>JAZEWT010000003.1:18316984-18335747 GCA_036362905.1 Mordacia mordax
GCGTGAAACACGTGTGTGTGCGTACACAGGTGTGCGGCACCACTGCAATGCGGTGACGATGAGACGGCGGGGGTTGGTGGATCACCTAGAACTTTTGCGCTAAGCTAACATACTTGACCGACCCTTATTATTAAAGCGGCAGGCTGACGTTTTTGGCACCTTTCGACCGCACATCGATTTGTTCAAAGCAGTAATTACTGCGACCGTTTCTACGAGATGTTTCGTTGAACTTTGAAATGCGTTTCGTGGCCGCAGGATTTCCAACATCGGCAGCTTATTGCTTGGCTGGGTCGGCTTGACAAATATCTGCTAGCGTCCACAAAAGGCCGGCGTGCTGCGAGACTAGCGCGTGCAGCGCAGCAAGCGAGCTTGGATTTTCCGAGCGTTATTCCTTTCCATGCGTGGTGGGTGGTTTTTTTTTTTATCCCAGGCTCTCAGGTTTATTTCCACACGAAGAAAAACACTCGTTAATAAAGTAATGATATATATAAAAAAAAATAACAATTATCCAAATAACGATGTATCGCAGGACCCTCCTGAAAAACAGCTTTAGGACTCGGTGAAGCGTTCCTGAACAAAGGAAATTATTATTGATGATTTAATAGTGCGGGATGTGTATACTCTTGACATGTGGCACCGATAGCTTGACTGCACACAGTATGGTACACGTGTGTATACATATGCATGTATATGTTTATATACACGTTATATGTATATACAGTGCCATAGTATGTGTACGTGTACCAATACACATATAGGTCTATATACATATATTTATAAAGTGACTATAGTCTATACAATAGAATACAGTATACGCATACATATGTATACGCACATGAACGCATACTGTGTGCTACATAGATTTGCTATGCCGCGCACGTGCATGAACACCTACAATGCACGTGTATACAACGCATCCGTGGTGAACTGTGTACTAAGATTTAACCGTCTGCAGAAATTAGGATAAAAAAAATAATCACCCCCAAACGCAATGATAAAAACATTATGAACAGAACGACATCTTAACGACCCTAACGGAAATGGATCAATACAAAAACGCAACATAAGACTTTAAATAATGATCATAAAAAACAATAGTCCCTGATCCATCCATGAGCGATAATAATCATAACAGCCTAACACAGCATGTCACCGACACAAATTTACTGCCTCCGCAAATTAACTGTGTGCGTGTGGCACACACGTCCGTGCAACTGTTCAGTAAAGAGCATTCACCTGCTGGAAGAGATCCTCATCATTTTGGCGGACAGGGTACTCGGCTCATTCCGTATCCATGAGCCAGTATGCGGCTGGGTGGCACCACTGACAAGGAGATGTGAATGACGACTCCACAGTTCGAAAGTTGAAAAATCAAACGTGTAGAAAAGCCACCTCGGCTCACCATTGCGACGAGCTCGAGAAACCGAGTCGCACTGTGAGAGACGAACAGCATCATTTGTACAGATTTACCCTCCACCATGGGAATATAAAATCTCCTTCACTGGCTCTGAGCTCCAAATCTAGAATAGTTCTGCCATCCCGTTCACCCCAGCGGGGAGACTTCACTCTTGAATCGACTGCGAGACACCAGCGACTCGGACTGGTTCCATGCTCTGAGCGGTCATCAGGATGCCACGGCTGATACGCAGCAAACACCTGTCAGCCAAAATGTCAATCATGGTTTTGCTTTGGCGAATGCAACGATTATATATTTTCTTCATTGCAAACGTTGAACAGAGGCGAAATGCGGGTCATGATTTATCCGCAAGTTGTCGTTGCGGCAAACGGGAACACAAACCGTGAGTGCAGCAATAAAAAGAAACGCAAATCGCTACGTCACGCGCAGCGGCCACCGCGCTGATGGCACAGTCAGCGGACGCCACCACGTCTCGGATAAAACTGCCCGGGCGTAAAACCCCTATTTATCCCGGTGTGCACTCGCGTACCCGCGACGCTCGGCCCAGAACCCTTTGAGAACGTGATCATTACAAAAGCAAATACGGTCTCAAGCACATTCGTGTTTCAATATAATCACTCTCAGTAATATATTACTATTTTTATCATCAGCCTCACCATCTTCGTCATCACGTTATATAATTAATACAGAAAGATAGGGGCTTAAAAACAAGCCTAATATTAGATGGGTGTGGCATTTCCGTCAACTCGTTCTCAATATCTTTTAACCATTCCTTTACATACTCTATATGACGATGTATACAATGAACAGCGTCACAGCTGTGGCCCAAACACTTCCTGTCCGTGCACTCGTTGTGTCTCTGAATGGAGTGAGGTGTGGCGAGAGAGGTGTAGAGAGTTTGTTTCCTAACTCCTTCCTGCCTCCCAGGAGTCGTTGTGGTACGGGGTTAGGGGTCGTGCGCTGGTACAACTGTGATGTGAACTCTGGAGCCTGGGAATCCACGGATTCCCCACCACACCTGCCATCAACAAACCCAGCTACGCAACACGGAGGTCATGAATGCACGAACACTGGCAGGAGCACTACCATCCACCACTGTATCAATATCACCACCATCATCATCACCATCAAACTCATCACCGCCACTACCATCACAACCATCAATACATCATCACTGTCATTATCACCACCACCATTGCCAGAACCTTCAAAAACACCAGCAACACCACTAAACCAGTGCCATCAGCGGCACGGAGAGTCCACAAGAGATTTAGAATTAGCGAACAGAATAGTTTCGTTCATCAGAGCATCAGTGAATTTTTTAAACTTTCTTCACCGTAATTCTTGAAAAGGGGGAAGTGTCTTGTTATTGATTCAGACTGACACTGGGGGAAGTTGAGGTGGAAAACCCATGCGTGGGACAGTGAGCACGTGGCACACAAGAACAAATCCGGTTCGCAGCAAAAAAAAACCCATCCACACCGGAGTGCGTGGAGTAGCACCGCGCGGCCCCTTTACAAAACCCCCCACGAGCACACCACACGGCAGCTACAAAATAAAACAACACTGCGTCGCGTCCTCAACTCGCGATGGACAAAGTGTAACGTTTTCTCAACAAGTTAAACAAAATGACTATTTCAATGGGTCGGAAAAAAAATTTGACGGTGAGACTTCTTTTCAGACATCGGTGGTCGCTGCAATGGGCGACCCTGCCGCGGTCCATTCTCCGGTCAGGCCCAGCGTGGAGGCATATTTCCGCAACGCGGAGAGGGGAGCCACAGAGAGTACCGCGTCCAACGAGGTGCGCGCCACCGTGGCGTGGTGGCACGTGGTGGCACTTGGTGGTACTTGGTGGTATCCCTTCCCGCGCGCATCCGTCGGTCCGGGCCATACAAGCAAGGTGTCGCCGGCTGATCTGCCATCCAACGACGAGTGATTAAAAAAAAAACCCAAGATTCTGAAATAATAAAAAATATATCAAAGGAACCATCCATGCGGCTTTGTGTCGTAACGAGCAGAACGGGAAATGGGGCCGCAGGAAATGCACGTCGTGGCGGCCTCTGGACGACGAGTCAAGGTCACTCACTCAAGGTCGATAAGCCGGCAGACGATCATGCTGAAGTCCGCTTCGCCCCGCGCGCCGCCACCTTGCGTGATGCACGCTAAACGAAGGCAAAGTTGACCGCTGGACGGGAAGCGTAAATTCATCCACACGTCGCAGGCGCGGAGCACACTTGGAGTTCGAGGCCAGCCGTGCGCTGCGCGGTCCCTCGAGACATCGCTCGCGGCGCTGGCGTGACGCGCGCGCGCCACGGGGCGGTGTGCTGCGCGCGTCACATGTTGTAGGCGACGTATATGGGGTCGAGTTGGTCAGCCAAGAAACCGTCTCGCAGGTGCATTCGCTGCTTCTCGCCACGCGAGTTGATAGGGATGACGCCCACGTCCACCACGACCACCACGCCCACCTGTGCCACGCACAGCCAGACGCCCGCCGGGCACCACTCGTGTGACGCGCGTCGTGAGAGGAGGTATCAATGCCACACGCACCCTGCGTGTGGTGCGGTGGCACGAAACAAGTGATGGGGAATTGACGAGGCTGCCGGTGCCATTCGGTGTGTGGCATCGCACGCACGGCACGCAACGCTGGAGTGGCCGTCGTGTTGCAGAGAGCCGTGCGCGGTACGGTGCGTGCACTGCGTGCGACGCCACCGTGCGGTGTGGCTCTGATGCACCCACCAGGAGGTGGTGCTCCTCCAGCGCTGTCCCCGTCACCAGCGGCACTAGGTCCAGCGCTTCCTGCTCCGAGCCGTCCAGCTCCACCACGACCACCAGCAAGTTTGTCCACGTGAACACCGCACTGTGGCCACAGTGAGGGTTAGTTCCACCATCACAACAATCGCCACCGCACTAACAAAGCTCAACGAATCCTGCGGCTCTACCACAACCACTACCACCACCACTATCGAACAATGACCCTGAGCACCAAGTCTATTCGGGATGTTGGGGGGTTAGAGGTGAGGGAATTGAGAGTTCAGTATCAATATTCACTTAATCCTGTACAGGGCCATGGGGAGCCAGAGCCTATCTCAGCAGGCACAGGGCACAAGGCAGGGCTATATCCAGGATGTAACGCCAGTACATCCAAGGGTACTTGTTGTGGGGGGAAATCGAATCAGCAGGTCAATTAACCTAGGCAGCAGCGTGTCCTTTGACGCTGGGAGGCAACTGGAGTACCTGATGAAAGCCCACGTGGACACAGGGAGAAAGAACATGCAAATCGCACACAGAGAGGTACCCGAGCCGGGAACCGAACCCAGGCGTTCTTGCTGCGTGGCAGCAGTGCTACTCACTGCGCCACCGCGCCACCGCGCGGGTCTGGGAGTGGTTCGGAGTATTTCGATCTGTGGCGGATGCGCCGGTGCGAGCGGCTCACGAACCACTCAGCGATGTTCCTGTGCGCGCGCAGGACGGAGATCTCGATGTCGATCGGGTGGTAGCGCATTCCGCGCAGCTCCATCGTCTCGTCCAGCGAGCCGACCACGTACAGCGCGTCGTGTCTCTCTGCACACACACACGCACACACAGAGATCCCCCGTACAGCCTTCATGAGCTGTTGGGTCGAATGCTGTGAGCAAGCACCTATTAAGGCCCCCGCGGTACACAAGACGGGTGGGTGGTCAGTGCCATTACTGGCCGCCTTTGTCTTCCCAGTACTAATGTTTAAACAATGCACTCGATAGTCATAAAGGCTGAATTGACCTAGGGATCATAAATTCGTCACTGTTATTTGTCATGAGCGGGAAGCAAACTCTGGTCACTGGGTTAGCAGTGCTAACCACAACACGACTGCTCCCACGCACGATAGTAGACAAAATCACGAATTCAGGGATAAAGTGCACAGGCACTCGTACACACAGCAACAGTAGCTGCGATTATTATTTGGTGCTAAGCGTCGGTGACGTCACTACAACCCCCCGGTACCAGGAATGGTGGACAGTGGGGCCACACGCATCTCTGGTCGGTGGTCCTGGCATCGCCAACCCAATGAAGCTGCCTTTTATTAAGTGTTCACCAGTTAGCCAAGGAGGACGTGTTTTTAGGCGACTCTATGGGTTTATTTAAGCTCATCGTTAAGCGAAGACTATTGTGGAAACAAATAAACATGAGCACAACTTGAAAATAGTTTTCCTAAACAGATAAAACTGAAAACTCCTACAACCACACGCAAATATGTGAACGCACACACACACACACACGCACAAAAACAAAGATTTCTCGTATAGCCATAACAAACTAGGTTATGCTCTTAGCGAGCATCTATTAAAGCTGCCATGGGCAAATAAGGGGGGTGGTGGTCAGCACCACACCTGGTCGCCTTGTCTCCCTATTGGTAATGTTTACACACCGCGCCAGGTACTCATTTGAGGTTGAGTCGACCTAGGGAAGGAGGCCCAAAACCTCTCATCTCATTATCTGAAACCGCTTAATCCTATATAGGGTCACGGTGAGCCGGAGCCTATCCCGGAAACACAGGTCGTAAGGCAGGAATACACCCGACGACGGGACGCCAGTCCATCGCCGGGCATTGAGGGACAATTTTAGTCTGCGAGCCAATCAACCTATCCAGGAGCATGCTTTTGGACTGTGGGAGGAAACCGGAGTACCCGGCGAAAACCCACGCGGACACGGGGAGAGCATGCAAACTCCACACAGAAAGGCACCCGAGCCGAGAGATTCGAACCCGGGACCTTCTTGCTGTGAGGCGTCAGCGCTAACCACTGGGCCACCGCGCCGCCCGGAGGCCCAAAACCAGTTCAGAAAATCGTCACTGGTGCTGGCTGTGAGTGGGAATTGAAGTCAGGTCCCTGAACTCATAGCACTGGGCCGCTGCTCCTCGCCAGACATACACGTGGACGCGTGCGCACGCGTCCGCGCGCCTGCGTACGCACGCGCGCCTGCGCACGCACGCGCTCACCCCCGCACGCGCGCTCACCTCCGCTGGCGTCGGTGAGCTCGGTGCGGCGCAGAAAGCCCAGGTACCCGGTGCGCGCCCACACAGTCTGCGTGTCGCCGAAGCTGAGCCGTGCGCTGAAGTGGTCGGAATGCAGCGGCTCATCCCCGTACAGCGTGTAGTAGCCACTCGCGTTGTGCGGGCTGCTCACCCAGATCTGTTGCACGCACGCACGCGTCAAAACGCTCGCACTAACGCCAATGTAGCAACTCTGTTCGCCCGATTTGATGACTCGGGTGAGTGCCATGCGCGAGTGCCTTTTTAAAGTCGTATTTTGACTCCCCCGTAGAATTATGACCCCGGGGAGAGACCACAGTATTTTATTTGAATGCACCCTGTGGCTTATTCTCAGAGCAAGTTTGAGTCATTCCTCTCTGCTCAGTCTAGGAATCGGATGGGAGTGAGCCAGTTGAATTGCACCTTAATCAAGGAAAGTCAATTTGATCCAAGTTGTAATAAACCTTGGGCACACACCTTGACCCTAACACACAACTTATGTAATGTTCTGACACTGGGGGGCGACAATGTCCCACAGAGGGGGTAGGACTGCTATAACAACAATATGAATTTCTGGTTCAAATAATATAATATTCTCACCCCGAAGGCCGAATTCTACGGGGTCAAAATACTCACACCAGCAGAACAACTCAAGACTATGCAGGGGTTGGCACCACGCTCACCAAGCTGGCTTTATACGATACCCATGGGAACCACCCCACAGTTTGTGGGGTGCTGGCTGTGACGTGTATACCTTGCAGAAATGTTAACATCGTGTTGTGTTACTGGAGACATGGACATATGCTCAAAAGAAAGCCATGTCTTGTGGAGACCGAACAGTTTGAAGGACAATGCATATCAAAGCTTCCTGTTTGTATAGTTTGCCACAAGTATTTGTGGCTTTTGCAAACTGGACACATTGTGAAATGTGTCCATTTGGTGTTTTTAAATCTTAACACCTGCATAATTGCCAGGAATGGTAAAAATCTGTTACATATGTACACTGGCAAAAAGTACCCATTGCGTACACAACATGAACCCTGCGGTGACTGGACACATGGACATATGATCTCCCCGTGGCCTTTTGAGAGCTTCGTTGTGGTCTTGACTGGGGGGTCTCCATACCAAAAACTGTGAGTACAAGTGGAATAAACAATTGTCCTCAAAATAATCACAGGGGCAAGCGCTGTTCTCGAGCATCTGTTCTAAGGCCAGTGTGGCAGATGATGGAGTGGTGTGGCCAGCACCACATCACCACCCTTTTACGAGTTGTACTGCCCTTAATACACACACACAAACAGACAAAAATCCACATAAATGCACGGCATACAAATCGCAAGACCTAACGTAAGCAGTAAATGGAAGTGGTGCGCGTGAGAGCCACGCATTCACAATGACGATCCAAAATGTGCACTCGCCAACATCGAAGCCACAACCGTCGATGCTCTCTCCGCTGCCCTGTGAAGGCACTGCGTACCTCCCCGAGGTGTGAGTCTCCGAGTGGACCCTTGTTCTCCGGGTTGACAATGATCACGCGCACACCCGGCAGGATCTGTCAACAGCAACAACAGCTGTCTTGTTTTCAACGTCGTAGCTTTGGCAACGGAACGCACATGGCAGCAGGGCCCAGGCGTCACGGGGACAAGCGGCACATGGCTAGAGGAGGGCTCACAGATCTTAGGTGTCGTAAAGATATTTACCAGCTTGCATTCAAATGCAGCCCATACGGTAAAAACCACCAGAAGCTCGATTCAGCGGGCGCTTACGATGTCACTGCTCGCGGAGCACACGGGAGACGCAATCAGCGACCCCACGACCTACGGCAGACTTGGCTATGATCTTGGCAGCTGGGAATGCCACCAAGGGCTCGGTTTGCAGATGCAAGTCTTCAATTTGGCTTTCAACCTACACTCAATAGACTGGGTCTGCTGTAGTAATTCTTGAACGTCTATCAGAATCAGTCTAAAATTTTCTGCAAAAAAAGAAAAAAACCCGTGCTTAATCAGGCCTAATATGATTAGTCACTAATGTTCCATTGTGTTTCGTAAGCCTTACCTTGCCAGACTCCATGAGCGGCAAACTGTGTGGCGATCCCCTCTCCACCAACCGCACCCTGTCGAGCGATGAACGTGACACGTCAAGGACAGAGATGACTGGTGGCATGCCGCGATTCATTTCGCCGCATTGAAATTGACCTACATTTGCGTGACTTCATAGCATACACGGTGGGGACGCTGGATTACCTCGATATTAGCCTTTATTGGCCGGGATATGGGTCCAATGACCCCAACGATGATGCACCAAAATACGAAAATGGCAACGGGGAAGCACAACACGGCGACAACGTAAACGAGACGTGGCACGACGTGAGAGTTCCACACGTCACCTCGCCGGCATTTTCACGCACGACGGTGGCCTCGCTAAAGTCGGACTTGTAAGGCCTCACCGGTCATGGCGGAGCGCGCGCATGTCCACGTAAACGGTCGTGGGGTCCGGCCCAGCCGTGCCCTGCACGGGAACGCATGCCCGCACGTATATACACAGGCACGCATGCACGGACACATGTACATATGTGCACACGTATGGGAACAGATGGCAAAATACAAAGATCCCTGTGTGGCCGTGTAGAATGTTGGGTCAAGGCCTAGTTTCGAGCGCCTGTGAAGGCTAAGACTGCAGATAAATGGTGGTGCGGTCAGAACCAATACTGGCAGCCACCTTTGTCTCCGTGGTGTAAATGTTTACATTCTGCACCATTTACTAGGATGAGTCGACCTCAGTGCATGCAATCTTGGAATCGGTGACAGAAACACTCGGGATTGGCGCAGTGACAATGCCTCTGGTTCACTATATCCAGCCTCATGTGGATACAAACACGGTGATTTTTTTTATTATTTTGGCTGAAAATAGTCAAAGAAGTGTTACTATTTTAAGGGAATATTTTTGTAATATGTTTTAGGTCGCCATATCTCTGCATAATTTGGAACAGTACAGTTTTTGGAAGATGACCGACTGTCTCCTTAGCATACACAAATTGAGGACAAATGTAACGCTGTGAAAGCTCTATATGTTGTGAATTAGTTTGTATGCAGTGTGGCCACACTCAAAAATCAGATGAAAATCTACAGCGCTGTCGATGCACATTCGTGACTTCACATAGAGCGGAATTTCATTCGTCGCTGGAGCGAAGCACATTTATATAAAACTCGCCGCACTTGACAAGCTGTTTAACCGCCGGTGGCTACGCCAATTGGCGTCTCCGAACCGTCCGGCAATGTCGTCCATCTCGATTGAGTCTAAATCGTCTCCAGTGACGACGCCAATGCACGCTCTAGAGGCGTCAACGCTCACGAGGGTCTCGCCAACCACAGGCGAAGGGGCCCACCACCGATTAGCAATCACAGGGCGGGGGAGGGGGCTGGGGGAGCCGGTGAGGTCAAGGTCATACAGGTGCGGTCACGGCAGAGGGGGGCAGGAAGGCGGAGGATTGCAGCAGTGGTTAGCGGCTCTCGCTCTCACCGCGCTCGCACCGCGCGCCACGGCCACACACGTCTCACGCGCGCACTGCCCGAGACGCTTGCGCGTTACCAGCATGGCTGTTCGTGGCACCGGACCGCGTATGATCATGTGGCCTAAATGCAACCAGCCTGGACAATGGAACCCAGCACCTCCATGCAGCACGGGATAGGTGGTAGCAAAGCGAGCCGTCGATTGATCGCACCACAATTGATCGAACAGTAAAATCATACGAGGTGGCGGCAGCAGCAGAATAAATGTCTGGGGAGCGAGAGGGGCAGCAGGAGATGCACAGGAGGACGATTACAAGAGCAGAGGGAGGACGGCGATGGAAGTCGAGTGTTGGTCAACTCGATACCGTACCTGCTCCGCCAACTTCCCCAGTCTGTGAGGCTATAAGCAGGAGGCAAGGAACGGGGGGGAGCAGCGGGGTGGTCGGGCGGGAGGAATGAGGGTGGTCAGTGGAGGAATGAAACAGGGGAATGGGTGTGGCATGAAGGAGAGAACGGGTGGAGTCGTGGCGTTTAAATGTGTGATAGCGGAACGTCGTCATGGGTTTGGTTTTATTGCCGGCATCGCCACGCGGTGTGTGCAGGACACACATGCGGGAGGGGAGGATCATGGGAACGCACGATTGCTCAAATGTTAAAGCAATAGACGGTAAGATGTATGATGGGGGGGGAAATTTAAAAAAGCCAACAATCAAACACAAAACGTCACGGTACACTTAACGATGAAAAATTATGCCGGTTTGATGGTGAAACGACCAAGATGAAAAGGTTATGTTTAGAAATGCACATGCGAGACAGACAGAGATGTGGAGGGCCGGAGAGACACAAGGTAGAGTGAGATGGCAGCGTGTATGGAAATAGGATTGGGGCATTTGCAAGCCAGGGAGAAAAATAGAGAAGACAGAAATAAGTCAAAACACTTGAAACAGGCCGGCTGGGGCAGTCGGGCCACGGCAACCCGCTCGCATTCGCGAAGAACGAGCATCCTACGAGCCACCGACATGAGGCAAATTCTGTCCCAGTGACAGCGGAAACGTGGATTAGCCATGAGAAAACCCTGCACCAGCCGACTCCCTGAGCAAAACTAGTGTGGTCTTTAGATTACACAGACGTAAACAAATGCAAACGTAACGCAACCTCATCTCTTCTCATTGTCAGAAACCACTTAGTCCTGTACAGGGTCGTGGTGAGCCGGAGCCTATCCTGGCAGACACAGGGCGCAAGGCAGGGTTATATCCACGATGGGACGCACCCCACCATTCATCTAATTACCTGTGTGTAATTAAGTTAGTATGCAAGCATGCGTGTGATTTGAGAGTGACATTTAAAAGGCCAACCCAAACTAGTGTTGACCTAAGGATGAATTTCCATGATGGGCAGTGCTTTGTTCTTACCATGTATTGCAGTCATGGGACTCGTTTGATCAGAGTTCATTGAGCTGGCCAGTGTGGGTTGTGGAATGGTGCCCAGCACCAATTCAGGTATCACTCACCACTGACGTTAGCCGTGGCTGAGAAATAAACTCAGGCTCGTGCACTCACAATCCTGTACATTCACCACTGTGCCAATGCTACGCCTTTTAGTCCAGTGTTTCATAGAATTTGTGCACTTCCTACTCTTCCAGCAAATATTTAAGATTACGCCATTGCCATAAGGTCTTTCCCAGCTAAACCAGATCTCTAACCCAGCAGCAGCATCAGCAGCATCGTATCTATTGTTGATGCACATTCCCAACACAAGCCTCAAGGTGCAGATTTCAAAAGACATTTTATGAAGCATGCCACGAACAGGTAAAGTGATTTTAAAAATTCATCATGTCTAAATCTACTGGGAAACGCTGCATGTAACGCCAGAAAGTAAGAATAAAAAAATAGGAGATTTTAAAAAGAGACGGTAGAATAGTGAAATACAAAAGCCGACAGCGACAATACATTTGGGTTGAAGATGAGGTCAGAGGTCTGGCGCGCGTGTGCGCATTCGCGGTGATACACTTGCACGCGTGCACTCACATATGGGTCTGCGTCGTCAAAACCGATCGTGTGTGCAGGGATTTTGATGTGCAGTAGGGAGAGCGAGACAGCGACATTAACCCAGAAACCTTCCAGGCTCCTCAACCACACAGCTTCACGCTCTCCCATCGCAGCGCTCAGGCCGACCTCAGCGGAGGGGGGGGAGGGGGGGGCGGTAGCCGCCCCGAGGTTGCTAGGCCGAGCGGGGCCCGTGTGGGCCGCGGGGCCCGTACCTGCAGACACACAGCAAGGTTGACGCGGCAGCCGAAGGCAGTGCTGATCGCTCGCGGGTGCAGGCCTAAGTCCTTGAAGAGCTTCGAGAAGGACTGGGTGAGGGCGATGCGGGGCCGTTCCTCCGCCACCACCACGCACGTGCGCACGCGCGACAGGTCCACGCCGCGTGTCTGCGCGGACACCACATCAGGCACGCCAAACAACAACCGCTAAGTGGTGGTGATGTCACCATGGCGCTTGTGCCAGGCCGTGTGCACTTTCAGGCCACGTGAAATGCCGAAGGCTTAAATAATAATAATAATACATTTTATGTAAGGCGCCTTTCTGGGCACTCAAGGACAACAGGAGGTCAGGGGACAGACCCAGGTGTCATGGGCCACTTCACTGAGATGACCGGAAGATGCACTACCTTTGCTGCCTACTCTGCCAATGTGCACCACAAGAACAACCGCCATTCGCCAGTAAGTGGCGGTGACGTTACCCCAGTGCCTGTGCCAGGTCAGGCGCACCTTGAGACCATTGTAAAGTGTTGAAAGCTTGCCAACAGGGGGTCACGAGACAGACTCAGGAAGATTCACCATCCTGCTGTGCCAACTTGCAGTGTTGTAGCCACCTGCTGTTTCGCCCGTTGTTGTGAGCCACACTACTCCACTTTCCACTGTTGTTGGAGGGCGACTGCCTCCAACTGCCCCGTAGCATCCTTCACGACCGTCCTCCACAGAGGTTGATCTTGACACCGCTGCTACCAGTCTTCAGAAAGTCCACTCAGCTCCAGGTCCTCCTGCGCCACATTGGTCCATATCTACTCCAATCAGTTCTGTGCCCATTTAGCCCCCTTTATCCGGCCAAACAGAAGATGCTTGGGAATGCGGTGGCTGAGTATGCGGACTACATAAGCCAGCCGCAGCACCCTCGCCAAGCGGAGCAGCCCACCTATGGAAACCTGTCCAGATCTCTCGAGAATGTGTGAGCTCCTCACACAATTCAACCTGCTTAAATCCAGGATGGATTGTAGGCAGGCCAGTAGGAAAGTTTCAATTCAGCGCAGATGTTGTACCAGAGGGGTCCACATTTCGCAAGCATGGAGAAAAGAGGACATGAATACAGCTCAGAGGACCTGAATCTTCGTGTGGAGGAACAGGCCAGGCAGCTTCCACACAGCGTTACATAGCCAATGAAAAGATAATGCCACCTGATTAGTCGGAGCGTGACCTCCGCTGCCAAACAGAACCAGAGTAACGCGCACCATACAAAGACAAAAATCCCCCATATAGCCTTAACAGACGGTGGGGTCAAGTGCCATTCGTGAGCACCTATGAAGGTCGACACGGCAAACGAGAAGATGGGTGACCAGCACCACGCCCGGCCGCCTTTGTCTCCACGGTGGCAACGTTCAGAATATCGTCACTGATGTTCGCCGTGAGCGAGATTCGAACTCGGGTCGCCAGATTTGTAGTCCAGCGCGCTAACTGCTAGGCCACCGCTCCCCACACGCGCGCACACACATCATCGTCGTCTGCCATCGTCTATCCACTGATGGATGAATGAATCACCAAAAGACATTGCTATCTCTTGCTCCTGCGCACGAGCTCATTTTTTAACACCATCTCTGAGCAGGATGTGCTGTCGCATGGGTGCCCACCTTTGGTTCTCCAACTGCTAGCCACCTTCCCATTTAGCACTTATTAGCACACGCAGGACCCAAATTCACTTACTTTTTATAACCATCAACATGCCATGCCTAACCTCTGTGTTCATTGATCCACGTGTTCCGCTTCTGTCTCTCGGTGCCACTTGAAGGATACTTTGTTGCTCATGTTTCAGACACGCGTGTCCTCGCACGCACGCACTAAACGCAGGAGGGGGGGGGGAGGAGGGTTTGGGCGGAAGACTGACCTTCAGGGCCTCGGTCTGCGCGCCGAGGCCGCGTGTGCACAGCTCCATGGCGGAGTACGAGCAGAAGGTGTCGCGCACGCGGTACTGGCTCACGGCCGACAGCCACAGCGACACATTCCCCTCCAGCTCCGATGGCGGGATGAGGATCGACTGGTGGCCCGAGTACACGCTGTACGCACACGCGCGTGCGCACACGTACACGCGCCGTCGCGGTGGGACGGCGACCTCACGCGCGGCACTGCCGAGAGCCGTAAAGGCGGCGGAGTGCGTGGGCGGAGTGCGTGGGCGGCGTGCGTGGGCGGCGTGCGTGGGCGGCGTGCGTGGGCGCACACCTGCTGATGCACCAGAGTACGAAGCCCAGGCCGCAGTAGGGGTCGAGGCAGACGGCGACCTCGCGTGACGGGTACAGCTCGCACTGGAGCTTCATGGAGCGGCAGAGCGCGCTCGTGGCCGCGTGAGACATCTGGGACGCGCGCACTCAGTGAGGACACGAGGACACGTGTGTGCGCACACATGCGTGTAAGGTGGACATGCCGACACGCGTACGCACGTATGGTAAAACGCACAGACCGAGCGCACGGATACATACGCACGCACGGTGGATCGCGAATGCGTGCACCTAAGCTTGACTCACAGAGCTTATATAAGCACAACACACAGATTTTTCCCATTTCGCCGTATGGAACATGGGGCAAGCACTGTTAGCGAGCACTTACTAAGGCTCTCACTGTGCACTAGTGGATGGCTCAGCCAGGAACGTGACTAGTCACCTCTCTCTCCGCAGCACAGTTGACCTACGCAAAAGACAAACGCACGCACAGCACATGCCCACGCACCTTGACACCGGCGAGCATGCCCGTGGTGGAAACGCTGAAGTCGAGGTAGGCCAGGGCGTCCGCGCTGCCGAGCGACACTATTTGTGGCGGCCGCTTCCTCGGCAGGTCGTCTGCGCGCGACCAAAGCACACGCGCGTACGCGCGGAGCCTCGCGTGCGGGCCCCCGCAAACGAGCACGCGCGCGTATGCGTACAGCCTCGCGTGCATCCCACGAACGGTCGCGCGCGCGCACGCGCGGAACCTCGCTCGTGCCCCTCGGACGAGCGCACGTGCGCGGAGACTTGCGTCCGTACGCACGGTCGTGCGTTGAGCGCGCACCTGTTAAGGCCAGCAATGCGCACTAGCGGGTGGCGCGTCCCGCACCCGCCTGCCTTCGTCCGCATGGCACCGCTTACAACGCCGCGGCCGTTAGTAAATTTTAGACGAAGCTGACCTAAGAGAGTCCAATAACAAGGTCCATTATAACACGTCACCGATGTCATCCAAGAGACGAGTGTGCGCAGCACGCACACACATTCTACCGTGGCGACACAGGAGTGATCGCACAGAAGCCTTTGCAGCTCCCCAATGAGACGTCTGTTGTTAATGATGCATTGCTGCTCATCACCGATGTTGCCCGAGGGGTTTCCCGGACTAAATGTGACAAAAACGTAGGTACAATTTATTCTGTACGCATACGTGTGTTCCTGCATGTGTGAAGGCGTGTTTGGGATATTGCGTGCGCGTGCGTGCACGTTTGAGCGTGTGCGCGTTCTGGTCCACAGGGACGTACGTGTGCACACGCGATCATGCGAATGTGACAGTGGGTATGTAAGTACATCCACGTATCAACGCATGTCGGTGCGTGTGTGTGAGTGAATGAGTGTGCGACCGAGTGACTGTATGGGTGTGCGACTGAGTGACTGAGCGAGCGAGCGACCGAGCGAGCGTGCGAGCGAGCGACTGAGCAAGCGTGCGAGCGAACGACTGAGTGAGCGAGCGACGGAGCGAGCGCGAGCGAGCGAGTGACCAAGTGACTAAGCGAGCGGGTAAGCGAGCGACCGAGCGAGCGACCGAGCGACTGAGCGAGCGCGCGAGCGAGCGATTGAGCGAGCGCGCGAGCGAGCGATTGAGCGAGCGGTCGTACCAGTGTCCAGCATCGGCGGCCACGTCTTCATGTCGACGGTGCCACTCGCGTCTTTGGAGCGGAGCAGCTTCATGACGGTCTGCGTGGTGAGCACGCACACCGCGCGGCTCACCTGCCCCGCGCCGGCAGAGGAGACGCGCGCGGCAGCACAGCGCATGGAGGCAGCCGTCAGGTCGCTATTCCGTACTTGGACCCAGAGTTGCTAACGATCCGTAATTTCAGTTTTCGCGAGAAACAAAGAACTGGTTGTACGGGGCGGGGGGGGGGTTGACGTTTCAGTGGAAGCTGGGGGAAGTAGGAGTGCAGGCGAGGAGCGAGAATTCAGGACACCAGGATGAGCCTCTTGTGTAGGTGACGTGGATCACCAACAAAAATAAATCATCTTTAGGTAGCTTTCATCGTAAAAATCGAAAATGTTTTACCATTTCTGTAAATAATACAAGCGTTAAGGTCTGAAAACACCAAACGGACCTTGCACAGTGTCAAGTTTGAAAAAAAAAAGCACACATGCTTGTGGCAAAACATGCAAAACAAATGCTTTGATCACGAATGCATTTTTTTTTTTACAAAAAAAAAGTAACAGCATGGGAACCAAAATAATAAAACAGGATTCAGGGCAAAAGGAACCTCGTTCAAGAAGATATTGAAAATGTTGCATGAACATCAATAAATATTACATTATACAAATTCCCTGTAATGAAATCTGGTCATGAAAATTGGATTGCGGGCACGAGACAGGTTGTGTATCAAGGAGCACGGGAAGAGGTCAAACACCTCGACAATCATCTTGACAGTGGGGAGGGTGCTGGGGATGTTATGGGGGTGCGGGGGGCGCACAGTCACAGGAACGCAGCCGAGGAAGAGGCAGCCGTAGAACGCCACGATCAGGTCGATGCCTGTGGCCACACGTGCACACGCGTACACACGTGCACACGTGCACACACACACACACACGCATAAACACGCGCGCACGCACGCACACAGCTACCGTAGACAGCTCTGCGTCAATACACACACAAGTGTGAGTGTATGAGTGACTGTGCATGCACGTGTGTGGAGCGATGGCGTAGCGGCTCGTTGCAAGATGCCACAAAAGCTCCACAACCACAGTTCGAATCTCGCTCGTTACCAATAACGCAGCGGTTGTTATTTGCACTCGTACTGGGCCTCCCCTCGGTCGACGGAGCCTTAAAACGAATACCTGGAGCGGTGTTTAAATACCAGCGAAGTGGGAGAGAACGGCGACCAGGTTTGGTGCTGGTCACCCACCCTCACCTTTTCCATCCCACCCTTCGTGAGTGCTTGCTAATAGCCCTTGCCCCTACACTCTATTAAAGGCTACGCGGGGGATCTTTATCTCTGCTACGTGAGCGTGCGCGAGTACCGGGCGGGTAGACGAGCGCCACGTGGTCGCCTGGGTTCAGCCGGCCCCTCTCGGCCATGGCCGCGGCCACACGCTCCGCTCGCCGCTGCAGCTGCACGCACGTGACTGCGCTCGCGACGGCGCCCTGCAACGGGCCGGGGGGNGGAGGGAGGAGGTACGGGTGCGGGGTGGAGGGGAGGGGAGGGGAGGGCACTATGGTCATTGGAAGTTTGGGGAGCGGTCAGGGGCACCAAGGGGTTGTCCCACGCAGAGTTCAAGTTCTTGCCCGGCTTGATGCTTCATTATCGTCATCGTGAAATTCCCAATCAAGCATCATCAACCGCAACAGCTACAGTATTAGAACCATCACCATTACCATCCACCCAGCCACATCACCATTATAAAGGCCACCAAAACCATTATCATCACCATCAAGATTGCTATGATAACCAATATCAACCCCGTCTCAAATCAAATAGATAAGACTGTCCCTGTCATAAGAATGTGACAATGCCTTTTCCAGCTTGGGGCCATAATTGTGGACGGACATCACTCGACTTGGTGACAAAATCATGCTTCTTCCCATCTGTGCTTTCATGATGACATCTGCGACGTCTCCGCCAGGGTTTGTATCCTTGCGCTTACAAGGCGCATTCCTGCGGTGCGCCTCGATGTAACGGTTAGGAAATAAAGTTAATTGGGTGATCACGCTGGAGGAATTAAATCCTTTGGCTGGCTTGGGAACGCCTGGGAATCCCCCAGGAAGAGCTGGAATCTGCTGCTGAGGAGAGGGATGTCTGGTCTCACTCTCCTTGGACTGCTGCCACCGCAAGCCTCACCAGGACAAGCGGTGTAGAAAATGGATGGACGGATGGATGGGTGATCATAATCACAACAAATGATCAACAATGCTGTAGGATCTTGAGCCCGAGCTGGCCGTTCCACGTTTGGGGCAAACTCGGCGGTTGCGGAGCACTGGGGCGCATCGAGCGAGCCCACCAACGCGTGTGCGTGCGCGCGCGTCATACCCGCGCGTTGAGCAGGATGAAGAGCGTGTGGTCGGGAGTGCTCTGCGCTCGCCACTGCAGCAGCTCGGCAACAAAGAGGTTCTGCGCACGCGGCGGCGGAAACGGAGGAGCAGCGCGAGCGGGTGGAGGGACCGGGGTGAGAATTCAATTTCCCTTCGCTCAGAACGGGCGCACTCGCATGGCTGTGGGATATAGACTGTGTGTAGGTGTGTGTGTGTGTGTACGGTACACTCGCATGGCCGTGGGATATAGACTGTGTGTAGGTGTGTGTGTGTGTACGGTACACTCGCATGGCTGTGGGATATAGACTGTGTGTAGG
>JAZEWT010000003.1:18335771-18349318 GCA_036362905.1 Mordacia mordax
CGCATGGCTGTGGGATATAGACTGTGTGCAGGTGTGTGTGTGTGTACGGTACACTCGCATGGCTGTGGGATATAGACTGTGTGTAGGTGTGTGTGTGTACAGTGCACTCGCACGCTTACGGCAGAAATAAGGTGTGTAGGTGTGTGTGTGTGTGTACGGTGTACTCGCACGCTTATGGCAGAAATAAGGTGTGTAGGTGTGTGTGTGTGTGTTTACGGTGCACTCGCACGCTTATGGCAGAAATAAGGTGTGTAGGTGTGTGTGTGTGTACGGTGCACTCGCACGCTTATGGCAGAAATAAGGTGTGTAGGTGTGTGCGCCTGTGGCCACGTCAGTCGGAGTGCACGGGAAGATCTCGTCGGATCTCCGAAGCGGGCCTGAGCCAGCACAGTGCTTGGATGGGTGACCTCCATGCTTAGCACGTAGCTGCGGGGCTATGCCAAGGGCAGCAGAGGGCAACGTGGCAAACCCCAACGTTGCACTGTACTTCTATGCTCCGGAGCCTATGCTCACCGGGTTCACTATCTCGCACAGACCAGGATGGTGAAGTATGGTCAAATAATCCCCACAACCCACGCAGCGTGGGGATGTCTTCATCCGGCAGAGGACCAATGCAGGGTGTGTGTATGCGTGTGAGCAGTCAGTGAGTCACACGCACATGCGTGTGGCGGCAGAGTGGCGCAGTGGTAACATCTGCGCCCCACAGAAAGAAAGTCCTACCCTAGACAGTTCGATTCCCGCCTAGGGCACCTGTCTGTGTGGAGTTTGTGTGTTGTCTCCCCCTGTTCTGCGTGGGCTTCCTCCGGGTTCCTCCTACATCTAAAAAAGAAATTGGCCGATCACATGATAATAAAATGCAGCGTCTGACAAATGCTGGCGTTGGCTGAATTCATGGCTGCCTTCCCTTCACCTCTCTGTGGTTTCCTCACTGCACCTCTATAATGATGTAAGCCGCCCTGGATTAGGGCGTGTGCTTAATAATAATTAATAATAATAATAGCGCGGTAACGTGCGGCGTGCAGAGTGTCGGCAGCACCTTCTTGGCGTGTTCGCTGTCGTCGAGAGGCCCCACGTCTCGCCCGCTTGCTTGCGCGATCCGCTTCCCCGCAACGAGGTTTCCAACCATCACGGAGGCCGGGCCCACCTCTGTGCAAGTGCACACATGCGCCCACACACACACACGCACACGCACGCACACGCACGCACGTACGCCACGATATGCATGTATGCACTAACGCGCGCGCGCACTCCACCGCACACGCGCGCGCACCCCCCCCCGCCGCATGCACGCACGTGCGTGCCCCCACACGCGCACGCGCGCGCACCGACACGCCTGTACGGCACCACACACGCGCATACGCCCTACCACACCACAAACGCACGTGCGTGCTCTCACACACGTGCGCATGCACTCACACACCTGTACGACACCACACGCGCGCGCACGCACGCACGTGTGTGCCCCCACACACGCACGCACCGACACGCGTGCATGTACGCACGCTTCCAAACACACACGCCCTCACAGACACACGCACATACATGTACGCCGCCACACACTTACTTGCACCCCAATGCACAGGTATGTGCACCCAAAGACAAAGATCCCCCGCATAGCCTTAACAGAGTGAAGGTTCAAGTGCAGTTATTGACCACCTGTGAAGGTCGACACGGCAAACGAGGAGGTTGGTGGCCAGCACCACGCCCGGCCGCCTTTGTCTCCCTCGTGGCAATATTTGCACGCAGCACCAGGCACTCGTTTGAGTGCCCAGGGGAAGCCGCGACCTGGCTCAGAAAATCGCTGCTGGCGTTGGGCCGCGAGCGGGATTCGAACTCGGGTCGTCAGGTTTGTGACCCAGCGCCAAGCGCTCATGCGCGGCACACGCGCGGCACACGCGCAGCGCACCTGGCTGCTTTTGCCGCGGCTTGGGCAGGTTGGTGACGCAGGTGTGCGGGCACATGAGCACGTTGCAGGGGTGCAACGCCCCCTCGAGGAAGCGCTGCCGCGTCTCGGACAGGTGGATGCCGCCCAGCGGCGTCTTGGGCAGCGTGTTGGCGGGCACCAGCGCGAGGCAGTACACGCCCGTCTGGTGGATGCTGTCGATGGCCTGCGGGTAGCGCGTGGGGAGGAGTGGGGCGGTGGAGGTGCGGGAGGGCAGCGGCGGGCAGCGGAGGGGAGGTCAGGGTGAGGGAGGGTGCGGTGCAGAGCAATGAGATGGAGATAAGAGCGAGGAGGAGGAGGGGGGGGTCACCACTGAAATCAATAAACCGATGCCTTTCATTTAACCTCATGGCCTTCCACTGAGATTTGTTATCTGTTCGTCAGAGCACGCTATGGTGGCCACAGTTCCGCAAATAGAAGGTTTATAAATTAAATTTGTGGGGAAATTTTTAAAATGTGCAGCGGGGTCGATTCCAATGACACACGACGTTGCGTGCCGTTGTGGAAAACGTTACGAGGTCCTCAACGTCGGCGAACGGGGCGGACGGTCTCAACCGCTGATGGCACGAAGGTCACGGAGCCAAGAGCCCCGTGGTGGCGTCGGCGAGTCCACTCGTCAGCGCTAATGACGCGGGCGGGGGAGTGCGGTACCTGCAGCACGCGGCTCATCCACTGGAAGCTGTCCTCCTCGGAGGCGTCAGGGCGCTGCTCGGCCACCACCACGATGCGTTCCTCGTGCAGCACGGTGACGGAGAACACGGTAATGCTGCACACACACACGCACGCACGCACGCGTGCACGCACTGCATTGAGATCACGGAACAACGCGCGCAGCGGCTCTCCTTCTGGGCAAATGATCACCCTCAGAACTCCATGGGCACGTGCCTTCGCCCACTCACAGAGTGCCACACGCCACTGGCAGGTCACAGGACAGACCCAGGTGCCACGGGTTCACTGGTGGACATGGCAGATGCACCACCCGAGCTTCCCACTGGGCCACCTCGCTGTACGTTAGCTGCTTGGCGCTCGGCTCATTGTTGCGATTGCCGCTGCTCTGTCCTCAGAGGCACACGCATGCTCAGACACACAAAAATCCGCCGCGTAGCCTTAACAGACCTTAGGGTCAAGTGCCGCTTGCGAGCACCTATGAAGGTCGACACGGCACACTAAGAGGTGGGTGACCAGCGCCACGCTCGGCCGCCTTTGTCTCCCGAGTGACAATGCTGACACACTGCACTTGGTACTCGTTTGAGGCCGAGTCGACCTAGGAGAGGCTCAGGACCGGTTTGTAAAATCGTCACGGGTATTGGCCGTGAGCGAGATGCGAACTCGGGTCACCGGGTTTCTAGCTCGGCGCGCTGACCGCTGAGTCACCGCTCCCCCACACATGCCCACACGCGCACGCCCACCCCAGCTCACCGTCCACGGTAGACGAACTTCATGGGCTCCACGGCGAGCGCGGTGGCAACGATGTCGTCCCCGTTGTGCCGCCGGCCGCCCACCACCATGAGCCCGTCCATCTTCCCCACCACGAACACGAGCCCACCCTGCACAGCGACAAAGATCCCCCCCCCCCAGCACGGGCTACGCACACTGCTGGGGTTTCTTTCAGCTGGCACTGGCTGTGCAGCCAGCATCACGCCCGGTTGCCTTTGTCTCCCCGGTGGCGATGTTTATACACAGCAGAAAGGACGCTCAGGACCGGTTCAAACATTCGTCATAGTTGGCCGTGAGCAAGAATCAAACTCGTCGGATTTGTACGCAGCGCATTAACTAGTACACAACTGAGACCCAGACGACTGAATCCCACGCACATCCAAGAAGTCACACAGACACACACAGACACACAAACATCCACACACGCACAAATAAACATGCAAGCTGAGACACACAGGTGCAGAGAAAAACACGAACATCTATGCAAGCAGAAATGCGCAGACCTACACAAACACGCGTGCATGTATACACGGGCGCGTACACTTTTAGACATGCGCTCGCATGAACACAAAAACTCCCGCACAGACACGCGTACCGTACACACGTGTTCATCTCGGGCTTTCCCTGTATTGCCGCGTGTACTTCCCAGGTCCATACACGTGATGCCAGGCTTCTTCTCCAGTCGCAATTGGAAACCCGGTGGCTGAGCTCCAAGTGAACGTGCTTGTGTTTACGTTTGCTCGTTGTGTTGTGCGTGCTCAGGCGACGGGGTGGGGGGGGGTGGGAGTGCGGGAGGAACTCACGGGCCCCAGGAATCCCAGCAGGCCGCTGCGTACAAACGGGACGTCGCTCACGGTGGCTCCGGCGTCGTCGACCGGAAACACCTGCGCGCCACCCGCACACCGCGCTCAAGGGACGAGCAGCGCAATGCACGACACCGTGGTAGCGGTGGTGGCCGTATAGTTAAAGGATGTGGTGCTGGGCAGGGTAGAATAAAGACAGGCAGGGCTGGAGAAGGGCATGGGTACAGGAGGGCAGAGAAGAGCGAGGCAGGCATGGTGGAAAATGGCAGGGTACAGGACGAAGGGAAGGGCAGAACAGAGCAGGGCAGGACATTTCAGAATGCGATGGGGGAGAGCAGGGCAGGGGGCTCAGGAGGGCAGGGCACCTCGAAGGTGTGCTTCGTGATGCCGGCGAGGCCCAGGTAGGAGGTGCCGGTGCACGGGGAGGAGACGCACAGCTCGCCGACCTCGTCGGTGCGGCACAGGAACGGCACGCCGTCGGGGCGCACCACGCACACCGCCGCTGCGACACCGAAACAAAGATCGCTGTGTCGGCGGCAGCGTTTCAGAGCAGGTGCTGTTGTGAAGGACCGAGCGGTGCGTTGACGGCTGAACCGATATACGGCACCACCCAGGGATCGTCCGCATATACACCGCCGTTGTTGGTAGCGTGCAGGACTCCAACTCGTGTTCCTGGGTGCGTTAACCATAACACCACTGCTCCCCACATACGCAAACACAAGAGTTTCTGATATAGCCTTGGACAGATTATTGGTACGAGTGCCGTTCGAGAGTACACCACCACAACAACAGCAGCCGCCATTCGCCACAAAGTGGCGGCGACGTCACCACGGCACCTGCGCGTGGCCACATGCACTTTGAGGCCGCGTGAAGTGTCGAAGGCCCACCGACAAGATATTATAGGGACAGACCCACGTGTTATGGGTTGCCTGACTGGAATGACTGGCGGATGCATCGCACGCGCGCGCATGAACACGCGCGCGCACACGTTTGAGCACCTCCAGGCATGACGCTGCCCACGTCCTGCACCGTGAGCACCGAGAGCTTCTCCTCCGAGTCGACGCGGATCGTTCCGTGGCTCAGGCCGTGCATGGAGAGAACGCCGCGGCCCGCGGGCAGCGGCGACCCGTCCTCGCTCGGCCTGCAGACACGCGCGCACAGAGACGCGCGCACGCGCACACACAGGCGCGCGCGCGCAGACGAACACGAACACACACACAGACGCGCGCACGCGCGCACACGCTACACCATGACCACAGTGCGTTGTTATGTTTGTGCTGTGCGTAGCAGAGCGGAGTGCTGGGGGGCCGCAGTAGGATCCTGTGTGCCGCACTGGCACAATGCTGTTGCACGACGCGGTGTGCAATGACGCGATGCCATGGTGCGATGTGGCGTGGCGGCGGTGCGACGCGGCGGCGCGATGCGGCGCGTGGCGGTGCGGACCTGCGGATGGCGATGGTGAGAACCTCGGGGGAGCCGGCGCAGGGGCAGATGGCCTCAGGCACCAGCCCCTTGCTCTGGAACACGTTGAGGAACGCGTCGCAGGACGAGATCGACCCTGCCCCACAGGCACGCACGCGGTATAACAACGCGCAAGTCCACTCCCTGACTGAGTCGCTAAGAGCTGATGGGATAACGGCTCCGTGCTTCCGTAGGATTTGTTCACAGGGGGTCTCTGCTAAGTGGTCGCGCGCCGACGCTTTCACCGCTGTACAGTCGACACCCACGAAGGCAGCGGTGCGGGAATCTGTCTTGAGGATCGAATCACGCACGAGGTTAGTTTAGTCAACTTTGGGTCATTAAATTATCACCAACCACCGGTCAGGATATCACTAGAAAGCTCGTGCCAGGCATGGTGCACAATGCAGATGCGCAGTGCACGGGAGTAAGGAGAGGTGTGTGAAGGTGAGCAGCGGTGTGTGCTGTGAACTGTTGTGTAATGTGCTTTTGTGGATGGGAAAATGTCTTACTGACTAGTACTGTGTGTAAACACACATCAGTACATGTGTGTGAAGATGAGTGCAGGTGAGTTGATGTGTGATGCAAGTGAGTTATTGTGATACAGGTGAGTGTGTGTGATGCAGGTGAATACAGGTGAGTGTGTGTGATGCAGGTGTGTGTAATACAGGTGAGTGCAGGTGAATGTGTAACGCAGGTGAGTGCAGGGGTGTGTGATGCAGGTGAGTGTGTGCGACGCAGGTGAGTGCAGGTGAGTGTGTAATGCAGGTGAGTGTGTAATGCAGGTGAGTGCAGGTGAGTATGTAATGCAGGTGAGTGTGAAATGCAGGTGAGTGCAGGTGCGTGTGTGCGACGCAGGTGAGTGCAGGTGAGTGTGTGTGACGCAGGTGAGTGTGCAACACAGGTGAGTGCAGGTGAGTGTGTGCGACGCAGGTGAGTGCAGGTGAGTGTGATGCAGGTGAGTGTGCAACACAGGTGAGTGCAGGTGAGTTTGTGTGATGCGGGTGAGTGCAGGTGAGTGTATGCAACGCAGGTGAGTGCAGGTGAGTGTGATGCAGGTGAGTGCAGGTGAGTTTGTGTGATGAAGGTGAGTGCAGGTGAGTGTGTGCAACGCAGGTGAGTGCAGGTGAGTGTTCACCCACAGGGATTGGCTCCGTCCGCCACGATCAGCATGCGCAGAGCGCGTAGATTGATGTCGCGCTGGTCTCGGTGTGCGACGAGCGCCCAGTGCATGTCGCGTGACTTCACGCACGCCACCCGCGCTACACCGCACCACCGCCATCATCCACACCATCATAATCATCGTTATCAACCTGACAACAATTAGAACAACTACCACCGCTCAAATTATCATCAAGATTAATGTCCTTACCACCACCATGACTATCACCAACATCATTAGCCATTATCACGACAGCTATCATCACAACCATCATGATTTTCATCATTAAAAGCACCATTACAATCATCACGTTATAAAAAAGACAAGCGCATTGTGTGTGTAATGCTCTTAGAATAGCTCCAGCCAGAAAACAGTGCTACCATCTCATCGTCATTGATTCTCTTTTGACATGATCATGATCACCAATGTAGATGAGATGGTAGCATTGGTTTCACAACCCAAAAAGCCCGCACTGACCAGTCTGATGAAGGAAGGCCAACCAACCGGCATGACCAATAATCGCTTGCGGAGACCTCCATAAAGCAGTGAGTGGCAAGCGGCTGTAAATTAGTTATCAATGCCATCGTCATAGTCTCGGCTATGGTCGCCATCAATCATCCCTGTGTTCACCACTGCCACTGCCATCACCCACTGCCTTCATGCTCTTGGAAAGAGGAGGCAACCTAAGGCTTCTGAGACGCGCCGCACGCCGCACACCTTTGTAGGCGTAGACTTTCTGAATCCAGGAGACGGGGTTCACCTTCATGAGCGAGTACGGCACGCACACCACGTGCAGCATGTTCATCACGCTCTACGTGCCCACCGCACACACGCGACACACAGCAACGCGTCACACGCAGCACCGCACACACGCGACGCGGCACGTCACACGCAGCACCGCACACGCGCGACACCGCAAAACGTCACACGCAGCGCGGCACACACAGGCAACACGTCCACAAACAGCGCCGCACACACAGGACACAGCAAAACGTCAGGCACCACCGCACACGCACGACACACAGCACCACATCACACACAGCACCGCACACGCACGACGCAGCAACACGTCAGAGCACCGCATACACGCGACACACAGCACCTTATGCACAGCACCGCACACGCACGACACACAGCACCACGTCACACACAGCACCGCACACAGCATGTCACACACAGCACCGCACACGCGCGACACAGCAACACGTCAGAGCACCGCATACACGCGACACACAGCACCACGTCACACACAGCACTGCACACACGCGACACACAGCACCACGTCACACACAGCACCGCACACAGCACGTCACACACAGCACTACACACACGCGACACACAGCACCACGTCACACACAGCACCGCACACAGCACGTCACACACAGCACAACACACACGCGACACACAGCACCACGTCACACACAGCACTGCACACAGCAAGTCACACACAGCACTACACACGCACGACACACAGCACCACGTCACACACAGCACCGCACACAGCACGTCACACACAGCACCGCACACACACGTCACAGGAATACGTCAACCGCAACAACCACTTGCATTCACCACTAAGTGGCGATGATGTCACCGCGCTCGAATCAGGGCTTTGTGTCGACGCTATTCAGCAGCAGTGACGCTCATTCGGAGTTACAAAACAACACCGCGTGGGGGTGGTGGAGGCACTGCATGGGGGCTGTGGGTGGGGGGAGGTGGTGGGACCGCGCGTGGGAGGCGTACGGCGCACTCACAGTGAGGATGCCGTGCCACAGCCCCACGTCTTTCTTGAAGTCGAGGACGTTGATCAGCGTCTCTCCTGCAGGGGGAGCGGGGGGTTGGGAGGAGGTTGGAGGGAGGGGGGAGGGGGCACGGTCACCCGCTCACACCGTGATCGCTTGCGCGCGCGCGCGCACGTGTGGGCGACCGCACGTGTCCGTGTGCGCGTGCGCACCCTCGATGTAGCTGCAGGCCTGCGTGAGGGCTTGGCAGTGGGTGAGCATCGCCGCGCGCGTCACAGTGACGCCCATCACGCTCCCCTCCTTGCTCGTTTTGTACTGCGGCGCACACGAAGCACGCGCACCGCCACCATCACCACCGCCCTCGCCAGCGCGGCCCCGGCCGACACCGTCAACACCACCATCGCCGCGATCGTCAACGACACAACCAGCGCCACCGTCCGCGGCGCTCGGCACGTGGCGGCCGATCACCTCGATGTAGGCGACGTCCGAGTTGGCGTCGCAGATGTGCGGGGTCCAGTCCTTGGGAGGTTTCCCCACATTCCTCGACTCCGTCACGAACCAGGTGAGCTTGGGCCACCCTGGGGAGCGACAAGCGAGTGACTCACACCGCACCACGTGACGCACGCACCGCACTCAGCAGTTACTAGAAAGACAAAGGTCCCCCCATTTAGCTTTAACCAGACTCTCAGAGTAAGCACCTATGAAGGTCGGTCCGGCACACCACTGCCACCGAGGGTACAAAAGGGGATGGGTCGCCAGCACCACACCCAACCACCTTTGTCTACAATGTTATCGAGTTAATACATGCAAACTAGGTATTCATATAAGGCTGAGTAGACCTTGGGGATGTCAGTACTGATTCAAACATTCATGACTTAGAAGGAATTGACTTGCAACCAGTTTGTAGTATGGCACGGTTATTACTACCGCCCAAAGGTTACGACACGCACACACACCACAGGCTCACACACACGACACGCACACAGACACACGACACACTCACACACAGCATGCTAGCGCATGATACACACAAGCACAGCATGCTCAATCACCACACGCACGATGCACATGCAAGGTACGCTCGCATAGGATACGCTTACGCACGGCCCACACATGCACACTCTTGCGCTACGTGCGCACACACACACACACACACACACTGCACGCAAGCAAACGACATGCGTGACACGCTCACGCACGGCACGCTCACACTACACGCACAAAGACTACATGCACGCACACGACGCAAACGACACGCATGACATACTCATGCATGACACGCATGACACGCTCACACAGCGTGTACACACGACACGCACACTGTGGCCTGGCAAGGTGCAGTCCAGCGTCTAACGGTGACGCGCCGATGCATGCCCAACCAATCATCATCATCATCACTCTCACTGTCTCCATCATCATCATCATCATCATAACCTACCATCAGTTTCACCATCAGTGCCAGAATCATCATTATATCATCCACCATCATCACCATCATCACCAACTGGAAGCCGCGGCCGCGTTGCAAAAGTGCTGCCCTATTTACCAACAGTGACCTCCGCCCCACGCAGGCAGTGACCTTTGAACTGGCTGATGTCACCAGTTGGCGTCTTGGGGAGGCCTTTGTAACAGGCGTCACTCGTCATCGCCACGGTAACACAGCAGCTTCCGAGCAAGAACCCAATCTGCTGGCTCCCGGCGTCCTGCACGCGCCCACGCCCGCACGCGCGCGCGCACACACGGTCCAACGGGCATCAAGGGACTGAGCGGCCTCTGCGGCGGCCGCCGGAGATGGAACGCGGGGGGAACGCTGTTGAACGCTGCGGTGGCGACGCCCACCTTGCGCGTGAGTGGCACCTCGATGGGCACGGGCACCAGCTCGGCCAGCAGGCAGCCGTAGAACGCCACGAGGAACGCCACGGGGTCGTTGTTTGGGTACACGAGCGCCACCTACGCGCACGCACGCGGCGCCACCAATCACGTGAGCTTGAGCATCCGCGACGCACGCCATGTGCGGCCGTAACACGTGCCACCGGTGCAGCAGCGACACACGCCTGTGCAGCAGCACAACCCATGTGCAGCAGCGACACACTACGTGCAGCACACGCATCATCATCTTCAGTGTAGGTCACTCCCCACGCGGTTTCACTCAGGAATTAAACGTGAGTTTAATTTCTGATTCCTGGGCGCATCGCTGGTGGGTGATATCCAAACTGGTAGCAGCACTCGCCTCGGTCAGCAGCCTTAAGCAAGTACCCGGTGTTCTGTGTGAACATCAGCCCTCGGAGGAGACAAAGCCAGTAGGGCCGCTGTCCATAATGCCCCCTCGTAGCCCCGTGCCAGCCTCAATTGTTGGTCACTCACAGTACTTGCCTCCTCAGTAAAGAAAGTCTACATGGGTGAACAGTGTGTTTGAGTGAGAGTTGGCCGAGGCTCCTCGTGCAACGCTCACCTTGTCTCCGGGCTTGAGTAGTGCCTCCTGCTTGCCTCCCAGCTTGTGCAGCAGCGTGTACGCCAGCTTCACGCTTCGGCTCCACAACTTGCCTGGGTGCGGCACGCACGTCAGGCATCCACACGGCGTGTGAGCGAGAGCGCGAGCGCGTGTGTGAGCGTGCGGAGTGAGTTTGACCGAGCGTCAGTGAGCGCGAGCGTGTGCCCGAGTGAGCGCACGTGTGAGACAGCAAGTGTGTGAGCGTGTGAGTGAAGCAGCGAACGTGTATAGTGAGCATGAGCCTGAGAGTCGGTGTGTGCGAGCGCGCAAGCAAGCATTGCGTGCGAGCGCATGTGTGAGAGTATGAGCGAGCGGGCGTGANNGCGTGCGCGAGCGAGCGCACACCGTAGGTGAGGGTGATCGTGGGTTTCCCGGCCGTGTCGAGGGCGGTGAGGCACGGCATGCGCCCGGATGTGGTCCCCCAGCGGTGCAGTGCGGCCTCGAGTGCGGGCGGCCACGCCGTCACGGCGGTGCCCAGCGGCTCGCCGCGCACCACACTCGTCACCACGCCCTCCGGACGCGGCTGGTTGGGGTCGGCTTGCTGTACTGCTTGCCACCGCACCCCCACGCGACCGCACCACCACACCAACGCATCACCAACCCACCGACACCACCACACCACCGCCGCCACACACGGCTGTCACTTCTCACGGAATGTTTTTCTGGATTGCTGGTCCCTACTCGCCACTGGAGCGGGTAAGCCCACGTTGGGCATTCACGGCCGTAGTGAGCTCGGTGTGGATGCGGTGTACAGGGCGGAGGGCGCACGAATTTTTTTGGGTCGCTGACCCAGACAGAGCCAACCGCCGCATCCACACCGCGACGCAAAGCACCGTCATTCTCGTTGTATTATTTAGAGCCAGGAGCCAACTCACCGATAACAAAAGTCTCTTCATCAAGCAAGATTATGTAATCAAAAACAGATAAACAACCCTTAAAGTACGTACAATCTTAGGCGATGAGAAGCCGTGTAGTGTCCCACACATGTAGGAATTAGCTGCCCCATTGCTGCTGAGGCCGGCGACAGCCCAGGCGTCCGTTGCCCACAGCGGCGCTCGCACCTGCCATCCCAAGCGGCACTCCTTTGTGCCGCCGCAAGCCCCGTGCCAGCGTCCCCGTAGCAGAAGCTCGCCCATGCGTCGGCGCAGCATGCCCCCCCACCATGCTCCACTATGCCCCAGGCTGTGTCTACAGCCTCATTTACACGTGGGGATTTTGTTGTTGTTGTTGTGCCACAGTTTGCTGTGAACTCTGACATGGATTTTGTGTGATGTTGCCTTTTCCCTGGTCAGTTTGCTCACTCCCACTGCACACTGTTAAAGGACTGGGCATCGCTGCCGGCGGCCTTGGGCTGTGGTTGGCCTCATGACAGAGCTGCTCAGCTCAATGGTGGAACACCCACACAGCCACCTGTTGGAGTGGCGGTGCCGATGGTGGTGACACGCGTGTGCCGTACCGGCTTTCATAGGTGCTCGCTAACAGCGCTTGACCCTAGTCTTTGGTGGTGGAGGTGGTGTGAGGAATAACGAGTCGACGGTTGCCTCGTCTCACCATCGAGCAGCTCCTCGAAGTCCTCCACGAAGAACTCTCTGAGCGGTGGCCGCTTGGGCCGCTTGAGCGTGTTGAGCAGCTGCTGGATCTTGGAGGAGACTCGGCTGCTCACGGGGACTCCTGCCGCATGGGGGCCGGTGGGTTGGAGGTGGACAGCGGGGACGAGAGAGGACCAGTTCAGCGATAAAGGGCGGTGTGAGAATGGAATCAAGATGGAATTGATCAACCAGATATTTTGGTTTGAGCTTCCCAAGGCTGTACAGCAGTGATCCCATTCAACTAGATGTCCCATGTTAACGATGTGGGTGGGAGTCAAGACTCAATCGCACTGCTGGCTCCCAAACTAATGCCACACAAAATTCATTATTGCACTCACCGTCTTTTAAGAGCCTCCTCAGACTCACGCCTACTTACCACTCCCTCTTCATCTTTGTGGCCCTTGGGTGAAAGGCGCTCTATGAATGCAATTATTATTATTATTATTTCACTACTCCCCTCCTCGCATTCTCCTACCGCTCCCCTCTCATCCCACTCTACTCTCCCTCCACGCACTCTCCACTCCAGCCAAAAAGATTATCTGCTGAAGCCTCCGATCAAGTCTCGCTGAGTGGCAGCTCACTCACTCATTTTATGGCCCAGTAACCTCTGGCCTCTGACTTCTCTCTCCCCTGCCATGCAGGCTGTTGACCCGCTGCCCCTGTTCATTTAACGGTTCAAGACGACCGTTTTTTTCTCTCTGCCTTGCTCTCTCTTCCTCCCTCTCTCGACATAACAAGTCGACTGATTTTCTCCAGCGTCTGCATATGCTGTGACATTCAGACGCTGTGCCACTCTGAAACGTTTTGCATGGTTGTTGGAGTCAGGTACACAAGGGCATTCGCTATCAGCCGAGACGTGGACATTTGCCACGTTTGTGCAAATTGGGTTGCGGGACTCTTAGAATTGTGGGGGTTTTCAGTGG
>JAZEWT010000003.1:18357132-18367999 GCA_036362905.1 Mordacia mordax
GTGACGAGGTGTGGAGGGGGACCACCGGGGTGGCAGCCGCGTGGTGACGGCGTGGTGACGGCGCGGTGACGGTGCGGTGACGAGGTGTGGAGGGGGATCACCGGGGTGGCAGCCGCGTGGTGACGGCGCGGTGACGAGGTGTGGAGGGGTCTCACCGGAGCGGTAGCGCTCATCGCGAGTTCCCGAGGGACGACGTCGTCGGCCGTACTTGGAGCAGGACGAGGAGGAGGAGAGTGGAGTGACCGGGGAGGCGCGGCGCTCCCCTCCGTACGCCGCATCCGACACTGTTGCCACGGCAACCGAGCCAACCGCACCGTCGGCGACAAGGGAGTGAGCAGAAGGGGGGGGGAACAACAACACCCACCACCGTCACAACCACATGTCTACAGCACCATCGAGAAAACACCCGTGCGATGGCATCGTTCAGAAACACGGGCAACCGTCGCCAACCACCGCAGACGCTGCCGGCTAAACGTCACCATTACAATCACCAAGAACAAAACCATAATCAGAACCATCACCATCACCAAGCATCACCAACACATTCAAAACCACTTTGTACAGCATTATAATTAACATTACCAAGGTATTAAAAATCACCACAACTACCACCAACACCCCACCACCACACCGCCACCCACCACAACCCCCCCCGCACCCCACCGCCACACCAAGACCCCAGCGCCCCAAAGTGCGCGAGCCGTAGATGCCAATGAAACTTGCCAAGTGACCGTTTTTGTCACGGAGATGGTGTCATCAGCATGCGGGTCCACAGCTGCAGCTGCAGTTGTTGGAAGCGAGAGGGGTGGGGAGGGGAGAAGGGGTTGGTCCGCAGTGTAAGAAGCAACACCTGTGTGTACTCTGTGCGTGCACGTGTGTGTACTCTCTGTGCACGTGTGTGCAAACTGGGCTTGTCAAGATCACTTTTTGGCATTAACGGAAACCGCATTAAAAAAAAAACACACAGGTAAAACCAGTCACTGTTTTATGCACACACAGTAATGTCCAGCAATAAAAAGACGTTTTATTTATTGTAATTGGGAAATGCGGGGAAGCAGTCACAGCGGTGCAATGTGGTCAGCACACGGGACTTGCGATCCCGGAGCCCGTTGGTTCGATTCGGTCTCCCACTGGAGAGTTTCTTAACAACCCCCCCCTTCACCCCCGCTGCGTCTGTCCACATAGCAGTGTCTCGTGGGTAATGAAACGGCCTGAGTTGCTAAGCAGGTCACCTGTAGTAAGGTAGGGCGTAGGTATGCTCATCTCTTCCCGTACGCCTCGCCGGCACTGAGGATGCCTCCAACGTGTGAGGCGAAACGTCGCGAGGAGAGGAGAGAGAGCCATCGACGCGGCTGTCCCGAGAGAGCAGCTTTTCGAAGCAATCATCAAACCAAATACGCTCCACAGCTTCGCCTAACCTGGTGGAGGCTCTTTGCAGCAGCGGTGAGAGCAAGAATGATATGTCAATGATATGTCAGTGCTGGGTCTGTGGTGTCATGAGCGGCCAACCCCCGGCTCAATGCGCATCCCACACATAACGCTTGCAGCGCCATGCTCACTCCGTTTGGTTGAACTCCACCACGGCCTCACCCACGGGAGCGTTTTTTAAAAACCAAGAGTGCGCAGCACCCTCGACGGTTTTTATGGGGGGGGGGGGTTAGTGATTGATATGGGCCCGAGGGCCGCACAGCCTGCCATGGGAAAGGGGGTTGGGGCCTTCATGTAATGCATCTGACGACGCGAGGGGAGGGGGAAGCCCCATTTAGTTATGCCTGTGATGGGATATGGAATTAGGTATAGTTAACATATGGCTAGAGGGCAGGGAAGGATTAGCTGGGGCGGGGCGGCGAATTTCGAAGGCGGGGGGCACGGTAATGTGGTGCCCCTCGAGGGTAGGAGGTGCCCAGGAGTCAAGTCACACCTGAATGAGACTGGGGTACTTAATGGGATGAGTGGAACAAAGACGGTCTGTGTGTGTTTGTAAGAGGAGAGGAGCTGCTGGTCGTGACGGGAGCCCGTGAGTGACCAGGCTCTTTGTGCGCTGGGGACGACGAAAGTGGTCAGTGAGGCCGGGGTTGAGTTCGGTTCAAGACGGCGGTAGCGGAGGCACAAAGGGAGGATGATGCGCCACGAGGTGAAGTATACAAGCCCAGGCAGTAAGTGATTCAAGAGGATCGAGTAGAGAAAAGGCAGTGTGGTGTCTGGCATTGCACGAGTGTGCGACGTGTTCGTGGCACAGCGAGGGCTGTGTGCGACTGAACAACTGGGCGGACGCAAGTACGGACAGAGTACTGTGTGTGCGGAAGCTGCAGCGTTGAGATCTCGGGTGAGCGGTTCGGCGGCTCCGCGATAAGCGCAGTGTGCGCGTGAGGGGGGCCCGGTTGTTCATCGAGGCGCCGTGCGGGCACGTGGGAGGTGGGCGAGTGAGTCAAGTGCGCTCGGGAGGAAGCACCGAGAGTGCACGAGATGGCGCGTGGGCGGGCCACGTGAACATCAGTTTCCGTGAGTACTTTCGAAAGGCGAGCGCATGTCGGGATAAAGCGCGGGAGGAATGGGTCCGGTCCTCACGCGTGCAGCAGCACATGCTTGACAGGTGGAGGCATCTGGACTTGCAGAGCACGAAGTGCAGTGAGATGGCGACGCATCCCTGCATCACATACCATTACCCGTTAACGAACAACACTAGATGTGCTCTGCGGTGACGCGGAACACCGTGCGGTTTGTAGGTTCACTAATCTGTGGCTTTGACGACTAGAATTTCACCACAAATGGTGACCAGCTCCAGAACCGGCGATCAGTTCCGAAAGCGGTTACGGGTTAAGCCGTTGTCGTTTGGCGGCTCCGTGCACGTGACCGCCGTGCGTGGCCAAGTGCACTCATCCTGCAGCGCAGACATTGCGATATTGTTATGGGTACGAGCAGTGAGCGGTGGCCCACCATGCTTGGCTGCACTGCAACTGTGGCAATCTAGACCGGCGATTCTAAGATCGTATGTTTGCACCTGGTACCACCCATCAAGTAATAAAACAAAGTATACCTCTTGCTATGCTGTGGTTACTAGTCCAATGCATGCCCACTGCAGACTACCAGCAGCAGAGAAAATAGTCAGCCAAAAATTAAGGCCTGAGCACGATCACACATGTGCCGGGTACCTACAATTCAACGAGTTAGCAAAGTTGGTAGCACAGGTGGTACAGGTGATGCCTCAGTCAATCAACCCGTGGCATATGGGTCTGTTCCATAACCTCCTGTCAGTGAATTTTTGGCACATCGTGTGGCCCCAGAGTACACCTGGCCTGGTACGATTGTCGAGGTGAAATCACCACCACTGAGTGGGGACCATCAGTTGTTGTCTACATCAGCCTTTCACCCCACAACAACTGGGCCTGTCTCACGGCCCGGTCGCAGCAATCAGCACATTGCAGCTGGCGCACCATGGTGATGTCAGCACGGCTCAGTGGTGCGTGGCTCCTATTGCTCTGTGTGTACGAGAGCGTGTCAATGAACGCGCGCGCACACACCCGCGCCGTCAGGAGATGGTGCGTGCACACCACGATGGACCAGGCGGCCCAAGTTTCAATGCCGGCCACGGGGCTCACATCGGTCGCAAATTCTATGAACTAGTCCCAGTTGGACTTCGCCTTGAACAGGCACATAGTGCAGGAAGCAAACCTCAGCTCCGGTGAGCCACAGGTACTCGCCGGGCATTGCGTGGTGCTGGCCACACACAGCCCTCCTGGTCATCTCGGCTTGCCGTGACAGGTGCTCGCTAACAGCACTTGCCCCATCAGACGGTGTAGACTACACGGAGATCCTTAGTACCTGACCAGGTATGATCTGCGTGTGATTACATTGTGAGTCGCTGAATAACTTGCAACGCCTACCCCCACTCAGATAATCATAACCCCCTCCCAAAGATAAACAGCATCAAACAGTGCAAACAGCACATCCTGGCTATGTGCCCTTGTTCACACATTTACATATAGCTGGTTATTTGTCTATCTACTGTAGGTGCATATGTACACCATCTATGTAGAGCTAGACTGTCACAATTATTAAAGGTAAACATTTCTCTAAATGAGAATTATCATTGCTCGGCGACTCGCGGACAGTATGCCAAGGACAACAACGCGAATGTTGTAGTCTGCTCACCATGATGGGAGGGCTTCAGGAGGGAGCTTGATTCGGCGTTACTATTCCTCCTCCTCGTTCAAGGGCCGCGGTACAGTGGTTCAGTGAACGTCCTATAGTTTGGGTTGCATGGTTGCTATGTCAGTCAGTCAATCAGTTTAATTTTCAGCTGGAAGGTAAAGGTTGAGCTAGGTAGTTCTTTTTAGCAGCTAATACAGCAAGGGGTAAGCAAGTTAGTAGATAACTTGGGATATACCCGGGATTGGACGCTAGTCCATCGGGGGCAATTTAGTCAGCAGGCCAATTAACCAAGGCAGCATATCTTTGGATTGTAGGAGGAAACTGGGGTACCCAGCAAAAACTCACGTGGACACAGAGATAACATGCAAAGTGCACACAAAAAAGCACCTAAACCGGAAATCGAACCCCGACTTTCTTACTGTGAGGTGGCAGCGCAACTCACTACCCCACATTGCAACTCTCCTTTATAAATGTCACATTCATAACGGAGATGTGCGCATAATCCTGTTGATGTTCTGATGCGGTTGATGGTTACACCATGGTCTTTGAGGAGGAGGCATGTCAGAGCCAGGAGGCGTGATGATGTTTGGGTCCCGAATGAGGTGGCGATTCTGAATGTTGTTCCACTCTTGTTTGGAGCGTTCTCCGGATCTGGGCGAGATTCTCGGATGGTAACAGCGTGAGCGCAGCACAATTCTCGTCTGAGTGAACGTCTTCAAAATGTGTATTTGACGTAGGTTTTCACGGCTCAATATGTGAGAACTGCCTCTGAAGAGCTGCCCTTTCGGGATGGCTCGACACGGATATAACAAAAGAGCAACTCTTAAGAACAATTCCCAGATATTAAATTAGTTGTGAAATCCGGGTTTCACATCTGTTCCTATGCGTGCGGCAGGAAGGGAGGTTATGGTTGTGACTAAGTGACGTTATCGGAAGAGTAAACGGGCCTTGCCCGTGGGTGCTCCCAGGTGGAAACAAGGATATGGAGGCATATGTCGTAGGTTATTATTGTTATTATGAAAGGTGCCCTGAACACTGACATACAGCAACACACAAATGTATATAAGACACAAACAGAAAGATTCCCCATATAAGATTAACAGAATCTCGGTGAAAGTGCTGATATTAAGAACCTATTAAGGGAAAATTAACAAAACACGCAGCGCATTGCATTCATCCATAATATTATGGCCTAAAACACACAAATATAAGGTGATTTTTTCGGGCAGTGGCTCTTCACAGCACACCAGAGAAGAGCTTTTTTTCAGAAAAGTTGCCAATTATATATTTTAGCTCTGAAGGTAGTGAGTGCTATTGATATGTTGAGTTTGTAAATTGTGCTTGTGCAACCACCTTTGGCTAAGCCAACCTCGGAGAAACCCAGTATCCATTTAAACAGTTACCACTGATGTAAGCCGACACAAGACATGGCCCTAACCGACTGTCGGGGTGAGTGCCATTAGGAAAGAGCGCCTATGAAGGCCGGCACGGCACATGAGGGGAGCAGCGACCCGGCACCGCGCGCGGCCATCTTCGTACCCCCGCTGTTGATGGCGACACGTTGCGCCAGGTACGCTCGCGTACGTGCGCGCAAGCCGGCGCACAGCGATACGCCGACGAGGCAGATTCTACCGCAGCTGGGGATGGCGGCAGCTGCTGCTCGCTCAATCTCCTTCATCCCGTCCCGCATCGTCACTTGCATTCTGCACAAACCGCCCCGTGTCCACGTACTGACGAGCGCAAGTGTGCTGGCACACGCACGCAAACGTGCACGCACGGACACAAGGGCTGCCTTGTGTGCCTCGGGCTCGCGCGGTGTCCTCCGAGATAATGCGCTGGAGCCGTTGGCGAGCACCTGTTGCACCATGCGTGTGGTGGGTGATCGCTAAGGGTCCGGCAGCGCCGCGGCCTGTGGCCTGTGGCCGGTGGCCGGTGGCCGGCACGCCGCTGACGACAAGACGGCTCGCATGCCGCTGCTTCCGTGCGTACGGTGCTGATTTTTTGTGAAATCGGCATTCACTCCAGATCGAAAGGATTTAAAGAGAAGACATTAAAAGATAGGGCGGCGCGGTGGCCCAGTGGTTAGTGCTGTCGCCTCACAGCAAGAAGGTCCCGGGTTCGAATCTCTCGGCTCGGGTGCCTTTCTGTGTGGAGTTTGCATGCTCTCCCCGTGTCCGCGTGGGTTTTCGCCGGGCACTCCGGTTTCCTCCCACAGTCGAAAAAGCATGCTGCTACATAGGTTGATTGGCTCGCAGGCTAAATTGCCCCGCAGTGCCCGGCGATGGACTGGCGTCCCATCGTGGGTGTATCCCTGCCTTGCGCCCTGTGTCTACCGGGATAGGCTCCGGCTCACCGTGACCCTGTATAGGACTAAGCGGTTGCAGACAATGAGATGAGATGAGACATTAAAAGATGCTCTTACACACTTCCCTCTAGTATGCAGGTGATGGACACTAGGGCAGTCCAACTTCACATGAGACAGGACGTATGCGACAGGTTGTTTTATACTTTTACTAGGTGGGGCGACCCGACGTTGCCCGGGTAAATTAGACGGTTGATCAACGTGCGTTGTACAGGTAAATTTTAGGACTCATAACGAAGACAAATAAAGTTGCCTTTGTTTATGCAAGCGACGCCTTTTTGTAATCGGCTACAACTCTGTGCACAGTTGGGCAACTCTGTTCAATCTTGTTGTTAAAGTGAACGAGGCGATCCGTCGCGTCTCAGCAGACCTCGCGGTGCGCGGCGCTAAGGCGCCAAAGACCCGCGTGGCACCGAGTGGCGTCGTTGGACGAAGGTCCGGCGCGATGTGGTTGCGATTTGTCGGCGTTAATAGTGATGAAGCAAGCATAGCTTTTAGACGGAGATTTTAATAGCGGCCCCGCTTATCCGAACTGAGGACTGTAATAGCTGCGGCCCTTATCATAACAGGGTATTGTAATAATGGTGGCGCCGCTTACGGTGAGGGCACGGCCATAAGCACAGCAAGCGGTCCCGGTGGCCAGGGAAGGCCCTGTCAGCGTGCACTACGGCACCAAAGACCCGTCTGAGACCGAGTGCCATCGTTTTGCGAAGGTCCCATGCAATTTGGTTGCTATTTCCCAGAGTTTACCCTGATCAAGCAAGCAAGCAAACACAACTCGTTTTTATATCTATAGATTGGTGTCCAGGCTAGGAATATGAATTGCTTCATAACTTGTTTTTGTTTGCTTTTATTTCAAGCTTTTTTTGTATCCGAATTGACTGCGCACGAGAGGAGGCGTCCGTTTACAACCCTCGGGCAGCACTGCACCGTGCAACGTGACAGCGGCCCCCAGAAGGTAGTTTCAAAAATCCTATTCTGAGATTCTGTTAAAATGACAAATTCACCCACATACCTGCAGATGCGTATCCTACTGCAGAACACGCCCATTTTACTGCAGCTAAACTGATATACATTTTAAATTCTCAGAGTTGAAATGTTTTGCTAAGCCAAGTGAAAATCTCAAGTGAGCATGGTGTTTAAGTTGTGACAGGCATCGGTGACTGAGAACGCACTACACTTAAGAGCCTGGTTTCACCAGAGGCAGCCTAAGCCAAGATTCAAACCCATGCTCTCAACGGTGCCAGCTTAGCGCTCTGACACCTCAGCGACCCGGCCACCTCCTTGCAAATCCATGTTTAATGACAAAGATGTTTGGCTTGGCACCCAGAATGTGGGCGATGCTGGCCAACGGCTCAAACACGACCGCGATGAACCTCTAAAGTATAAACAAACGAACTCTCGGTCCAGGCCCCGCTGCTTGAGACGCGCTACCAGCGCTCAGCCGACGACAAAACACGATGGAGAAACACGAGTGCCCACAGCCTTGCTACTGGCACCTTGCAGTGCCACACAGCACACGTACCGACACCTTGTAGTGCCACACAGCACAGCTAACATGCTGGGGTTTAACCCAGAATGATTCTGGTTACACTGCGTTGTAAACTCTAGTGAGCTGCTGGTCTTATCCAAGCCACAATTGTATTAAATTTGTCATTCAACCTAATTTAGCCAAATTGCAGTTCTGCGAATTAAACGTTTCACTTGGATTGCCAAGTGACGGACGTTATTGTGGGAGGCAGAACAGATGGAAAGCGCTGTACCCTCCTAGAGGACCAGATCTCACACGGGCCATTCTCAAAGACGAACTGTTTTGCGACAGCTCCAAATGGCTTCTTAGTGCAATCCGGTTGAAACTGAGGTGGAAGACAAATTGATTATTTAAAAACAAAGAGCCCCAACCTCAATGTGCAACATCCTCCGCTCTTGAGAATATGCGTCGGTCTGTGCTCCGGAACAGCATTGGTGTTCAAGGGACGGCACGCACCCAGTCACGCCGTACTCCTGTCGAATTACACCCGAGGGAACGCTGGAATGCTCCGTTCTATCGGAGTTGTACGCACGAGACATTTGCTGCTCCGTCGCAGCTGCCGCACTGTTCCCTATCGAGCTCGAGCTGGTATTTTATTCTCTGGCAGGAGGCCAGGAAAGCCTCCGATTGCATAAAAAGACCGGCCCAAGAGGGGCCTCCATGTGAATGTTTGATCGATTGTTTTTTAAGGCGTTATTTGTTTGTGAGAGGAAAACAGAGAATCAGGATGAAACTACACAAACGAGCGGATACCATAAATAGATGCGCACAGGCGGGTAAACGAACCTACTTGCTGTACTGACACTTCCCAGCCGCTTTGCATCCCCCACGAACGAGAGAAGGTGAAACATATCATTTCAAAGCACTAGGGAACAATTCTCCTCGAATCATTGCTTTTCACCAACATTTCTCGGGAGGTCTCCGCGTTGGGAAAGCCGTAACCTGGCCATAGTTTGGACAGGGCTCACACCTTTTCACAAAAATTTCAAAGAGGCTCATTCAGTGACCACCTCGCGTCGACAAACCCTCATCTCCCTCATCAATTGTAAATGACATCTATCGACAACCAATGGCAACAAGTCGAAGGGTCTCCCTGTTTACATGAGCACTGGGCAGGGCTTGTCTCTATTAACCACTGGTAGTTGTGGAAATTCTACATTCCTATGGCAAGAACACATCAATACACCGGACTACTACAGGTGAATAGCAGGATGCGAGTATGTAACCTTCTGACTGTGAAACAGGTACACTGACAGATATAAAGATGGTAGTGGTGATGACCATAATGATGTTGATCATAATATACTCACAATTTAATAAATACCAATCTGCTATATCTTGCACACGCGGGGCGGGCCTGCAGGGTTAACGGATCCATATTCAGCACCGCTGAGGCCTCGTTGCACCCCTTTATGATTACGCCTGTGATGGCAATAATGACAGTAGATATTTCCCGATGACTTCATTATGCCGCGTTGGTACCCGAAACCAGAACGCAATCCCCCATCCAAAGGCCTTCTTCAACGGCCACAACATTATTTAACCACGACACACACACACACAAACGCGACGAACACCCGCAATCTGGATGTATAACCCTTCGAAATGTGACAGCGTCTCCGCAGTCAATTTACAAACGGCGGCAGAAGGTGAAAGGGTAAACTGACGAGGTCTTGAACCTGGGATTAGAGCGAGGGCGAGGCGTAAACACCTTGGTGGAGGTGCTCACACGTCTGCTTGCCGACGACCCTCGAGATGCTCCAGCTGACTTCCTTACCGGGGTTGGATCGGTTCCGTTTTTCAGACGATTGCGAATTTAGGTTTTTTTTGTCTTACAAAAATAAAATGTACTACCTAGACAGCATACGACGGTGTCAAATATCAAACGGAGGCCACTACGATTAGAAATCACCATCATTGTGATCATAAATATATGCATTATATATTTCGTTGTGTGTATGTATATGAAAAATAAATCATCGTAGAGCATTGTGTATCTTTTGTTATTGTGCAGCTTACTGCAGTGAAATCCGATCGTGAGTTAACGACCAATGGTGGTGATCATCATCAACACGATCGGTTAGAAAATCCTCACGACGTGCCTAATTGTGAACATCGCGATCAACACAACACCACGTTACATGCCCGTAACATCAACGAGACGGTGATGATCACTGTCGTCACCAAGGTGTCATCGACGACCATGACTGATCACGCCCTCTCTCCATCGCCACGCGTGGAATCACGGCACCGGAGGGGAATGGGGAATGGAGGAGCGCGAGAAGAGCAAAATAGAGAGAGAGGATGGAGGAGAGAGGGGGGAATGGAAATGAGAGCGGCAAACACGATGGGAGAACGAATAAAAAAAGGAGAGAGGACTGACGACGCGAGAGGCGAGAGGGCAGGGGAGAGAGGAGCAAAATGAAGAGAGGAACGGAGAGAGGTGGGGGGGGAGAGAGATTTCATGAGCGAAGCGATCGCTCACACGCACACCCAGGGGAAGGACGAGGCTTCACAACCCCCCCGCGCACGCTCCCAACCCGGGGCCCCCGGCACCCTCTCGCCTGCTCACCCGCCCGCCCACCTGCATCCATTGGGGGGAGGCAGGGTGGCTTCTAGGCCCCCGACATCCCGCCGGCTGTACCGGCAACACAGCCGCCGCCTTCTCCTCCTCCACAGCCACCTCCTCCTCCCGCCATCTTCCCAGAGAGCCCTGCTGCTCCACGTTGCCTTGGTAACGCATTAATACGGCGCGCTCTCCCTCGCGCTCCCCCCTCCCTCCCTCCCTCGCGCTCCCCCCCCGCTCAACCTCGCGCTCCCCC
>JAZEWT010000003.1:18368259-18378372 GCA_036362905.1 Mordacia mordax
CGGAGATGCTGCGGAGAGAGCGGAGAGAGCGGAGATGCTGCGGAGAGAGCGGAGATGCTGCGGAGAGAGCGGAGATGCTGCGGAGAGAGCGGAGAGAGCAGAGATGCTGCGGAGAGAGCGGAGAGAGCGGAGAGAGCGGAGATGCTGCAGAGAGAGCGGAGATGCTGCGGAGAGAGCGGAGATGCTGCGGAGAGAGCGGAGCTGCTGCGGAGAGAGCGGAGATGCTGCGGAGAGAGCGGAGAGAGCGGAGATGCTGCGGAGAGAGCGGAGATGCTGCGGAGATGCTGCGGAGATGCTGCGGAGAGAGCGGGATGGCACGGGACGCGAGCAACACAACACTGATATTGTTTCATTATTAATTATTATAATTTAGCATGGGTGGCCCAGTGGGTAGCGCTGTCGCCTCCTCCTCACAGCAAGAAGGCCCCGGGTTCGAATCTCGGCTCGGGTGCCTTTCTGTGTGGAGTTTGCATGTTCTCTCCCCCGTGTCCGCGTGGGTTTTCGTCGGGCACTCCGGTTTCCTCCCACAGTCCAAAAAAAACATGCTGCCGCATAGGTTTATTGGCTTGCAAACTAAATTACCCGCAGTGCCCGGTGATGGACTGGCGTCCCATCGTGGGCGTATCCCTGCCTTGCGCCCTGCGTCTGCCGGGATAGGCTCTGGCTCACCGCAACCCTGTACAGGAAGGACTAAGCGGTTTTTGACAATGAGACGACATGAGATTATAATTTAGTAGACGCCCTGATCCAAGCCACTTACATCATTATAGAGGTGTAAGGAAACCGCAGAGCGGCGAAGGGAAGGCAGCCATGCATTCAGCCGGCGCCAACATTTGCCAGACGTTGCGTTATATTATGATGTTATCGGCGAATCGATGAAGAGATTTTTTTTTTGGATGTGGGAAGAAACCGGAGAACCCGGAAGAAACCCACGCAGAACAGGGGGAGAGAACAGGCAAACTCCACACAAAAAGGCACCCGAGGCGGAAATCGAACTGCCTAGAGCAGGACTTTCTTTGTGTGACAAAAAACAAAGACAAAGAAACCCCACATAGCCTTAACAGCCTGTAGGGTCAAGTGCTGTTAGAGAGCACCTATGAAGGTCGACACGGCACACGAGGGGATGGGTGACCAACACCAGGCCTGGCCGCCTTGTCTCCCTCGTGGCAATATTTTCACATTGCACAAGGTACTACTCAGTTGAGGCTGAGTCGACCTAGGGGAGGCCAAGGAGTGACCCAGAAAATCGTCACTGGTGTTGGCCGTGAGCGGGATTCGAACTCGGGTCGCCAAGTTTGCAGCCCAGCGCGCACAGATGTCACACTAAGCCTGAGCTATGAGATATGGTTCAGAGCCGACGTGGCCACACGTGATGACAGCTCAGCAATGCGGCCAACATCCTCACCACACAGGCACATTTATCTTAGCAGTCAAGCCATCTAATTATGGAGAAGGAGGACAAAGCCGGAGGAACCCGCAGAACACACGGCCTCAAAATTCCAGGCATCGTCATCGTCGGCATTGAACCGGCGATCTCCTGTAGAGCAGATCATTGGGACCGACTCTCGCCACCGCGGCACGTGGCCAGAACAACAGTTGTCCAAAACACCCAAGACACGGGCTCTCTCGAGCTCCGTTTAGCGGAGACCCTTCTACCAGCAGTGACATGAGCCAGGCATTGCAGTGACGTGAGGCAGGCATTGCAGCGCCGCACCTCTATCTTTTCACCTCTCGTGGCTGAGGGCTGCACCGATGGACACCGTTATGGTCATCGCTCGGGTTTGGGTCACTGTGGTCACCAATGCGCCAAGTGGGCAGGAGGCGCACTACTGTCTACGTGGAGTTTTCAGAGCAATATAAAACATGGGCTGCCACAGAAACACCCCAAAAGGTTTCTTTTTTACTATCAGGATTGCTTTAGTATTTATCAGCCTTACTTGCAAGACTGATAAATGCAAGAGCAAGTCTGATAACGGTTTTCCGTGGCTACAAGCAAGCTGCCTTCCTATTTGATACGTCAAATATGATTACACGCAGAGGAATATCGCAGCTGCTGCACGCCCACGGTGTTTGTCTGTGCGGTCTATTTGTAGAGCGAGAGAGACGGTAAAGGTCGGTTAAAAGGTAGGTCATAGGTGCAGAGATAAGAGAATGATTGCTACATGCGGCACAGCAGAGAGGAGGAGGGGGGAACAGCGAGCAACACGAGTCTGAGCAAGGGGACGCGGAGGAGGAGCGACGAGCAGAGCACGGAGCGACGGGACACCGAGTCCCGTTTGTATGGAATTTGGAGATTCCCAAACGGAGGAAAAACACGGGTGCTTGGTGATAAAGATAGACAACAATCTTCTTCTTTTTTGCTGTACATCGACACGGTGTTGACATCGACCCCTAGCGGGGTTTTCATGGCTGTGGTCGCCGAGGTGAGCTCTACTGCAAGGTTTACCAGGCCACGTGCAGGGCCCGCGATACTCCATCGCAGGGCACTGGGGGACGATTTAACCAGCTGTCAACCTGGGCGTGTTTTGGGACGGTGGCAGGAAACCGGAGTACCCGGCGAAAACCCACGCGGACACGGGGAGAACTCGCAAACTCCAGACAGAAAGGCGCTCGAGCCGGGGAACCGAACCCGGGTCCTTCTTGCTGTGAGGCGACAGCGCTACCCACTGCGCCACCACGCCGCCCGAGACAACAATCATAATCTAATAATAATAGAATGGTGCTATGTAATTATGCAATAATAAATAACAATGCTCATAGGTAAGCGATTAAAATGAATAGAGAAATTAAATAATGAGATAATGTCACCACTGTAATGAAAACATTTCCACTGTAATGGCCTGAAAGCGGAGACAACACAAAGCATTTCCGAATCCACAGAAACGGAGGTATAATAAAATGCGGAAATACCAAGCAAAAGATACACGACACAGTTTCGTAAATCTCATTAGGAAATTAATGGGAGCATAAATCAGTGCATGGAACACAAAGATGACTGAAGGTGTCATAGCAAGTAACGGGAGCAAGAAGGCAGAAATAACAACGGTGACGGTAAATCACGCCACATGGATCCTTGGCAGACTTCTCAAACGAGAATAATACAGTTTATAACGCACCGCGCCAATTACATGCCTGACGATGGACGAGGCATGGGTACGGTGGAACAAGGAAAGTCAGCCACGCGGGGGAAAGGCAGCCATGTAGCCAGCCGGTGCCAACATTTCACAGACACTGCGTCCTACATATAATGATGTTATTGGACAATTCGGTGCTTTTTTTTCGTGGAAGGAAAGTGAAGAACTTGGGAGGAAACCATGCAGTACAGGAGGCGAACACCCAAACTCGACGAATAAAGGCACCCGAGGCAGGAATCGAACCGCCTCGGGCAGGACTTTCTGCGAGACGCAGATGTTACCACGATCATTGCGCCACCTCATCTCATCTCATTGTCAGCAACCGCTTCGTTCTGTACAGGGTCGCGGTGAGCCGGAGCCTATCCTGGCAGACACAGGAAGCAAGGCAGGGATACGCCCACGATGGGCCGCCAGTCCATCACCGGGCACTGCGGGCAATTTAGTCTGCGAGCCAATTAACCTATGCAGCAGCATGTTTTTTGGACTCTGGGAGGAAAATGGAGTGCCCGGTGAAAACCCACGCGGACACCGGGAAGACATGCAAACTCCACACAGAAAGGCACCCGAGCCGAAATTCGAACCGGGGACCTTCTTGCTGCGAGGCGACAGCGCTACCCACTGGGCCACCGTGAAGCCCCATTGCACCACCCTACCATCCAAACCAGAGCAGGCATTCTATGCAAAGCGTTTTCATTTGTTGCAATAACAAAAAACAAATTATAGCACCGAGGCGCTGCAAGTAAATCTTTTTCCGTGGCGAGCACAGGCACACGGGGGCAAGCTAGCGGCTGAGCACCGGCCCCTGGAGCTCCTCGTCAATCCCCGGATTCGTTCACATCGTGACCCAGGTGCAGTGGCACCGAGTGAGTGCGGAGCGCAGATTGACGGAGACAGTGACGGTAACGGAGATGGATGGACAGGTGTCGGTGATGGGGAACTGACTAACAGCATCAGGTGAAGTACAACACAAATTCGAAGAGATGGAACTCACTGGATGGACCTCAATCAGATAATATGTTGCCAAATATAACGTGCTGGGGGAGCTGTGAATAATAATAATAATAATAATTGCATTTATAGAGCGCTTTTCACCCGAGGGTCACAAAGCGCTTCACAGAGCTGCGGAGAGAATGGCGCGTCAACAACAACGGCACAAGAACGGAAAACCAACAGCAAAAATATTTTTTTTTGTAAATATACACAGCATTAGAGAACAAGAAGAAAAACATGACCGGACCTTCAACTACTACCTTAAAATGCTAAATTATCAGCGAATATAATACATATATTGGGAATGGTTTAAGTCACATTTATCGCATAACAATAATAATAGCACTTCTCAAACGCCCATCAGCCAAGGGCCACAAAGCGCTACACAGAGCCACCGAGAGAATGGCGCATTAACATCAGGGATATTGCAATCGAGGCCGTGCTTTTTTAAGCAGAGGGGTAACTGCGGCACATTTGAAAATCGTGGGGAAACGACAGCAGAGCGAAGCGAGTTATTGAAGAGATTAGTGACGAAGGTGGCATGGGATTTGAAATTTGCCCGGATGAGTTTGGATGTGTTCAGGGAGCAGTTTGTAGGCCGAGATCTGGTAACTGATGAACAGACATCGGATTCCGTTAACTTGGTAGATTACAGGATTTTTAAGATCAACGAATAGCACAGCGCGCCACATGCATCATCTAGCATTCGTAAGCCAGCGTGATTCAACTGCTGCGCTTCATATACCATTTTATGTCCAGAGTGTCCAGTGTTGCTGTGCCCTCCACGTGAAGTGCATTGAATGAAGGGTAGCAGATGAATCGAGCCAACGAAACATGCCAGATGATTGATGCCAGATGGAACACAGCAGATTAATGGCACTCCGAACAAACTGTGCCAGCTGGAACTCTGTTTGATAAATTATGCCAAATATTGTGCACCGGATAAATTATGTTGAATGGAACCCCCAAGACGATGCAAACCTCATCACACATCTCATCAGATGAATATCACCAAAAAGGATAGTGCTCAAAACTCCACATAGATGGATTACATATACGTGATAAAAGCCATCTCCTGGTCTTCTGATGAGAGTTTTGGAAGCTTCACATTTTGTGATCCACCATCCCTTACATCCACTGAGGTGGTATCAAAGACATGTGCCATTGCTCCCAACGCAAATGAGTAAACGGGAGACAGGCGAAGACCGAGCTCAGCACACTGGCAGCTCAACCAGCCAAGGTGCTGTGGAACCCCCAAGAGGGCCTTGTGAGCCACAATGTGCCACAGGGGCTCCACGAGCAACAGGGGCTCTTCAAGTCATGATGAACCGCCGAGGCTCCGTGAGCCGCCACGAGCAGCCAGGATCCCAAATCCTCAATCATGGTTCAACTCACGACAGAGCACACACCATGGTGCCAACCATTCCACACAACCCCACACCAATCGCAACCGCAACAACCGCAACAAACCTCACCATTTCCACCAACTCCACTAAGTCCACTAGATTAAAAATCGACATTAATCAATAGCTATCGATGCAGCGCTACTCCCCAGCTAACGATGATGATGTTGCTGTCACGGTATTTCTGTCGTCCCCGAAACTGCAACAACCAAACCAATTCCGTGCGCCCAGCGGCAGCGCATAATGCGCCTCGCCTGCACTCGCTTGCACACTCAATCGACTTGGGTCTATCGACGAGCCAATGCAATACAGTTGAGATTGATACGGCTGCTAGACGTGACCCCATCTCAGGTCACTCCGAGAAACAGTGGACGTGTTCGGTTTGTAGAGAGGTAGGCGGTCAATCACAGGCAGAGGGAACAAATGAAACACGGTCTTGAGCCTGGACTCGAACAAGGGAAGGGAGTAGACAGCACGGGTAGCTGGGGGAAGAAAGTCGCAAAAAATGGGGGCGGCAGAGGAGAATGAGCAACCTACCACAGCGAGACGGTGACTGGAGGCTTCAGCAGAAAGCCTTGGTTACTGGGGCAGAGTGTGTGGAAGATGGTAGGGTGAGATGAGAGGGGAGAGGGAGGAGAGTGCGTGGGGAGGAGTGGAGTGGGATTAGACGGGAGAGGTGGGAGAAGGCGTGGTGCGGAGTCGAGTGAGATGACGGGAGAGGGAGGAGAGAGGAGGAGAGAGCATGGATAAGAGAAGAGTGAGATGGGAGGGGAGCAGTGAGATGGGAGGGGAGCAGTGAGATGGGAGGGGAGCAGTGAGATGGGAGGGGAGCAGTGAGATGGGAGGGGAGCAGTGAGATGGGAGGGGAGAGGGAGGAGAGTGCGGGGAGCGGAATAGTGGGATAAGAGGGGAGACGATGCAAGATTTTCCGTCTCAAAGTGCCTTCATTTCACTGCCGGCTTGCTGCCTCGTCTGTTTATGTAACCCGTCTGTGGTCGGTACATCCTCCAACTCCATCGATCCCCTTGTCACCCAACGTGTGTCACAAAATGTGCGTCACTCAGGCCTCTAATACAAAACAAACTGATCGGCGCAGCTCGCATGTTACTAGAAGGCTCTAATAATCAAAAGGGTAATTAAGCATTGCTCCAACCCTACTATGTCAGGTCGCCGGTTCCCCCCGACATGAAGCCAAACACTGGAGAATAGAACTGGTGAAACTACCAAATACAAGGCCAGCCTGAAACACAGGATCTACATTCATTTATCTGTCAACGGTGAAATAAATCTGTCACCGTTGATCGGTTGCTGCACAGGTGCTACGTGGATTGCCACGTCGGGCCTGTAAGGTGGTACTCTCACAACAAGGACCCAGGTTCAATTCCCAGCTTGGATGGCTTTGTGTGGCACTTGTATGTTCTCCCCGTGTCCACGTAGGTTTTCGCCGGGAACTACAGTTTCCTCCGACAGACCAACGATATGCTGCCTAGGTTCATTGTCCTGCTGACTAACTTGCCCCTGGTGCCCTGAGAAGCTTTAACTTGCTTACCCTTTCCCGCTGGACAAATCCCAGCTTAAATAAAAACCGACTGACTGAGATCACATCCAGTGGTCTCCTTTTGTATGTTAGCTGTGCAAAAGACTGAAAGCACCTGGCCTTGCTGGTAGCTGTGTCTGCACTGGTGGCACACGAGCTCCCATTGAAAAGGGTCGGCAGTGGTGGGGCGTGGGGGGTTGGCTCAGTGGCTTAGCTCTTGAGAACTGTGCAGGCGGTGCACCTGCAACAGGGCCCACGGGCCCCAGGACAAGGCATGTTAGACTACGAGTTCAGGACTTGAGTCTGTGTAATCAGGCGAGAACTCGTGAGACCACCAGAAAGGCTCATTCGTATCAGTGGCCAGGGTCACCGCACTCACAAAGGCAAAACACAAACAAAAAACAGAGTAACAAGAGAATAACTACAAAAAACAGAACCACTGGAGAAGAGATCGGCGACTTGGGGAATTATCCATCAGTGCACACACTATGTCTGATGATGCACGAAGATGCCATTATAAGATCTTGGCATGGCGCTATGCCTATGAATTTATTCCACGCAGACGAGGCGAGATGCAGCAACCGACCCACCAGGCTTCTCCCTGGCACGCCGCCAATGCGGGAATTGCACCGATTGTCTCAATGGTCTCTCAGTTGCCTCTCAATAAACATCGTCCATCGACCCGGCGCCTCGTCCCGCTGCACAGCTACACTAGCGGTGGTTCCTCTTCAACGGCCCTGCGGTACTAAAGTACATTGCGTCTCCCTCACTGGCCCCTATGGACTAAGAGAGAAACCCGCAGCCAGATGGATGGTGGCAGTGATGAGGACGAGGGTGAAGTTGTAAAGGTCGCAACTGAAGGACGTGTCACCAGTCCAACGAGGGGAAGACCCCCAAACACACCAATCCTGAGCCCGATATTTCTCACTATGGTATTGTGATGTAACCTCGCGTATAGCTCCTGCACACGATGCCACCTCTGCATCTCAGAAGTGGGTGACCGACCAAACATATTCCCATCGTTCGCTACTTTTATTGATAGTCTCAACCACTCGTCCATCATCCCTTCTCGCGACGTGTCCCGCCAAAGCCCAATCGCTAAACAGTCACTGTGATATCTCCAACATGCGTGTGTTCCTTGATCCAGGTGTTCATCTCTCCCTCTCTCTCTTTCATGGTACAATTCCACGCATTTGCTCAGCGGTGTTCAAAGGCCCAGATGAAAACCTCCGCGAACGAGCATAGATCGCAGCTACTTTCACAACGAGTCTCGAAACATCCGTGAGGAGGAAGTCTCCGCACGTCCCCGGGTCCCCGCGGCCTGTCCCCGCTTGGTCCACATCTCCCTGCCCCCACCCCCCGACCTCCACGTCCGGACAATGACAGCCGTTCACCCTCCCTGCGCAGTCACGTCCACAACCCTCGTCTCCCCGTCGCCCCAACTCCCAAACGGAGCTGGCAGCTCTACGTTTAGGCCAATATGGACATGGGGCTAATATTATTTGTAATGGTAATAATTATGCGATGACGGATACGCTCTCGGATATTCATTTAAGGCTGGGTTGGGAGGAATATTTCACAATTCACAGATACCTCACTCACGGATGATGATGATGATGATACCAATAACTAGGGCGAGGATGATGGGAAGATAATAACTCAACCCTTTCGTCGAATTGGGAAGAATACCCCTATCCAATCGCAGATGCAGGCGACCACGGCAATGATAACGATGAATGTCTAAACTCCAACGTGGACTCCGCTTGCATTATTAGGCACTTGTGGGCCAGAGACAATAACGACAATGAAGATGCTGATGTTGATGGCAATCATTCAGGCTGCATGGCGCCATGGAAAGCAGCTCTGCCGCCTCCTCTCCACAGCCCTTCCATCCCCCCCTTCCTCTCTTGTCGTCATCATCGTGCGCGTGCTCTCCCAGCCCTGCGGTCGGCGAGCATCGCATCTTCCCGAGCCGCCCACACGCGGCGCGATCGCACGACGGAGCTCTGAGTCACCGCACCTCGCGAGCAGAGGTCACGCCGAGCGTGCGCACGTCAAGATGCGCCATAGATCACCGGGGAAAAGGCTTTGAGCGGAATTGGTCCGGCGGAGGGCCCACGTCCGGTTTGAATATGAGTCACTACCGATCCTGGCTGTGGCCAAGAAATCAGGTTTCCGTGGTCGGAGTGCAGTGCGCAAGCCGCAGCTACACCACCACTCCACCCAACCACCCCACACATGGACTGTGACAAACACCATCGTACACACGCATGCATTAACATTCGGTGACATACACGGACACACGCACTGAGCTGAGAAGACACGCACACTTAAAATTATAGACAAACACACGCCAGTGGATCCATGCACATCAAGGCGCATTATGCCTCTGAGAACCAAAACACAAGCACAGCCATGTAAAGCACTGCAGATAAACCCACGAAGTCTGGTTTCACTGGAAGCTCACGGGGGTGGTCTCTTCACCGGTGACAGATCCCTGAGCTGATTACCACTGCCGACCACTGTTGTATCACAGGAATCCCGCATGTAGAGCTTGCAAGCTCACCGAGTAATTTCTGCTGTAACACTAAGCATCTAATTATGTTAACGAGGGCTACACACGTGTGACGAAGATCTGATTAGCTCATCGTGTTCTTTCAGCGTAAATGTGTGAATCTATGCGTACGGTGATAGTCACCCACCTCCTCTCGTGTGCCGTGCCGGGGTTTATAGGGGCTTTTTTTTCCCAAGGGCACTTACTCCAGCAGTCTGAAGGCTATTCGAGTTACATGTCTTTGCAGCCTCCACTGACCCATCTATACACTGAGCAGTGCTCGGCAATTCGATCTGACAAATAAAATCAGCACAATCGACATGGAGGAGGGAGGCCTTCATCCAGCAGTGGATAGGACTGTTGATCCTGCTCACGGTTGTTGTGCTTGGATGATGGCACGCAGGAACGCTTCTTCCGTCCTGTATTAGTTTAACAATTATTGTTTTGTTATTTTGTCCATTGACTTAGTCATTATTTTACTTAGAATGATCCACT
>JAZEWT010000003.1:18452829-18465446 GCA_036362905.1 Mordacia mordax
GAGAATGGCACATCAACAACGAGATAAGAACGGCAAATCAGCAATAACTTTTATTGGAGATTTTTTTTTTACAAATCCGAGCTGTGAAGAGAACAGCATGTCAACAACATCAGGACAGCCCAACTGAAATTCAAAAAGTAGCAATAAATTATAGCAGGACAAAAAGTAAGCGATGAAATGATGATTGCTTCGAAAAGCTGTTCTCTCGAGACAGCCGCGTCGATCGCTTCCTCTCTCCACCGCGACGTTTCGCCTCACACGTTAGAGGCCTTTGAGCAATCATCATGCATCGAGCCGGGAAAACCTACATCATTACATGAGCAATTAAAAAAAATATTTCTGCTACAAACATGCCTGGAATAAATGTTCCCGAGCAGGCGCAGTTCGGAGGATAGCCATCATCCCGGCACGACAACACTGAGCCGCATCAAGAGTCCTAGCCGGAGGACTTGAAAGCCTTATGGAACAAGTGAGTTTTGAGACGAGATTTGAAGATGCCCAAGGACTCAGCTGATCGAATCTCTAAAGGAAGGGCATTCCAGAGTGTGGGAGCAGCGCGCGAAAAGGCGACCTGGGCACATGCAGCAAGCCCGAAATGGAGGATCGAAGTTGTCGTGTTGAGGAGGGTGCCTGAAGGAGGTCACGGATGTATGTCGGAGCAGCACCGACATAGGTGAGCAGGAGGATCTTGAATTAAATCCTGTATTTAACAGGTAACCAGTGGAGAGACATTTGTACTGGGGAAATGTGATCGTGGATGAGTGTGCGAGTGAGAACTCCAGCAGCTGCATTCTGCACACGTTGGAGACGATTGATCAGGTAGGTAGGGATGCCAGGGAGCAGTGCATTGCAGTAATCGATTCGTGAAGAGATGGAGATGTGTATTAGCGTCTCAGCATCAGTGGGTGACAGAATGTTGCGCAGTCTGGTTATATTTCTGAGATGGAAAGGGACTACCTTCGTCACCTTGTTGATTTGTCTCGAAGCTGAGTGAGGAATCAAGAGTCTCACCTAGACTCCGGACTGCCTTAGCAACTTCAACGTCGTCAAGCATCAATTAGATAGGTTCAGCCTTGGATTATTGGTGCAGGGTTCCGACAAGCAAACTTCTGTTTTGTCGCCATTTAGTTTTCGAAATTTTGAGTTGAGTCAGGCCTTCACAGTTGACAGTGAAGACGACATGCAGAGACCAAACGCATTGATGGATGACTTTGCGTGTATGTATATTTGTATGTCATCGGAATAACACTGGTAGCTGAGATTGAGGCTGCGCAGGATATGGACAAGAGGTTGTATGTAGATGCTGAAGAGGAGTGGGCCGAGAACTGAACCCTGAGGAACTCTAGACAAAACAGGACATATGCTCTGTGCAGGACCGTCTCGGACTAAAATCACACTGGAGTTCTGCAAGCCTCTTCTCAGCGTGCCTGGGATGCTGAGGAGGGAGATGCCCTTGCAGTTGTTACAATCAGTGTGGTCCCTCTTCTTAACAGGGTTACCACGAGGATATCCTTCCAATCCTGCGCGACGCGTCCTGTGCTCCAACCCGTTATAACGATGTCGCATAGGACAGTTTGCAGACAAACACTCCCTTCCCTAAGCATTTAATTCGGGGGATCATCTCTGCCCGGCGCTTTTCCTGGCTGCAGACTCTGGATCGCCTTGCGCGTATAAACACAAGCATACGGTGAGAGCTCTGCGTCGCTCTTGCGTCCTCAGAGTACTGCACCGCAAGCTGGACACATTGCACTGACTGATGGAGAGGTAAGCGGGGGCTTAGGCTGGGCTCGTCAAGTCCGGCCGTGAGGGCTGCTGGACGAATCCGAGGGCGAAGTGCATCATCAGGTGCATCGATAAGTGCACCCACCACTGGTGTGCATCGTCAAAACTGAGGGTTAAACATAAATGTCTGACTTAATTGTTATCACGCTCCGTTGTGTATGAAATGTATACAATTTATATGTACCACTTCCGCAGCCTCTGCGCGGCGAAGAAGGGCCATTGGCCGAAACGTCGCTTGTGATAAACGTTTCCTTGCAAGACCACGCCGACATTGGCGAATGTGACGAGTTTTCATGATGAGGTGGCAGCCAAAGAAGGGAAGGTCGTAGGTGGATGTCAATAGCTGAGAAATGGCAATGTCTTGGGGAAGCCTTTATCCAGCAGTGACTGGAACGTGGCTAATTACGTTTGTTTCAAAAACATTTATTATTCAAACGCTTTGCCTAAAAACTCTTTAGGGCTGTTTTTTTTTATTTGGGGGGGGGGGGACCCACCCCCTATTGGTGCGAGATGCCCTCGCTCTGACTGCGAGACAGGTCATATTTTATCAAAAGGCAAAGCATCAAAATCACAAATTAGGTACAGGTGCGTAAGCACAACTACGTTGTCTCATCGCATTAATCTCTTTTATTAATCAGAGGTGCGAAAACATATTTTGAGAAAAGAAGGGGTGCTGGCTGCAGCGAAGATTAAGAATCATTTGCTCCAGGGAACTCACGGGCAGTGCGCGTTTGGCCATTGCTCTTCCTAACGAGCCCTAATATCTACGAAAACGTAGCTTGACACGGTTCACTGATGAGCCATCGTCAATGCGAGGATCATTACAAGGCGCGGGTTTGTCCTTGGCGAAGCTCGCTGCAGCATTCACTCTGACCGTGTAAACGCTGGACCCTCGTCTGGAAGGCTGTGCTTGGGAAGTTCTCGCTGATGAGTCACAATTACGGCTAAGCACAGGACATAAACTCATCGCGATGGGGGAGAGGAGGGAGCAGCTATTTAATAGCAAAACATATTTTTAAAGCTTCGAAAAGCTGCTCTCTCGGGACAGCCGCGTCGATGGCTCTCTCTCCTCTCCTCGCGACGTGTCGCCTCACACTTTGGAGGCGAAACGTCGCGAGGAGAGGAGAGAGGGAGCGATCGACGCGGCTGTCCCGAGAGAGCAGCTTTTCGAAGCAATCATCATGCATCGAGCCGTGAAAACCGACATCATTACATCTTTTTAAAGCGTTTCTCGGTGCAATGATTAATAGGCTACAGGCGATTATTCCGCCCACAAAATATGCATCGGATTGTGCGTGACACTGTTATCTCATCTCATTATCTGAAACCTCATCTCATCTCATTATCTGAAACCGCTTAATCCTATATAGGGTCACGGTGAAGCCGGAGCCTATCCCGGAAACATAGGGCGTAAGGCAGGAATACACCCGACGACGGGACGCCGGTCCATCGCCGGGCATTGCGGGACAATTTTAGTCTGCGAGCCAATCAACCTATCCAGGAGCATGCTTTTGGACTGTGGGAGGAAACCGGAGTGCCTGGCGAAAACCCACGCGGACACGGGGAGAGCATGCAAACTCCACACAGAAAGGAACCCGAGCCGAGAGATTCGAACCCGGGACCTTCTTGCTTTGAGGCGACAGCGCTAACCACTGGGCCACCGCGCCGCCCAGTCCAGATCTCGCCGTTTCGATTTCCCGCGCGGCAGTTGAAACGTGGGTCAAACGCCTTCATGGCATCGCCCACCACCCCAGCCTTTGTCTCCCCCAGCAGTGTGAATGGGGGCCCCACGGTGATTGACGCGTCCGCGCAGAGCAATGCGTCCGTGACCGTGCACTTGGAGGCTGAGTTGATCACGCCGGTCGCTCAGTTTAATTGGCTCCGCTCTCGGTCGCGGTGATCATCGCCTCCGCGCAGAGGAGAGGCGTGAATCGCACAGAGGAGGCCCTCAGGGCTCCGTGGAGACCGAGCCCTGAAGGCCTCCTCCAGATGCCGTCACATTCCCTGCGCTCAGGGCCGTGCATGCGCCCTCGCCCCGCCCCTTCAGCTCCCTCGGCCCCGCCCCCTCGCCCTCCTCCTCGAGGAAACCCGGCGGGGAGGGGGAGGGGCCACCGGAACCGGTATAAGGCCGTGACGTCACGCGGCCTGGCTTCCGGCGCGGCCCCCACCGTTCGCCTGGTCTCCCGGCCGATCTCCCCCCGCGGCGGCACGGCTCGCGAGCGCTCCTGCCGACCTCCCCCCGCGCGCTCCCAGGGGGGGTGGCGTCCCCGGTGGCAGGCGAGGCGAGCGCTGTCTCCGCGCGAGGTACTCGCCGGCTCCTGCCGCCCTTCTGCGCGCCTTCCCCTTTTTCCCCGTTTCCCGCGCGTGTTCCGCGCCCCGCCACTGCCCGAGGCGGGAGGAGCGAAGGCCTGCTCGGCCCCGAGGTCCCCGCGGAGCCTTCGCTCTCGCCTGGATCCCCCTCCCGGCGGTTGGTGTTTCTCCTCCCGCAGAGCCCCTCGCAGCTTCCCCCGCCGCCGCTCCCCGCTCACCGCTAGGCGAGTTCGGTCGGGACCGTGCCCGTGCCGTTTGTGTTGTCGGTGCGGTTCTCGTTGTTGTCGGGGCCTCGCGATACCGAGTCCACGCGGGGAGTTGGCGGGGAGGAGGGGGGGGGGAACGAGGAGGACGAAGAGGACGAGGAGACCGTTGTTGTTTCCGTGCCGTTTTGGTTCGTGCGCCGACTAATCGACGGCTCCTTGTCAAGGAGACAGCGAACCGGTTTATTGTATCTGCCCTTTGTTTCAGACACGAGACAAACAGGTTTCGTGCGCTTACGTTATCAGGCCATTAACCCGTTCGCCGTGTTTAACCCCCTCCGTTATTACGAAAGACAATAACACAAAGCGAGTTGAATTACCGCTGGCCTAGTCGACAGCAAACATTAAACGGGGTGCAGTGTAAATAGCTCCGTGATCACATTCAAGGGATTAAGAATCGGTTTGCCGCGGTCTGCCTTCAGTGAACGATACAGTTAACGGATTCTTTACAAAATCTGTAATTAGGTGTTGTGTTATTGTAGACTGTCTGCATCGGGGTGCCGTCGTGTAACGCTCTGTAACCAGACACGGCCCGCTTGTGTAGAATCATTGCCGCGCGAGTGCAGTGCGAGGCGTGGGGAAAACGCGGTTCATTAAAGTGGCTCCGGTGACGATTCCCACTGTACGTGGGAACGTGTGTTGACGCGCGCACCGGTGCAGTCTCACCGCACCGCCATGGTGCGGCGCCTTGCTCTTGCACGGTGGCGTTCGCTGTCACTGCGTCGGTCTCGGCGTGTACCCCAGGTATGTTTACGTCTCCAGTGTTTCCAGGCAGGGGACGCGCGAGAATCCGTTCGTTGACGACGACTTGAATCACTCGGTCAAATTTTTTTTTTAGGAAGACTTACGCACCGTTGTTAACGCTGCCATCCCCTGCACTGGAGGGATATCGCAGCATCGTGAGCCTAAGTCCGTTCGCCGCTCATGCTCTGCTCCGCAGTTTGACGGGGTGCGTGTACGTAGCCCACCCAGTGTGCGCGCACGGTGGCAACACGGGGGCCGTGGAGCAGCTACCGATTGCGGTGCTCGCGGCGCGTGTAGTTGAACGGTTTGTGTTAAGGTGCGCTAGCGGGGGGGGGGTCCTGAGCGTGTGTTTCAGAGTGGCCGCCAGTGTCCGATTGAAAGGAGGACGCGCCGGTGGAACTGCTGATGCCGCCGCAGCAGCAAACGAGGCACGGCGCGTCCCGGCTGATGACCGACAGCCGTTTTTCGCACGAAAGCCTTTTGATTTGACGCTATAACAATTCTGGAAATAACTTTTGAGAGAAGCTTCAACTACCTCGCCGACGTGGCTTTTAATTTTAAAACTTTTATGCGCCGTATAAATGAAATCGGTCAATCTTAAATCGGATTGTTTTACCCCGTGTAAAAAAAAAGGGCGCTGGTGGCACTGGTGAAGGAATGCGTGGTCACTCCTGTCAAACGTTGGTTCAGCGCCGCCCTGGGCCTTGTCCCCGCGTTTCGTCTCATGAATGAGCAGTTGTAAGAAACAGACAACAGCTGTGTGGTTCATTCAAAAAGCGGGGGAGCGGGTGGGATTGTAATCTGCGCAGCGAAATTTTATAATGTACTGCATTAAAACCATGCTTAATGGATATTTCCACACCATTGAAATGACAAGGACATTGTTGTTTTCCTACAGCAAAGGTGGCCGATTTTAGATCTGGATCAGACACAGCTAGTCTACCGCATTAAGCAGTCTTCTCCCATGACTCGTGTACTGTAATTCAAGTATCAGTTCACACGTCTGCTCGTTATTTTATATTGACGTGCACATCCTGTCGAGTAATCCGGACTTGCAGAGACCCAGTTCCTCTGCTAAGATGACTGAGCCTTTCATAGATTTGATTTCCATATCAACACTGTTCTTCCATCGCAGACTTCTTGGCATAACGTTTAGCGTTTAACCTCAGTGTTGAAAAGGTTTCCGTTCAGTTACGTGGTGTCAGCTCGTTCAAACCACATCATATTTTTTTGTAGATGTGAGTCTGTCTGGATACAACATCTGCAGCCTACCACATGTTGTGTCCTGATACTATTAACTCATGAAGTTTGGTTAATGATATTTACGGCTGAAGCTTCATGAAGGAGTAAAGCCTCACTGTGCATCTAAATTTGGTAACTTAAAAATATTGCAATGTGAAACATTGAAGCATGTCGCGAGATTTCCCTGACGCTTGTTATTTCCGCAGGACCGGCTGAAGCGGATTGCGGCATCGATGGTGGCGTGGATTTGTCCCCTCTTTCCGGTCTCATCTGCATACCGAGTCTGATCGCAGTCCACCACCCAGCGCTGGCTGCGCGGGGCAACATGATTGCACAGCGTGACGAGAAACGCACTTCGCGGGAGCATCCTGCTGCCGACGACGACAGCACCACTTGCACGCTGACTTTGTGATAACGTCTCTGCTTTTCCAAGAAACACGGGCCCTCCAATGTTTGCCTCCAGAGATAACAGATGAAGAAACAGAAGCGCAAACGCTTGTTTAGATTAGGTCTGACAAGTGCTGTTTTTTGAAAATTAATACATCCAGTGCACCTCGCCAAAGACTGCTCGTGAAAAAAACTTTGGGGGGGGGGGTGGGGGGGGAGATCTGGCTTATCGTTACCTTTAGTTGTTTGAAAGAAAAAGCAAGCTTTTTAGAGTCCAGTGTGATCACTGATTGCCCGTGGTGAGAGCCTTCCTGCCCAGTTGTCGAGCTTTGTTTCTGACCAGAAGAAAGCTGCGCATCCTGAGCTGTGCAACCTCCCCCTCTTCCCCTTGCCCCATTCCCCTAAAGCGACCGGATCCCATCGCCTGCCCCGGTCTCTCTACCCTGCCCAACACGCACCTCCCTTCCTCTTCCTCCCCCACCTCCTCCCCCATCGTCGCCCTCGTCCCACCCTCCCGAGGCGCCTGGCGCGCCTTCTCCTCTCCCGCCCGACCGTCTCCTTGTTCATCTCTTGACCGCCGCTGCGAGTCCCCATCAGCGACCATGTCGGAGAGGTGCTGGCGCGAGCGGCGCGTCGACGCGGATTATGCCGTATGCCTGCTGGAGCAGCTGCGCGGTTTCTACGAGCGCCAGCTGCTCACCGACGTCGTGCTGGTCGCCGAGGGCAACGAGTTTCCGTGCCACCGGACTGTTCTGGCAGCGTGCAGCTCCTACTTCCGGTCGGTGTAACCCACATTCGCGCGGACACATGGGCTCATCGTAAGAGTTCTTTGACCGAAATTCACACTGGGCAGTGGGGTCGGAAAAGGCAGAGAAGCTGCCTATTAGAGCGTGCTATAGTAAAACAATGGATTTTGCAACACTGCCATTCGCTGCCCACCAATATCCCCCATAGCCACCCAAAACAGCCTGGCATGCATGGTTCTTGCCCATCCAAGCGCTGATTAGGCTCAACAATACTTTAATTATCTGATAGGACTGGGCACATTACACGCGCACATGTGTGCTGGCACATGTATACGTTGGGAAATGGGTCCCCCTTTTAGGCTACAGAGAGATGGATGTTTATTATAACAGCAGAAAGTACCCAGTGAGCTTGCAATCTTAAAATGCAACGAGAGTTGAGGCTGTTTGCGAGCACCCATTAAAACCTGCACTCGGCACAAGGAGGTCATGTGGATTCTAACCCAGACTTCAACCGCACAGCTTGCGTGCGCGAAGGCATCCGTGCGGGTCCACATTCCTGTGTGAGTCACCAGCATTGTGTCCGCCCACACGCGGGACTCCCCGCTTCATGACTGTGACTTACCTAGCTTTGCCATTTTCAGTGGCATTGAAGAGTTGATGCTGGGTAGCTTGTGAACCGCACTTTGTCGTGCACCCCCCCCCCCGTGAGATTGAGGCCTGTGCAGCATCTACCGATGTGGAGTCTTTCCTCCGTAAACCGCTGGACGAAGAGCATTCCCGTGCCATGTTGGTCGTGGAGTTGTTTCCATCATGTTCGACCATTCCGCTCTGTGTGGGTTGCCAAAGGACCAGTTCAGGCATCACTTCTCCATGAGCCTCGGCTGGGGATCGAGCTGCGTGATTGAGTCCAGTCGTGCGGTGTGCTAACCTCTTCAACAGGGATGTTGATTAAAAAAAACGGGATTATGTGCCAATATGTCGGCCACATTTCGGGAATTCTGAGTGTTCGGTATGATGGTACAAGAACTGATTCTTTAACTCATATGGAGTTGAGTGTTTATCCCCTCTTATGTATTTGTTTTCCCGCATATGGCTTCATTAACATGCCGAATACTCATTAATGGTATTATTGGCTGAATCTGTGAATGCAGTTTTTCTCTGAAGAGAAAACGGTCTTAAACCAGTTAAGCGTTCCCATGTAACTAGTTTGCATTATTACGTGAAGTACCTGCAATGGCACGGGTAATAAGCACAAACACTGCAGAGGAAAAATGTGAGAACAGCAGAGCAACTTGCAAAGAATGGAGCTATAATAACTTAATAAGTTCAACTCGTAACGCTCCGTAGAATGTTCTTTCACTCGTGAAGAGAGAGTGCGGACGCAGAGGCATGAGGAACGGTGAATGAGTGGCAAAGGCAACAGCCACACGGTGAGCCAATGCCAAATTCCCGCCCCCCCAAGCTCTGCCATTCTCTTTATATTAAAGTGTTGTTGGCCAGTTGGTGAGTGTTGACATGTAAGAGTGTGAGGAAACTCGAGCACCTGGAGATAAACCTGTATGTATGAAGGGGCAACACTATCCCATATATTTGGCTGGATTCCACATTAGCTGTACCGCCGTCTATTGGTGAGCTAGGGTATAGAACCTTAACGTGCACGTTAAAGGAGTTTGAACAATCAACCTTGTGTGAACCATCAACCTTTACCGCCAGTGCTGGAACACAGGTGTATGTCAGCACCCTCCAGCTAAGATGCATGCTTGGGAGTTCGTTTTTAGAGATGGAGACACACGTGCATTATAAAACATGCACATGTTGAGTGTCTTCACTGTGAATATGCCCCAGAGTTTGTCCACCGAGGAGATGGAGTGATATCAGTTTGTAGGCAGGTACGAGGTGGATCGATGTCATTGGACTGTGAGATGTACCGACGGCATGGGGAGGTCGTCATCCAGCAGTGGATTGGGCATGGCTGATTACTTTTATTTTTAAACACAGCACTTTGCAGGAGTTTTCAGGTCCGGCCACAATTACTGCAACTGCCATGCTACAGAACTTGCCATGCACGGGGTTTTATAATTTAATTATTGATTTTGCGAGTCTGTGTTTTTTCAGTCTGGCCGGATGATGCATGCACGGGGAAGGGATTAGCATGCAGAGGGAGCACTGTAAAGAGCAATGCGGTGACTCATGACAAACGATTTTTGAGTATGACACATAAGAGCAAGTTTGGTTTGTTGGTACAACACCACATTCACACGAGGCAGGAATCTCTGACTAATTGAAATATTTTGCGGTTGGCCTCGATGCAGGTGATGGTTTGTTCTTTGTGTACGGAGTCTCCAGACCCTGATGCAATGAAACGCTTAAGTGTACAAAAATTACATTGTAATAATAATATGGTAATAATAATTGCACTTCCAGAGAGCTTTTCACCCGAGGTGTACAAAGCATTGCACAGAGCTGCGGAGAGAACACCATGTCAGCAACAGCGACATAAGCATAGAAAATCAGCAACAATAACGTTTGTTTTTGTCTTGTTACAAATCAGAGCCGTGGAAAGAATGGCACGTTAACAACAACATCAGAACAGTTCAACTGAAAGTCAAATAATGGCAATAAATTATAGAAGGACATAACATGAGCGAAAAGAATAATTCTTCAACAAACGAGGAAGGAATAAATGTTCCGAGCAGGCGCAGGTCGACAGCGAGCCATCATCCCGGCATGACAACAGTGAGCCGTATTAACAGTCCTTGCCAAAGGACTTGAATGCCTTATGGAACAAGTGAGTCTTGAGACGAGATTTGAAGATGCCCAAGGACTCAGCTGATCGAATCTCCAATGGAAGGGCATTCCAGAGTCTGGGAGCAGCATGCAAGAAGGCTTGGTCACCCCATGAATGGAGGTGCGATCAGGGCACATACTGCAAGCCTGTATTGGAGGATCGAAGTTGTCGTGTTGAGGGTGCCTGAAGTAGGTCACGGATGTTTGTCGGAGCAGCGCCAGTGAGAGCCTTGTAGATGACAAGGTGGACCTTGACGATATCGTCACCTTGTTGATGTGTGTCTTGAAGCTGAGCGAGGAATCAAGAGTCACACGTAGACTCTGGACTGTCTTAGCAACTTCAATGGTCTGATCGTCAAGCATCAATTGGATAGGTTCAGCCTTGGACAATTAATGTGTGGTTCTGACAAGCAAAAGTTCTTTTTTGCCGCTATTTAGTTTTAGGAAATTTGAAATGTGCCAGGCCTTCACAGTCAGGACGATGTGCATAGCAATAGTAGTTGAGATTGATGCTGGGCAGGATATGGCCAAGTGGTTGTGTGTTGATGCTAGAGAGTAGTGGGCCGAGAATTGAACCCCGTGGAACGCCAGACAAAACAGGATGGATCTCTGAGTTTTGTCCTCCAAGGCTAATCAACTGCTTCCGGTCGGAGAGGTAGGAGATCAGCCAATGCAGGGAACAGCCAGGGACCCCTATACCCTCAAGTCGCTCAAGTAAGATCAGGTGGTCAACGGTATTAAAGGCAATGCTCAGGTCCAGTTGGACAAGAATACTTGGCAAGCCTTCATCAGCAGCGACGAGTAGGTCATTAACTACTTTGACCAGAGCAGTTTCAGTACTATGGCCGAATCTGAAGCCAGATCGGAAGGGATCGAGGTCATTGTTGAAAACATGTTTCTGGAGTCGCGCGGCTATTGCACGTTCAAGAGCCTTATAGAGGAATGGTAGATTTGAGATGGGGTGATAATTCAGGGATCTTGCAATCGAGGCCAGATTTTTTAAGCAGGGGGTAACTTTGGTACATTTGAATAGTGGGGAAACGATGCCAGAGTGAAGTGAGTGATTAAAGAGATTAGTGACAAGTGGCAAAGAAATTTATATTTGTCCAGATGATTTTGGATGAGAAGTGGTCCAGGGAGCAGTTTGTTGACTGAGATCTTGTAACTGAAGAAGAGACATTGGATTCCGTTAACTCGGCAATTTACAGAAGTTTAGAGATAAAGGTAGGTGGGGGAACATTTATTGAAGTATTGGTTGGTGGTTGAGGCTGGGTAGGGATACGGTGGGCTTCGGTTTTTGTTGAGTTAAACTGAATCAACTGATCTGTCTGATCTTTATTAGTGATGAGAGGTGAAGGTGAGTGACTGGACAAAGAAGCCAATTAATGGCCAAGAAAAGAATCTTACGCTTGTCGCAGGTATCAGCCAGAATGCTAGAAAATTGGTTGGTGCGGGCGCAGTCAAGTGCCTTCCGGTCGCGGTTGAGCTGTTGTTGAAAGATTTGAGCATGAACGGTGAGGTCAGATTTAATCCAAGTCCGTGCAGCCCTGTATGCATTCGCCTTGAGATCCCGGAGCTCAGCAGTATGCCAGGGTGATGGTTTTCCACCTGAGACATAGCATGATTTTAATGGGGCCAAGTCATCTAGTATGCTTGATATCAGGCTGTTGTAAGTTTCTACTATCGCATCATAGGTGGAGTGAGCCGAGGCAGAGAGTGATGAACTGTTAATTTCATCACTCTTTGCCTCGGCAAATTGCTCCACCAGCCAAAGTGTTGCACTAATAGTTTAGCGACAGCGCTACCCATTGGGCCACCGTGCCGCCCGCATTGCTGCCTTAGTTTTTTTTCTGTTCTTTTTAATTCTTATAATTCTTGTTCTCCCCGTGTCCGCGTGGGTTTTTGCCAGGCACTCCGTTTTCCTCTCACAGTCCAAAAAACATGCCGCTGCATAGGTTAATTGGATTGCAGACTAAATTACCCTCAGTGCCCAGTGATGGACTGGCATCCGTCGTGGGTATATCCCTGCCTTGCGCCCTGTGTCTGCCAGGATAGGCTCTGGCTCACCGTGACCCTGTACAGGACTAAGCGGTTTCTGGCAATGATGATGAGAACTAAAGCGAAGGTAACAATAACAAAGTAATTATGGCTCCTTCAAATCCACTCAAAAATAGTGGATTATCTGTCGGTTGTCAGAGCGGTCCCCGACATCTAGGTTATACATACGGAATAATTACTCACCACCCGCAGGAATGTCCGTGAGGGGCCGGTGCAATGTGGTTTGGGTAGCAGTCGTGGCGGGGGGCCTAGACGACCCAATCCCTGGACCAAAACTCTGGCAATAGGGACATGGAAT
>JAZEWT010000003.1:18484386-18507304 GCA_036362905.1 Mordacia mordax
TGCATCCATTGATCTACAGTGGAATGTTTTCACAAGGACCGCACGATATTTATTACACGGTTCATGTTCCATGGCTAGAGTTTGAAGGATTGTGTGAGGTGTATTACTGTATAATAAATGCATATGGCTTACTGTGAGAGCGTAGCAGTCAGCCTAAACGTAATGTGTTTGGTCACCTCCTATTGTACTGCTTCATAAATGCGTATGGCTTACTGTGAGAGTGTAGCAGTCAGCCTAAACGTAGTGTGTTTGGTCACCTACCATTGTATTTGGGAGTCGGATGTGTGTCCCTTGAAACAAGGAGGGTTTGTCTATTCACCATTCGCCTACATTGTAACATCTTGTAAATAACGTGTTTTGCAGTTTCCTGTTAACAACTAGATGTTATTTATAACGAGTAATGGATTGAGATGAGCTCTATTCCAAATGTAAGTATTTTGACTTCCATTGAGCAGTAACAGATAATAATAATAATAATTGCATTTCTAGAGCGCGTTTCACCCGAGGGTCACAAAGCGCTGCACAGAGCTGCAGAGAGAACTGCTAATAATAATAGTTGCACTTTTAGAGTGCTTTTCATCCAAGGGTCACTAAAGCTGTGCAGAGAGCTGTGGCGAGCATGGCATGTCAACAACAGACCCAAAAAAACCGTTATTGTTGCCGAGATATTCCGTTCATATATCGTTGTTGTTGGCGAACCGTTCTCTCCGCAGCTCTGTGCAGCGCTTTGTGACCCTCGGGTGAAAAGCGCTCTAGAAATGCAATTATTATTATTAACATCAGAGCAGATACATTGAAGTAAAACAATGACTAAATCAATGCACGTAAATTGATAGATAAAATAATTGTTAAACATATAATGGTGGACTAAGCATTCATGAGCATGCTAGTCATTTTGGCTGCTGTGTTAACCAAAGATAAACTTACGTGCTTACTTAAAACGTTCATGTTTCTTCACCTCATGTCATTCATTTATTATAAATACCCGCTTAATCCTGTACAGGGTCGGGGGAAGGGGGGCGCAGCCTTGCTGGGCCGATCGAGGGCGCAAGGCGGGGGAATACCCAGAACATGATGCCAGTACATCGCAGGGCACACTCTTTTGGGGGCAATTTACTCATCTCATCTCATTGTCAGAAGCCGCTTAGTCCTGTACAGGGTTGCGGTGAGCCAGAGCCTATCCCGGCAGACACAGGGCGCGAGGCAGGCGTATACCCACGACGGGACGCTAGTCCATCACCAGGCACTGCGGGCAATTTAGTCTGCGAGCCAATTAACCTATGCAGCAGCATGTTTTTGGACTGTGGGAGGAAAACGTAGTACCCGGCGAAAACCCACGCGGACACGGGGAGAGAACTCGCAAACTCCACACTGAAAGGCACCGGAGCCGAGATTCGAACCCGAGTGTGCTTCTTGCTGTGAGGCGACAGCGATACCCACTTGGCCGCTGTGCTGTCCGGTGGCAATTTACTTAGACTAATTAACCTAGGCAGCAGCATGTCTTTGGACATTGGGAGGAAACGGGAGTACACTACGAAAACCCACGCGGGCATGGGGAGAATATTCACACGTTTGTAAATTGCCAGTGTTGGATTCTGGCCATTGTTTTTTATTTATGTTACGACACAATAGAATATTTAAACGTGTGTATTCTCACGAAACGCCACACTGAGTCTAAAGCCTTTCAGAATTGTCCTGTATTAGTAAGCCTCGCAAAAAAGCAATGACCTTGCATTCTCTAGCTGTTCTTTCGGGCTAGCTGTGGCAAGTGTATACGAAGCGCAACACATTAAAATAAACTCTGAAAACGTCTGAAGATGCCTTCCGCATGGGAGCCAAAACGTTGCGAAGGAGGGTGAATGAACACTTAACATAGCTATCTTGAGAGACCAGTTGTGGAAAGAAATGCTAATGCATCGAGCCATGAAAACCTTCAAGAGTGAATTACTTTGCATGTTTTTAGCCATGCGAGAAAACTGAAGCGTTTGGGGCAAACTGACGCAGAACATAGAAACTCGACACAGGAGTGCCTGAATCACGAATCAAACCCAGGTCCTTTACGCTGGTGAGGAACACGTGTTATTCGTGATGCTGCCTGCCCATGTTTGATTTAGCAGAGGTGGGCACTCTTGTAGCCTTCCCCAATCATTATGAATGTTTTGTTGCCAAAATCAATTTCTTGTTACGGTGCTGATTATCACAATACTGTCTTTTCGTGGATTGCAATCTGTGATTTTGACCAGCTGTACTTGTTAAGCGAGTACCTGCAGGGTAATACTTGGCACAGATTAGATTTTTATCTTTTCTTGGGTTCAAGTGGACAGAGGCCAGTTTACATTGTGGTGTTTTACTAAAGCAACATCAATCCACGGGCAGTATAACACAATACTGTATGCTCACATTGCTCCCTACTGTTTTTGTTAGTATTTAGGAAAGTGCAACTTTTGTGAAACTAAATTAGAAAATTAATGATTTCGTTCTTGTACAATAAATATTGTTGTCTTGTAATTGTATTAAACTTAAGTTTAGGAATTGGAAAGTTTATTTTTTTGTGCGAGGTAACGTTTATTTTGCGAGCCCTCTGCGTAATGGGAATCGTTTTTTAAATTCCCTCTTTTCTCATCTCATCTCATTGTCAGAAACCGCTTAGTCCTGTACAGGGTCGTGGTGAGCCGGAGCCTATCCCGGCAGACACAGGGCGCAAGGCAAGGATATACCCACGATGGGACGCCAATCCATTACTGGGCACTGTGAGCCATTTAGTCTGCAAGCCAGTTAACCTATGTAGCAGCATGCTTTTTGGACCGTGGGAGGAAACCGGAGTGCCCGGTGAAAACCCACGCGGACACGGGGAGAACATACAAATTCCACACAAAAAGGCATCTGAGCCGAGATTCGAACCCGGGACCTTCTTGCTGCGAGGCAACAGCGCTACCCACTGGGCCACCATGCCACTCCCATCCATCTATTATTGACTTTAATTTTACTTCGGTTTGCCCTGCAGTTCAGATCTGATAACTGATAGCACAAAAAATGATCTTTGGAGATGTTAAAACAAGCTACTTGTTTCTTTGTTCCATGTTATGTGATTGCAGTGTAATGCTGACAAATATCAAAATAGAAGGGACCTTAAACCAGAGGTTCCTTAATTCAAAGGCATAACTGCCTTGGCCCTTCTCATTCCCTCACAGGGTGCTACCGGTTGGTAGATCCATGGCAGGACTATATAATGACAGTGCTTGTAAACGTCTAAAATGTTTTACACCGGGAGTTCTCAACCTTTTGCAGGTCTCATTGCCCACTTGTGTGTGGTTTTCGCAGACCACTAGGTGGCACTTGTGGCCCACTGATGGATCGCCACCCACCGGTGGAGATAAAGGGTTTACATTATGAACTGAATTGACGTAAATTCCTGTCCTCTTGCTGGTTTTATTGACGCTTTACGTCTTTTTTTATTTGTGTGAGATGCCCACAAGCAATGAACCCATGTTACATTATGGCAGTGTCTCAGCGGCAGACTGGTTCAGGAGACATAACAAACAGTGGAATGTTTGGTGTTCTCAGTTGTGGCAGGGTTCTTGATAAACACGTAACTAGTCACCACGTTTACATTAGTTTTCACGATATGGGGTTATTAAATTAATATGCACATTAGTAAAGGCTGCCTTTTTCTTCTATATGTTCTATCTTGTTTGTTTTGCACTGCATCTCCATTTAGTTCAAGCTCATCCCTTATGATTATTTGGCTGAAGGAAGAATCATCATAACTCTGTAAAAATGAATAATTTGTAACATTGCATGCATATAATCATAATGGATGATGTTGTGGCGTGTTACTAAGGTTACATTTTCATATTACTGCTGTGGCTTTCTATTTATGGGTGCTGTTATTGCAAATTTAATACCTGCGTTTGGGATTGAGGGGCAGAGCATTTGTATGATGATGCATTATCTCTTGGGATAAGCCATTTGTAACGCATGTCAGATTTGGCGTCGCTTGTTTCCCTCCTAGCTATTGAGCACGTCAGTCATCACTCATATTTTAATGTTGCGTGCACCACAAGGGTAAGCTCATAATCTAAATCCAGGAAAAGAGACGATTTAGTATCAAACCAAATTTTATAGAGTTAATTGAAAGAAAAAAAAATTCACGGCTAGTTTTAATCAAGTGCTGTTACTTTATTTCTGCCATTAACGTGTAATTTTGGTTTACTACCGTCTGCTTGTGGTGGCTGAGTCGGCTGCAGGTATTGTGTGCCTGGTTTTTGGTTTAGCCCTCCAAGCACATTGCTGAAATGTTAAAGGAAGTTGTAACAGGTATGTAATCATGATGGTTGCTTCTCAAAACTGCTCTCTCGGGCCAGCCACGTCGTTCACTCCCTCTCCTCGCGACGTTTCGCCCTCACACGTCAGAGGCATCCTCAGGCGCAGTGTTTATCAGGAACCCTGCCTCTAACGTGCGAGGCGAAACATCGCGAGGGGAGGAGAGGAAGCGATCGACGCGGCTGTCCCGAGAGAGCACCCTTTCGAAGCAATCATCTTGCATCGAGCTGTGATAACCTACATCGTTACATAGGCATGTAATCATTAAATGTACTTTGCTAAGGTACCTTGATGCCATGGGCTTTGCTTTTTGATATTTTTTTCCCTGCAAATGTTATCATTTAAGAATGTGGCGAATAACCGGGTTGGATTGGGCTGTTGAATTTGACTGGAGCATTAATATGGCATCCTAATGAGCCTTTAATTTCTGTTGAGATGTGGCCGTGCTGAGTATTTGGAACGTTTTGATTGACTCTTAGCCAGAATATAACAAGAAACTGTCGAATTCTTAGCATCGACGTCGTTACTTTTAACATAGACCAATTACATGATGACCTTGACAATGTATGAAATTGCACGCATGAATATCGCTGTTATATTTGTAAATGACACGTTGCCTCAGACTATGAAAAGAATAATGAGAACCGTTACCGTTCGTTATTGGTGTAATTATGATTCAAATACATTGCTTTCTAACTCGATTTTCAATCGTGGAATGTCACGGTTATATATGTGCTTTAAATGGAACACAGGATAATTGGTTTTACCAGCAACGGGGTGTTTGCCCTGACAGGAATGCAGTGCTGTATAGGTAGGTAGAGCATGCTGTTAATGCTTGCCTCTTCAGCAAGGAGTGCCACATGCTAAGAATAGAGCCTTGGGGAAATCATCCAAACTGGCATGACTTGTTATGGCATTGTCTAATATCCTGAAAAGAATATTTCGCAATTGACTTTCTCAAAGTCACGATGTTTGTTGGATCATTGCAAGTTTCTCTTTACCTCTTTATTTTGAGATGTACTATTGACTGGCACAGTGATATGCCAAAGCAGTATCTTCAGAGTATGTTAACAGAGCGTATGTTATTGGTGCAGTGTGTATCGTTTAATTCCTCTTCTAAATCTGACATATAGTTGTATGCTAATTTATTTATCCTGTTTAAGATGCATGAAAATCTCAGGCAACTTTTTCACACTTTTTATGAGTGTTAATAGGAGTGCACTTAAATAATAAATTAGATCATGGCTTTATAGCTACTTCTCGATTTACTCAGTAGATACGTTTTTGAAAATAAGCACCTAATTCAAAAACGTGCAAATCAAACTTAATTTACCCAAAAGAAATAAAGAACATAATAGCGGTTCAGGAGAAATTCTGCCTCAAAACACATTTCTACGTCCATTTCCTGTACTGCGTTTTATCTTAAACTGTGACTTTTTTTTGTTACGGACAATAATGAAGACATTTAAAAAGCCTGTATAAAATTAAGGAATGTTTTTTTTATGAAAAGGTTTGCTTCTGTACTTCCATTGAACGCTCGGGACCTTATGCCAGTGGTGGTGGTGGTGGTGGTGGTATTAAGAGAGGTGGGGGTTACTGGTGTCGGTGTCGTCTGGGTCAAATGACTCATTAGGCGATGGTGGTGGAGGATGAAGATGGATGTCCCGATACGTTCTCCCTGCCTCGCGTTGTGAGAGTCGATCCTCGCATGGAGAATGTCTACACCTACTCTGCCAGCCCGCACGGGCGGCGTGGCGCGCAAACCGCGTAATGCCAATCAATCGTATGAATACAACGTCTGCGTTATTCCAAAAATGCGTACATAAAATCCACATAAATAGCAACGTGGCTCTATTCGAGATCCAATGGCTGAGAGGCGTGTGCAACTTTATGTTATTAAAGAAAGCCATTTGTAATTTGTACCAAAGGTGTTGACCTGGGACGAGGCCTTTTGTGTGTTTTTTTTTGTTAGCTAATTTAACGTGTCTTGGTTTTCCTTGTGGTACACGTGAAATCATTTGGTTGCATCGGTGCAGGTCCTTGCACCTTAGACGTGAGTGCACCTGACATGGCCAAGGGTTCACCATTAGGGATAGTGCACATTCTGCTGAAATGTGCATGAGGAAAGGAGCTGTGTAGCATTGCAGAAATGATTATTTTTTTCCCTTTCGGTTGTTTTGAAAGAGACTTTACTGCAACGCGAATACTGAAGGGTTAGCTTTCTTTTCAGGGTACGTCAGATGGAGTGATGTTGAATCCAAACGCTGAAGTCTGGCACAACCCCATGGAGGAGGCCGTGGGAGGGATGGATGGCGGTGGCGGTGGCGTTGCAGTGGTGGAGTTGGATGGTGATGGCTGCACTAAGGATGGAGCTCTCGGTCAAGCCATCCCAGCACATGCCGTTGGTGAGCTTTATGCTTAAAGAGCTGTGTATACGTTTATTGATAGGAACACATTTTAGGACACTGGGCACCTGACATTACATGCCAGCAAAATATGACATTACTGTGAGGTACATTCGAGACAGAATCAACAAAGGTGTTCACCAGTGATATAATACAGTCTGTAGCAAGTTTTGAGGTTGAGGTCTTTAAAAGTGTAATTTGCTAGATTGAATCTTGTCGGTCATAATAGTAATTCCTCGTTGTGTGAGCTTCATTCAGCAAATTGTGTTTTCCTTCCATGACGAATAGAAATGTTTTGTGTGCTGCATGCATAAATTCGACTTGAAGAGCTGATGAGTTGAAGATTATACATTTGAAATTAAATGCAGCCTTTAAGCCAAATACATCTCTGGCCAAACATTACGCCAACTTGTCGAGTGAAGCTCCCACAGATTTGTGTGGTTACGTAATTTGCTTCTTCGCCATGATTCTTTGTGCCTGGAAAACTAAGCTGTGACACTCACCGCATAATTGAGCTTGTTATCAAGGCGCATGTTTTTTAATGAGCGCATGATGTGTGTTTGACAACAGTCTATGCAAAGATGAATGGCGATGGTGGAGTGGCTACACCGACGGTGGGTGCGGCCGTGGAGTCTCCACTTGATGCCAAGCCAGAGGAGACCCAATCCATTGCCTCTATCCCACCAGGCGACTCCGATGCCCCCATTGATGGGCTTCAGGGCACTACTGCTGGGCAGCGCGATCCATTTTCTAGATCCCAGGAAGCGCTGTCCAATGCGGCGCCGCTCAATCCAGCCTCGTCGGAGAGCTCGCTGGCTGAGCATTCATCCCCAGCCACTCGCTCCGACGCCGCATTGTCCGAGTCCCCTGGTACCATTGCTGATGGCACCGGCGAATCCCCTTCCGAGGTGCCGGTTGCCGTGGTCAATGAGCCGCGGGGCGATACTGGCGGCGGTGCTGGGGAGGTTCTGTTGGTGTCGGCAGCAGAGCCTGCTGATGCCTTGGGCATGGAGGCACCAGCCTTGAATGGAGAGGTGGTTTTGCCAGTGCTGCAGGAGCCGCTGCTTGAAGAATATGAAGCCTTGCGAAAGATAACGCAAATCTGTACGTGGTATTAGCATAAATGGGCATAAAACTGTTAGCAAATTCGTATTTTGAATATTTATTTTAAAGTTAAATATAGGGTATTAATTCACATTGTCTGCACTCGGATAAGAATTGAATAGTGTCATGGGCTGAGAACTAATCATTTCAGGTGTACACATATTGACTCTTTCATCTTATACCCACACAATAGTGAAAATAATATTTATATTAACGTATTTATTAATGATTCTTTTCCAAGAGAGTTTATCTGTTTGAACATACGCTGCTGGTTTTACAACTAGCCTGCATATTTATCATTCTAAAATTAAATTTTGTCTCCACAGGTGGATCCGAGCAACAGGAAAGTAACACGATGAACCCAGCGGAGCTGCGGGAAGTCCTGAAAAAGCAACTGGAATACTACTTTTCAAGGTACTTGTCTTCATGAACTTGAACAATTTTCTAAAAGGACATTGTGTGCCTACCTGAGGTCAGATGGTTGTTGGGCTGGCCAAGTGGGCATTGCCATCCGTTCGCCGATGACCAGGGGATTTGAGCGAATGCTAATGGCGACAGTCACCGCGCCAGGCTCGCGCCGGCGGACGCTCCTGTAAATGGCAGTTAACCAACGTGGGTCAATACACGTGCAAGGTCCGCACCACAGAGCTTGAGTACGGACTTCGGTTGCCTTGCAGCGGTACTGTCTGCTTGTTTTTGTACGAAGTCGAGTTCTCCACCAATATTCACACTAGGAATGACAACAGTTTTGCTCTGTGGGCCCTCCTCAATTTTACATCTGAATCTTAATTCTGCCATTTTACCCAGAAGTCCACGTACTTTTTTTCGACAAAGCAATTGAATGTTGGATCATTTTGCTCGATAAGTAAATGAAAAGGTAGATTTTTTTTTGGGGTTCATCGTTTGCTTATTTAGGCTCTCTTTCTGATCTGATCACATTTTAGGTCAAGTGTATGCAATGCTAAAGACAATTCTAAAGGGTTCACTAACTTTTTCTCACTACTGTGGATGTTCTTGAACGTGCCTTGATCTCAGCATGCATTGCGATTAAAACCATGCGTGCCTATGTTCTGTTGTCGATTAGCACCGTGAGCGCTGTGCACTGTGTGGCAGTTATTAACGGAGAAGTGTGTACGATGTGCAGAGAAAACCTGGCAAACGACCTGTACCTGGTGTCCCAGATGGACAGCGACCAGTATGTCCCCATCTGGACCATTGCCAACTTTAACCAAGTCAAGCGGCTCACCTCCGACCTGTCTCTCATCGTAGACACACTGAAGTGTAAGTAGCATGCACTACACACCAGCTGCCATGGCTACAAGTAGGACGTGGCAGATGACATAGTTTGTGTTTGAGGCTGGAAAGAATGTTTCCCTTTCTCGAATTGGTTTTTGTACCCTGCTGAGGCCTTGATTCATATCCGCTACTTTCAACCAGTGGTTCGCAACCGATCATTCAACTGATCTTTGGGCCATGAGCGCCACCTATTGGTCTGTAGAGACCATGCACACAAGTGGGCCAAGTGGGCCTTGAGGTGCAAAATGTTCAGAACTGCTGCTTTAGAGTCTAGGAGATGTTTTTTTTAATTCTTTGGAATCCATGTTACAGTTTCCCGCAGGTATCCCCATCCTAATGCAGTGACATTTGAATGCTGTGTAACATCAGATGTCATTAATGGTTGTTACGTGATCATGCTTACATTCAATCTAAATTCAGAGCACATTGTTGAATGAATGGGGCGGCACGGTGGCCCAGTGGGTAGCGCTGTCGTCTCACAGCAAGAAGGTCCTGGGTTCGAATCTCGGCTCGGGTGCTGCTTGCTGTGTGGTAGTTTGCATGTTCTCTCCCCGTGTCCGCGTGGGTTTTCGCCGGGCACTCCGGTTTCCTTCCACAGTCCAAAAAACATACTGCTGCATAGGTTAATTGGCTTGCAGACTAAATTGCCCTCAGTGCTCGGTGATGGACTGGCGTCCTATCGTGGGTATATCCCTGCCTTGCGCCCTGTGTTTGCCCGGATAGGCTCCGGCTCACTGCGCCCTTGTACAGGATTAAGCGGTTCTGACAATGAGATGAAATGAGAGACATTGTTGCATGGGTTTTGCCGAAAACCTTTCTACTCATCCATTCTTCATCAGCTCCAGAATCCAGAGTTGTGGAGTTCGGCACAGAGTTTCCAATCTCCATGCCGTTATTTCTCTCTTGGAATGCGAGCGGGAGTTGGGGGTTGGAAAAACTTGGGTTCAGGAATTCCGTTCCAGATTCTTGGGTCAGCCAATCCCTACCTGACATGAACCATAGCAAGTGTGTATATATCATCTATAGATAATGTAGTAAGTATTTCTGTGTGTGTGTGTGTATATATAGGAAATGGTAGTTGTTGACATGCCGTTCTCTGCATCTCTGTGCAGCGCTTTGTGACCCTCGGGTGAAAATCGCTCTATAAATACAGTTATTATTATTCTAATGAGTTATCTGGTGAATATTCAGCTCACTATCCAGCCCCTCTGTGGCCATGTGTCTAGTCGCATATTTGGTTGTTTATACCATAACGTTTTGCATTAAGATTGAGCTGTTGTGTTGGCAGCTAATTTTTTCAGCAGCTTAGTTCTGAAATGGCGAATATATTTGGATGTTTAATTGTGGGGCATATACATTGGTAGTTGGTAGTTTAGCTCAAATAGGATCTTAATGAACAATATCTGATTTGGATAAATAGAGGGGGGGGGGATATTTGGTGTGGTTGAGCAGCTAAATGTTGAACTGCGTGGTCAAAGGCACGTGGGTGAGCAAATGGACCGTGTGGTGAAACACATTTATTAGCTGGCGAGTTCTTAATAGAGAACGTTGCAGTGGACAATTATTAGCATTCCCAGCTTTGGTGATAGTTCAGAGCATGAGGTTTACTCAGTCATTGGATGAACGATGAATCCATCCTTGGCCCAGTTTTCAGAGGCGTAACCACAGAGTTTAGACGGTATGATTCAACGGTTTATCATTTGTGCGTATTGTATATGATGACGTGATGCTGAGTGTGTGTGTGCGTGCGTGCGTGCAGCGTCCCCGCTCGTGCATGTGGACGAGAAGGGGGAGAGGGTGAGGCCCAATCAGAAGCGCTGCATCGTGATCCTGAGAGAGGTTCCCGAGAGCACACCTGTGCAGGTATGCCCATGGTGCGGCGCACGGCCAGCATCTCAACAACTCTCACTTTGCTCTTGTCTTCATTAGATCATGTCCTTTCGATGATATTGGTGATTCGGGATATGAATTTAGGAGTTAAGATATTCACTCTTTATCTTGACTTCTTTCAACCCAGTCCTTGTGAAAGAAATTTTATTGTTTCAGGTTTAGTTTCTGTACTGTCGTACTTGCTCCAAAAGTAATTATACTAAAATTGGAATAAGTGTACTGCCAGTACAGGTGTATGTAAAAGATATTGTAAGCTTTTGCACCTTCTTGGCTAGAGGCGTATGTCATTATCTGGAAGATAGACAGCATTTCTACATTCATTTTAGTTCACGAGTGATGCATTCTGTTTAACCTATCCATCACAAATATTCAGCTGCGTTCGTTAATTGTTTAAGCGTGCCTTACCAATCAAATAGATGGAATTTGGGGAACGGTTTTTTAAAGTTGAGAATTAATTTAAATGACAATTTTCTGAATTGCTAGTGTCACATTCATTTCTGTTGCCTCGGTTCTATGTCTAGGTGATAAACGAAAATGATGCAAAACCCATCTCTGCATTTAGCGCATTGCCACGGACGCTACTTGTAACACTTGTCTTGTTAAGCTGCCGTGTTTACAAGCCGCCGTGAAGACAACTCTGTGCTTTCGGACATTTGAATGACGTGAACGGGACACCACGAATTTAGATGCAATTTGAAGTCGGCATTTCAATTAAATCTGAGATAATGGCTTTGGGGAAATTGAATAGTAATGCGCAGATTATTAATAGTGATGTTTGCTGTAATGATGTAGGTTTTCGTGGCTCAGTGCATGATGATCGCTTTCGAAATCTGTTCTTTCGCGATGGCCGTGTCGAGCACTCCCAGCCTCTTTGTTACGGTTCGCCATCCACCTTGGAGGCAACTGCAGGCATTCTGAGACTTTTCACATGGCTCTCCCACAAGAGCAGCTTTGGAAAATAATCGCGCAACGTTGAGCTGCATTAATCCACATCGTATAGATAATGAGTATTTTTTTGTATATATAACATACCAAAACATACGCAGCGTCATCATTGAGGGCCCAGATGTACGTTTTCGTAATGGAACACTGCACCTTTCTTCTTCTTAGCTAGCTTTTTTGGGATGGATTTTGTCTTTTGTGTTTCCCGATACTTAATGGTACATATTATATTCATATTTAAGTACACTGCCTTGGACTACAGGATTTTTTTTCTCTCCTTTTGAACACATTTTAACGAGGCCTCATCCCCATGTTTTCTATGCGTAGTATATTAAGTATGAAAATGTACACTTTTAAGTTGTGAGCACATGTTGTGGGCGTGGAGGCTGGTAAGTGAAGACTTTTCCCCTCGACTGGAGAGAATGAGTCTCATCCTGGGCTCAGTCTGCTGATTTTCCGTTCTCCGTCGTCGTTGGCGTGCCGTTCTCTCCGCAGCCCTGTGCCGCGCTTTGTGGCCCTCGGGTGAGCAACGCTCTCTAAATGCAACAATTGTTGTTAATATTGTTGCGGGGTGATGCAGGAGGTGGAGAATCTGTTCACCAGTGGGAACTGCGGCCGGTTCGTGAGCTGCGAGTTTGCTCACAACGACAGTTGGTACATCACGTTCGAGACTGATGCTGACGCCCAGCAGGTGAGCCGCCCTCCCCCGCGCGGGACTTCTCGCTCAGGCCGTCTGGCGTGCACTCTGCCAGGCGCCCCAGTGCGCAGCGTTTGCAGATTCGTGGAACAAGTGGATGGATTATGTGACTTAAGGCAGTGACCTTCAGTTGTTTTACAGTTGTTAATTCCCAGTACCCCACATTTATAAATCGCTGCCCCCAACTGTCGGTGCTGTTGACTTCCTACCCCTGTTTAAGATCATGTTTTTTTTTCTCCTGCTGGGCAGCCTGTTCCTTTATCTGAACTCTTCCCTGGTTCTGTGTAGCATCTGGAAAATCACATTTAGATGCTAAAGAAATTCAACTTGTATTGCTAAAATGTCACGGCAGCCTATTGTCAGAGTGCTTGGTAATGGTGTTCTAGGACGTGTCTTGTTGTTACTCTATCCTGAGACGTGGAGCATTGTTTTCATTAGACGCGTAGAGATGGCTGCAGTGTTTTGCAAGCAAATACAATTTTGCAGGGCCAGTGTGAAGCTCGACATTTTATAATCTTCAATTGACGTGAAGTCCCTTTTAAACGGAGGCAATGAAATTATTCCAGTGGCATGACCATGAGGAATTTTATTTTGAAGTCCTCAATGTTGTCGTGATGTAATGGTTTGCATCCTGGACTTGCAAGCCAGAGGTCAATGGGCAAGTTTCTTAAATCCTCCTGCCTCTGCTCACCCGGCTGTTCAGATGAGTTCCCCCACAGCGAAATTGTTTGGTCGCAAATACCCTCGCGTGATTCCTCAAGTGGTGCCTCTATTTTTTGCCAGTCGTCACGTGAATGAGTCGTTGCTTGATTTCACCTTAAACTCACTCGTGTGAGGATGCATCCGTGTACGATTTATGGTATGCGTTGCAATGTCAAATGTGACTCAACGGTTGTAAGGCTCGTCTGGAAGGCGTACGTGCAGTGCTTGTAATATGACTGTTGCTACGTTAGAGACGAAATAATACCCTTTCTGTGGACAGATTTTTTAAGTTAGATGTACTTGTGTTTTTGGCAGGCTTACAAGTATCTCAGGGAAGAAGCAAAGACATTTCTGGGAAAACCCATCATGGTAAGCCCCCCCCCCCGTCTGTCATGTCACGTGTGACACTTATCTAAAGAAGAAAAACCTTGTTTTTGGTAATTCTATGTATGTCCATTTCAGGAGGTTAGGAGGCATGTCAGCTTTAGAAACCTGTACGGGAATGCTTGATGAACAGACTTGCCTGTAACAAGTAGAAATGGTTTCTACTTGTTACATATGTACACTGGCAAAAAGTACCCATAGACTTGTCTATATTAGTGGATTTGACATTCTTCAGCCATGACACAAATACGTACAGTGTGACTGCTTATAAATGTTTTGGTTTTAAACTGGCGTTGCTCATCTCTGTTTCTTGTTGTAGTTTGTCTCTGCGTTTGTTATTTTGGTGACCCAGGTCACTTTGACAAATGAGACTTCTCCTGCTCTCTTACATTCTCACCTGGTTCGACGTGACACTTGTCAACGTATCTTATGCAGGCACGGATAAAGGCCAAGCCTATGGCCATGAACGTCTTCCTGCCAAAGAACGGGCTGCGCTCAGTGGAGAGCGCTGGTGTGGCGGGTGGTGGTGGGGCGATGTACGCACAGCAGCAACAGCAGCAGCAGTATGCGCCGGCCATGTACATGCAGCCCGTGTACGCCCCACCTCCGGCACCGCCACCCCCCGCCCAGCAGCAGCAGCAGTACCCGCTGTACAGCGTGCTGCCTCAGCCCTGGCCTGCTACGCCCCAAGGCTATTTTGACACCGCATCTCTGGTAGGGCTGTTTGCAAGTCGCAAGTTCCCCTGATATTGTGTAGTTCCCTTCTCTGCTGGCCCTCCCAAGCTCGTGGTGGAAACTACCTATGTATGTAGTGATGGGTTTATAAGGTGTGGAGCAGTAGCCCAGTGGTTAACATACTGCATCTGGTGACCGAGGTTTGATTTACGGCCGTGACTAGCGTCGGTCGTGAGTGATCTCTCAACCGTTCCTGGCACCCACCCCTCCACATTAATCTGCACTTGCCAGTCAAGTATGGTAACGCAAACTCTTCGACCCACATGGTGTGGACAGCTCTTCATCCAACAGTGGATTTGTAATCGTCTGTGTTGCAATTTCCACCCATGGATATATTCCCACTGTCCAAAGACATGCTGCCAAGGTGAATTGTTACGACTAAATTTCACCTGGTGGCCTGAGACTTTATACCTTTCTTACCCCTCCCTGCTGGGCAGCCGTTAAAAAGAGTTACAGATCTCAATGGTTCCTTTGCAGCTCAAATACAACCTCACTCGCTGGTAAACGATGTTGGCATGCGCAGTCATTAATGTAATAATAAAGAGACATTTAAACAGAGCTGGAAATCTATACTTGCACTGGCATGTTGTAAGAACATTAAAGTAATGCTTGTTGGCGTCCCTTAGCTATTATTTCCTCACAGACATTTATGTGTCATAAAAAAATATTTCCCATAAACAAATGTCGTGAGTTTTTTTGAAAGTCGTCAAACTGCGAAGTTACCTCGGTTTTTAAAAAATATTATGTAAAGGAAGCTTAAAAGCAAAACACACGTATACCTGTTGTCTTTTATATACGTACCCAGTTTGTGTGACCCAGGCTGTCTAATGTGCATTTAGTTTTAATTTTACTGACATCACTCGGCGACACGCTTACAGCGCTGCTGTTGGAATGTTACTTGATGTATTGATGTGTACAGCAGTGACGCTGCAGTGACATCACCAGTAACTTGCCGTCTTCACTTTATTTACAGGCGCAGGTGACGCAGTCACCACCTGTTTACAGGGGCGACTTGTCTTTGGATGCGTGGTTGCATGTGCAGGCTTTTCAGAATGCGACCTTCTTGAACGGATTCCCAGCGCCCGGCCACTACAAGCACGGACACTCGCTGCCTTCTCACAGGCACTTCTCCAGCAGGGGCAGGTGAGGCCAGTGTCCCTGTCGTTCACGCATGGCCACGCCATGTGATTGCATTGCGCTCATTAGCAGATTTTAAGTCTTGAAATCCCAGCGTGTTTGCTCAAGCATTGTCTTGTCTAGCGCCTGTTGGTGGGTGCGGCGGTGACACAAGTGGCAAGCACACCGCATTATCACCTTTGTGGACCAAGTTTGGTTCCCAGCCATGGACCAACAAAGCTACCCCCATGAACAACTCGGCACGGGGAAGGCTTTGATTTTGCACTGTTTTAACAAATGGCCGTGCATTTATTTCTAATGCAAGATTTGTCCTCATGGTAGGAATACTGATTTCCTCTGATAGGGGCCTGTTAATGCAAGCTGTTGATTTTACACAATGTAGTATATACTTACCAAGGAGAGTTGATGAGTCTACCCCTGATGAATAGTCCGCTGTATCCAGTGTATGATATTTATTTCATAATTATGCCTTATTTCATGAAAGTGGATTTTGTTATTCTGTACAGCATGTTCTTGATTGTCTTGTTAATTCATGGATATTGATCTTCTCATTGGTGGCTGATGCGTCCCTCCAAACCTGGTTGCATATGTTTTAATTGGTTGTCTTATTTTTAGTTTGACGAATAACATTTCTGCAATGATGTAGGTTCTCACGGCTCGATGCACGATGATTGCTTCGAAAAGCTACTCTCTCGGGACAGCCGCGTCGATCGCTTCCTCTCCCCACCTCGTGACGTTTCGCCTCCACGTTCGAGGCATCTTCAGGCGCAGTGTGCGTGTGTCGTGTTTGTGACTCCTGTTTGTATGTAGGTCCTATGTATGTGTTGTCACCACCTCTGTCGGGGTCCACACCCCAGAATCACATTAACACTAATCTCCTTGTCCTGCTCACACCCCGGAATCACATTCACCCCTTCATGCTCCACCTATGATTAATCTCCTAGTTTACATCTCATGAAAGAAGTTTGGCTGAGCTTTATCCTAAGACTATGAACTGAAAAGACGATTCATAATCTTTTCATACTATGAACTGAAAAGACTATGGACCGTAAGCAAGAAATGAGGATAAAGCTTCGCCAAACCTGGAAGCCAGTCATTGAAGTCAGTAATGCATAGATATATAACTCTGAAATGTGAACATCAGAGGGTAATCGCCAAGTGTTTGGGGAACTTCTTTCATGAGATACAAACTAGGAGATTAGTCATAGGTGGAGCAGGAAGGGGTTAATGTCATTCCGGGGTGTGAGTAGGACAAGGAGATTAGTGTTAATGTGATTCTGGAGTGTTGACCCTGACAGGAGGTGACTCAACACATACATGGTGTCGACATGTAAATAGGAGTCACAAACACGACACACTGCGCCTGAGGATGCCTCGAACGTGTGAGGTGGGGAAAGGAAGCGATCGACGCGGCTGTCCCGAGAGAGCAGCTTTTCGAAGCAATCATTAATGACATTTCTGTGTGCTTGCATCAGTTACACTCAAATTTTTTTTCGATTTTTACAATTCGCTGTGATGTTTATAATGTTTTAAACAGCAGTGTTAATTATGTATCCTTGTATTCATTTCATTGTGGTTATTTAATGGATATTGACAATGTAGATGGATTACCAATATGGCCATACGGCAGTTTCCCTGGAATGTGTGCGCGCGAACACCCATGGTTATGAAAGTGACTACGCTACATGTCTGTGCAAAATGAAAACAGGGGCAGCGGCAAATCGCACACGAGGAGCCACATTGAGAAGTTATCGTCCTTCTCCGATTCCGGCGGCGGTAGCACCGCGGTGGTACTGGCCTCGTCCGCACCTCACTTGATGCAGGACCGAGCGCCTCTTGCCAATGGGGACGGGCGCGGCGTGCCTCCTCAGCGAAGGCCCCTTAGCGCTGGCGGCGGGAGCGCTCTGGCCACCGTGGGCGGTGGAGCCGAAGCGGGCGGTGGCCACCGTGCCAGCTCGGAGGGCGGCTACAGGTCTGGGATTGAGCCGCACTACCGGACCATTTACGAGCCGATAGCACGCGCCAAGTCGGAGTCGTCTTACCCTCGGAGAGACGAGCCCTCGCCCTCGCGCCGAACGGAACTGGACCTGGGCGACTCCAGCCTCGCGACCGCTCGAGGGAGGTGTGTGCTGAAACATGGGTGGTGGGATGCAAGTGTTGGCTTTCATGTTGTCATCGCAGTTGGTAGGCAGAAGCACTGTTCTTTCACACTGAGTCATCAGCAATGACGAGAATCCCAGTAAGAGGGGTAGGGGATTAATTCATGTTATCGGTCATTGTAATGGGCAACTATAACAGTTATATGGGGACAATCGTAGGCACCAGTCATGCAGATCATCCAGTTGCCATCAGACATGTAATGACATCTCTCCGAAATTAACGTAATCAACTAAGCTTGTACAAGTTATGGTTTATTGCAAACTAATTCTCGATGTAATGGTATTTTGCCCTTTATCGTTCAGCTATTTGTTTTATTGCAGAGTAATGTTGTCAATGTTTCAGGAAAACCTTCAGAGGGCGAAGACGGCGAGAAGATGACCGGACTGGCGTAAGTGTACCCTGCTATCCCTTGCATGTCCCAAAATTATTTTACAAAGCATCTTGCTTTTTAATTTGCATATGTGAATTTAATCAATTTGTATACTGGCGTAAGTGTACCCTGCTATCCCTTGCATGTCCCAAAATTATTTTATAAAGCATCTTGCTTTTTAATTTGCATATGTGAATTTAATCAATTTGTATTCCTTGACAAATGTCCAGATGTTTGACTCAATGTAGATGTTTTCTATATATGCTGTATATATTGTTGCAACTAACCAAACTGAGTAGTGTAATGATGTATGTTTTCACGGCTCGATGCATGATGATTGCTTCGAAAAGAGCAGCTTTTCGAAGTGATCAAACTGAGTATTGAAAACGAATCTTCATAGCCATTCTTTCAGGATAGCCGTGACGAGTGTTCGTTCCCTCTCATTCACGACGTTTCGCCTCTCACGTGGGAGGCGAAATGCCACGCGCACATGAGTCTGTACATGTACCTTGAGCCGGACACCGGCAGTGTCGTGGTTACTGAGCTTAAAACCCCACAACCCAAGCGTGATTCCCGCTTACGGTCAGCGTCATCGAAGATTTTCAGAGCTGGTCTTGGGCCTCTACTAGGTCGATTCTGACTCACATGAGTACCTGATGCGGTGTGTAATCACAACCACTGGGGAGACAAAGGCGGTTAGGCGTGGTGCTAGCTATCAACCCCGTAGTGCGCCATGCCGGCTTTATGGGCGCTCGCTAACAGCACTTGACCTTGCAATCTTAAGGCTATCGAGGGGATGTTTTTGTTTGTAGTTTAGGCATAATAATTGATTTCCGTTGATTTGATTCATTTTTAAATGCTTCATGTACAGCAGCCCTCTTGCACACCATCGGCGCTGTTGCCATCAGACGGATGCCGTGTGCCTGGTGTGAGCGTGGCTTGTCTCTGTGCCATCTGGGCAGACCATACCACAGGCATCGGCAGAGCCGAACCAACCGCTAACACCGCAGCTATCAGCTGCTACTGCCGCTGCTGTGGCGACGATTGCAACGCCGGCCGCGCAGCCGCTGCCACCGCCTCCTCCACCGCCGCCCCTGCCACCACCGTGTACCAAGCTTGAGCTGGTGCCGTCCGATTTCCCTCCGTTGCCGGGCAGTGCCCTGGCAACTCCGGGAGCCACGTCGGCGGCGAGCGTGCGGGAGGGCAGCTGGCACGAGAGCCGCATGGCGGATGTGGTCCGCTCTGGCATCGGCAAGGTGAGGCCACAGCGGCAGGGGCACGGGTGCAGGGCTATCGCTGTCGTTGTGTTCTATCCATTTGGCTGCCCGTGCGGTAAGAGGTCGCACAGTGGTTCGTGCATTACCACACACATTTCCAAGACCTATGTTTGATCGCCGTCTGAGTACTCTGTGTGTGCTGCAGTTGAGTAATGTGTGGGACATTTTGAGAACGCGGCAGATTTGTTCTCGTGTGTGCACACTTGAACACAAGTGCACGAATAAGATGGCAAAAATGAGAAACGGTACCACCAATGTGTGAGTGGCCAAACAAAATGATGGATTCTCTAATCGCAGTTGAAAAATGTCCAGTTCATAAAATGAATGGCGTGAATCTTTGTGAGCCACCACAAACCGCATCAAGACACTGCACTGGCTGCCCGTGTCACTTGCAGATTGGCACTAATATGCTAACACGCAATTCACACAGGCCTCCCACAATACTCTGCATTACTCCGGACGTGCTCACCTCGGCACAATCCCGCACACAAGCTCATCGCAGTGCCAACTCAAGACGCCCCTTTAATTCGAAGGCTTTCGTGACCACTGATATGAATATTTTCCATTTTTTGGGTTAGGTCACGTAAACATTTTTTGTAACGATGTAGGTTTTCACGGCTCGATGCATGATGATTGCTTCAAAAAGCTGCTCTCTCGGGACAGCCGCGTCGATCGCTCCCTCTCTCCTCTCCTCGCGACGTTTCGCGCCTGAGGATGCCTCTTACGTGTAAGGCGAACGACGAGGAAGCGAATTACGCGGCTGTTCCGAAAGAGCAGCTTTTCGAAGTAAAAAATGCTTGTCGTAAACCCTCCACCACCCGACAATAGCCAATCAGTAAAGTTTGTCAACGTTGACAAAACGTGGCCAATTCTTCACTGTCTCAGCACACCGGTGTGTTGAAGAGCAAACTCACAGCATTTATAAATGAAATTCGACGTTTCGCTGATAATTGCAATCGGCATCATCAGGCGACCCGCATCTACTTGAGATGAGTTCGCTGCAGAACAAAGATGAACTCTTTCTCCTTACATGGGGGCGCTGTGACAGACATCATCACGGTATGGGTGAGCGTGCGCTCACGCGTTTGCTAGGATCATGGGGGGGGGGAGTGGGTTTGGGGGTGCGGTAACAATTACAGGGGTTTTGAAAGCTTTGTTAATTAGATTAGATTAGTCAGGTGCTATTTCCATGCAAGTATTATGATTTAAATTCCAATGTTAAATCCTCCCATAGACTGCAATGTTAAGTCCTCCCATAGACTCCAATGTTTATACCCTCCCATAGACTCCAATGTTAATACCCTCCCATAGGTTATTGCTTTGAAAAGCTGCTCTTTCGGAACAGCCTTGTTGATCGCTCCCTCTTTCCCCATCGCGACGTTTTGCCTCGCACGTTATAGGCATCCTCAGGCACTTTGTGCGTGTGTCTTGTGTGACTCCTAGTTATATGTAGGTACTATGTTTGTGCCAAGTCTCGTCTATAGAGTTGCTCCATTCCAGGATCAACGGACGAAGGGTTCCATTGTCTTGCTTACACACCAGAATCACATTAACCCCATCCTGTTCTACCTGTGACTCACCCTCCCATAGACTCCAATGTTAAACCCTCCCATAGAATCCAATGTTAAATCTCGTCTCAAGACTCGTTCTACAAGGCTCTCGCGTCCTCCGGCCAGGACTGCCCGTGCGGCTCACCGTTGTCGCACCGGGACGATGGCTCGCTGTCGACCTGCGCTCGCTCGAGAACTCTCATTCCTTCCTGCATTTGTTCAATAATAAACTTTTATCGCTTACGTCACGTCCATCTCCAAATTATAGCAGCTATTTGCCCTTCAATTGAACTGCTCTGAAGCTGCTGTTGTTTCTGATATGCCGCTCTCTCCACAGCTCTGAGCAGCGATTTGTGACCCTCGGGTGAAAATCGCTCTGTAATTGCAATTATTATTACTGAATTTATAGTTTGAGAATGTGTTTCTGCACTTAGTTTGTAGCTATCAGAGCGATTGAAATGATTTTATTTGTATCAATTTCAATAGACTTTCGGATTAGTTTGGAGCAATAATGGTTAGTTTTACATCAAATGTGAACATTGTCAGTCAGTTGTGTGACCTTTCTGGCAAGCATGTTCTGCAGCCGCCGAAGTTGGGTTTTTTAAATCTCTAAGATATGTGCTAAGATTTCTACCCGTCTGACCAACATAAACACGAACAGGTGATGCGGTAAACGCCCATCTGTGGAGAGTTTAGGTAGTTTATCTTTGATACTAGTTAAAAGTCCTTCGATTTTTTGTTCTGTGCCAAATCTTACTTTAATTTTTTGTTTTTCTAGAATTCTAGCTAATTTATCAGTTACTCCGGTAATGTATGGTAGTTTGATAGTTTTAATTACATTATCATTCTCACCCTTTGTGATGTTAAGCCTGTTTTTATTAATTAGAGCTCTGTGGATCTGTGCGTTGCTATAACCGTTTAGCTGAAGAGCATTCTTGACATGTGGAACCTCAGTTCTCAAGCTTTTGGCATCACACACTTGTTTTGCCCGATATGAGAGTTTTGACGAGAGCGGATTTTTGTGAGGGGTGATGGTGCGATTGTGCGTTTAAGTGTCGGTATGTGTGGGTTTTCAATAAACACTATGCGATATTTTACAATTTGGGCTCCGTTTTAGCAGGACATCCAGCGGCACGGTGGCCCAGTGGGTAGCGCTGTCGCCTCACAGCAAGAAGGTCCCGGGTTCGAATCTCTCGGCTCGGGTGCCTTTCTGTGTGGAGTTTGCGAGTTCTCTCCCCTGTGTCCGCGTGGTTTTTCTACACACAGTGCTTCTCGTTGCCCCTGCATGGATGATGGAAAGACTCTCTAGCCGGGATGTGAACTTCTTTGTACTGAGAGTAGTTCTCTCTCATCTCCCCCCATGGTGCCTCTGTTTCTCTGTAGACGGCCTCCTTGGTTCCTGCACAAGTCCCTGTGATAGCACAGATTATGTGGATCTGAGGGTACAGTTTCAGACGAATGCTATTTCTGGCACTATTTTTGACGCTGTTGATTATGGGGCGCCGGACATGTGAAAGTGAAATCGATTTTTAAGTTCCAGTGTGGTGTGCGCATTCCTGTGCAATTTCATGCCGTGGTTATGGCAAGTTGTTTGAAGCAATAGGCTGTGCACGGGGAAAGTTTTAAAGCTGTCACCATTGGCCGTAAACTGTTGGCTGGCTTTACAGCGTTGGCCGCTTTTGACATGTGAACAATGCAGACCTGCGCCCGTGTTGCTGTGCTGCCTCTTGCGTATGCAGGGCGGTGGCGTGAATGGCACGGCGCTGGTTATGGCTAAGGCACCTGCAGCGCAGCCTCCCTCCGTGGCGCCCGTCTCACTGCCGCCCAAGCCTCAGAGCCCTTGCCCGTCTCCGCGCGTCACATTTGGCAGGTGGGTTGGTATTAAACGCGGCACGTGCTAGTAGCTGTGTCTCACATTATGCTGCCCTCAGGCTGTCAAGTGTTGG
>JAZEWT010000003.1:18507340-18526245 GCA_036362905.1 Mordacia mordax
GGGTCGGACATTTTCTTTAAATGTTTACTATTACTGCTTTGATTGACGGTTTGAAAATTGTGTTCAAATTCCCTTTTGGACGTTTGGATTGACAAATAAATAAGGGCATTGGAAGACTGGTTCTTAACGTTTGTTTAAAAGCATTTTATACGACATTACATTTTCACACCAGCTACCTATTGTTTTAGTATTATTTTGTTTATTTTGTGGATTGGTCACTTTAACATTTCTTGTCTGCGATTGTTTCATCCAGCCAATGCTATGTTCACATAGTGTGTTAGGTGGGGGGGGTGAATCTTTGAAGTAATACAGTAATGTTGAAGAAGGGTGGCTTTCTTAAGTTTAACTGACAGCTAGCGGAAAGTATCTTGCGAGGTCAGAAAAAATGAACCCGAGTCTGATGATTGCTTTGAAAAGCTGCTCTCTCGGGACAGCCGCGTCGATGGCTCTCCTCTCCTCGCGACGTTTCGCCTCACACGTTGGAGGCATCCTCAGGCGTTATGCTGCCCTCCAACGTGTGAGGCGAAACGTCGCGAGGAGAGGAGAGCGCCATCGACGCGGCTGTCCCGAGACCGAGAGAGCAGCTTTTCGAAGCCATCATCATGCATCGAGCCGTGAAAACCTACATCATTACATTGGGAACCCGAGTCTGTCTGTCTAGCAGAAGCTGCCATGTTGTGCTGCCACCTGTCGCTAAATTCAGTGCCTCGCCCGATGATGACCAAAGTACCGCGCTGTGAGGGAAACCCGAGAGGGCGAGGGCCCAACCTGTCTCCTCCTCTCCTCACACGCACCACTCCCATCTCTCGAGCGTTCACCGAGCCACCCCCACCATCATCGTCCCTCTCTCGCCGCCACCGTTACGCCTCCGTTTCTCTGTGGTCGGGCTCCTCAGTTCCTGGACGGTTCCCTATGATAACACAGATTATGAGATCTGAGGGCAGCACTTGCATGTCGCGCACGACCGTGCCCTTTTGCGCTGTTAATGTTACGTTACGGGCGGCGCGGTGGCTCAGTGGTTAGCGCTGACGCCTCACAGCAAGAAGGTCCCGGGTTCGAATCTCTCGGCTCGGGTGCCTTTCTGTGTGGAGTTTGCATGCTCTCCCCGTGTCCGCGTGGGTTTTCGCCGGGTACTCCGGTTTCCTCCCACAGTCCAAAAGCATGCTCCTGGATAGGTTGATTGGCTCGCAGACTAAAATTGTCCTGCAATGCTCGGCGATGGACTGGCGTCCCGTCGTCGGGTGTATTCCTGCCTTACGTCCTGTGTTTCCGGGATAGGCTCTGGCTCACCGTGACCCTATATAGGATTAAGCGGTTTCAGATAATGAGATGAGACAATTGCTTATTTAAGGCTTATGCTAATGATAGCCTGAAGTTACATTAGGACTAATTAAGACAACAAAACTGTGCAAATGAAATGCAAAACAATGAAGAGTATAACGAATGTGGTGAAACGAGGCAAAGAACGAGCTAATAAATCGATTGGCTGCCTGAAGTCTTGACGATGGAGAATACTGTGCAGACGAATCGTTTTACACCCGTCATCACTGTCGGTGTGTGTGTGTGTGCGGATGTGTGCGTGTGTTCGCTAGTCGCGAAAGCTGCGTGTCCAGGGACAGTGTCCTGCCCGAGCGACCTCATTTACAGGAAGCTTCCCCAGCGGTCATCAACCCAGGCCCGAGTTCAGCACCTGCGGCATCTCAGAGCAAACACAGCAGCGGCGGCAGCGGCGGCAGCAATGTGAGGCCCCGGCGCTCCTTTCCCACGGTCACGTTTACCCTGTTACCACGAGCGGCAGCGGCAGCGGCGGCTCGACCTACTCTATCGTGCGCTCGTCACTATGAGTTTTAATGACGAGGTTGTTCTTTACACTTTTCAAATAGAGTAGAAAGCACCTAACGTATTAACTGTCCATCTTTCTGTAACTCGAGGGGCACTATTGACAATAAGGTGCAATCAGAACTGAAAGTGTTTGCTATTTGTAAGCTGCCCTATTGAAAACTGACCAAATTGACTGAAGGTTTGTTAAAAACTTAAAGATATGATCCAGCATATGAAGGGCAATGAACATTTATTTTGGACTTACAGAATTTGGCTGCTGTATTTTGTATTGATAGCTCGGTACTTCTTTTTGAAAGATGAATGGTCCGTGTGTAAGGTTGATTTTTCATCTTTGTTTCATTTAATTAGGAACCAAAGAAGCTGAGTTATGCCGAAATTTGCCAGAGGCCTCCCAAGGAACTGCCTCCTGTGCCGCCGCCTTCCAGCAATGGCGTGGCGGCGGCGGCGGCGCTCGGGGACGGGGAGGAGGACTGGGATAACGGAGTGGAGGCGCACGGCAATAGCGCCGCGACGCCACAGGGTGGCAGCATCTCAACGGGGCCGCAGGGGGGTTGCAGTGCGGCCCTGAGCCCTGGAGAGCGGTGGAGGGGGCGGGACATGCAGACGCGACGGCCGCCCGCCACCTCTTCCCGCCGGTACTCGCCGCCCGCGGCGGGGCACGGGGCCGCGCGGCGGCCGTACAGAGGGGGCTACCATGGCGGAGCGTTCAGGCCTTATGCGGCGCAGGCCCGGGCCCCGCAATGAGGCCTCCGGCCGAAGGGAGCGGTGTGAAGCCGGTGGACTCTGTGGCTGGGGGTTGAGCGAACCTATGGGAGCGAATTAACACTGAGACTCTTTAATACTTGAGAGAGCGATGTGCAGAGCAGAGACAGACAAGTAAAGCAACTTGAAAACCTCTTCGTACTATTCTCAAAAACACCACCGTGAGCCATATGGGACCGACAGAGTGGTGTGGATCTATGGCGTAAGCAGCTGAAATGTGAATCAAGATCGCCAACATTTCAATTTCGAAGGAAAAAAAAAATTACTTGCTGGTAGATTTGCGCTTGAAGAAAATCTGATTTCTGCAGACTTTAGACACCGTACGATTGAATCAGAGGATGGCTTTGTTTGCGTGCAGGGTCTTGAGGCATCTGTCGTGAGCAAGGAGGGGGCGGCGGGCGGTCGTGTGCACGTGGCAGGCGGTCGTGTGCACGTGGCAGGCGGTAGTGTGCACGTGACAGATGTGGGAGGGGTGGCCCTGTCGAGAGAAATTTGCGGCACTGCCACTCGGTGTGAACCACAGGCAAGACGTTCAATACAATCCTGCAGACGTCTCTTGGAAGCGTGTATTGTATATGTAAGCACACGAGCTATGTACCAAAAGCCTTGATCTGCTTTTGGGTGGGTGTTTGTGACCTGTGATGTAAAGAATTCCCTTAATGCGAAGTGTGAATATAGTTGTATTTTTGCATATGTCATTCTTGCGCCACTGTACAGACACACCATAGTTGATTTGCTGGAAAGACAATGTTCTGTGTAAAGTTTGGGAGCTGTCACCTTCCAGTATCCCCTTGTTGGGTCCGTCTCGGGACCGGATTGGCGTACACACAGGGTTTCACATGAATCTTGTTTCTCCTGTTCAGGAAGTGGAGCTTGTGGCCTGTGAGCTACTGTAAGGACATGATCCAGCAATGCTGGCCAATGTGTGTTCACTGCTTGACGTGGGCTCATGTGTCCTGCAGCACTGTCAGTTGACTGTGCCTGAATGCCAGTTTCTAAAATTTCATGTATGCTTGTATTGCTGTACATTCTTTCAAGATTAGCTTGGGGTTTTTTTCTTGCCGTTATATCACCGTGTTTCTGTTATATATCTCCCTGCTTCTCTGTTTGTGTTTCTCATCTAAGGCAGCACTTCAGTCGTGCTTCAGAAGTGTTGCGCTTTTCTGTAGGCTGTCTGTGGCCAAATGTGTACGTGACCAAGGTGCACCTTGCCTGGCACAGGCACCGTGGGGACGTCACCGTCACTTCGAAGTGAACGGCCGTTGTTGTTAAACGCGACCAAAGGTTTTTCAGGTCCTTGGCGAATAATAATAATTTTCCATTTATGGAGGTCCTTTGATCCAAAGGTCACAAATCTCTGGGCCTTCATGTGAGATTCAGAAGACAAAATGATCGGCGTGCAGTTTGATTATCGCTGGCTACGGAAAATAGACTCGAGAAGCAACGTTAAATATCGAAAAGCTGCTCTCTCGGGACAGCCGCGTCGATGGCTCTCTCTCCTCTCCTCGCGACGTTTCGCCTCCTCACACGTTGGAGGCATCCTCAGGTGAAGTTTTCGTGTACGGCTTCTATTGTCTCCTTATATGTGTGGGCGTGATGCGTGTGTTCTTTGTTGTGTGAGTCCGCCTCTAAGTCACCTTGACACTAATTTCCATATCCTATTCCCACCCCCGGAACTGTGATTTCCCCCTCCCTGCTTTGTCTGTGGCTAGTCCCCTAATTTCCATCTCAGGAAAAGATGCCCCTCACACAATTATACGATCCCTCTCTGATGTCCTGCAGTCCTGACTTCAATAACAGGCCTCCAGGATTGGCTAAGTTTTATATTATTGAAGTCAGGACTGCAGGACATCAGAGAGGGATCGTATAATTGTGTGAGGGGCATCTTTTCATGAGATGGAAATTAGGGGACTAGCCACAGACAAAGCAGGGAGGGGGAAATCACAGTTCCGGGGGTGGGAATAGGATATGGAAATTAGTGTCAAGGTGACTTAGAGGCGGACTCACACAACAAGGAAACACACGCATCACGCCCACACATATAAGGAGACAATAGAAGCCGCGCACGAACACTTCGCCTGAGGATGCCTCCAACGTGTGAGGCGAAACGTCGCGAGGAGAGGAGAGAGAGCCATCGACGCGGCTGTCCCGAGAGAGCAGCTTTTCGAAGCAATCATCATGCATCGAGCCGTGAAAATCTACATCATTACAACGTTAAATATCGTTTTGCTCCAGCATTTTAAGTTGCCATTTGAAGGGTGCATTAATAGTCACTTCCGTGTGCATCATCTAGGTGTTCGCATGAAAGAGTGCACATTAAAGAGCATGTGTTTTATTGATAGCGAATGACATGATCATATCCGAGTGCGGTGCCTAAAGGCGGCACAATTCGAATGTTACATTTTTACCTTAACTGCATTGTTTTTAACAAGTTTCCCCACTAACCCCACTCGTGTGAACGAACGGTTGTGCACTAAGGTGCCCCAAGATAGGGGTGTATTTCACTATAGCTAGTGATTTGCAACTGCAGCAAACTGAAAGCTTTCACTTTAAATCACCCAGACGTTGTATTCATTTCTGCAACCAGCTTAGAATTCTAAATTGTTGTTCACATTGTGGAACATTACATTTTGTTTGTTTGTTAAATATTACTCTGTTTTTAAAGACACCCCACCCTATAAGTGTGCACGAATTTGCTGACAAAGCATCACACGCTCGAGCTTCTTTGCCACGAGAGCTGAAACGGGTGCCTCGTAATGTTGTCGTGGGCACTTTTTGAGATTGAACTGTTTCCTGGAACGTGATGGTGTGGATTTCCACAGCTTTGTGAGATTACCCATTAAGGTGATCAGTTTGCCTCTCAGGCGTTTAGGCTCATTGGGTAGCTGTAGTTTTCAGCCTTGCTGTGGCCACGTTGCGAACTGCGCGCGTGTATTATAGGGAATCCATATCCGGTGTCGTTTTATTGTCACACTTTGAGCTTCTGGAGCCTTTACGTTTTATTGTTTGACTTTTCTCTTTATTGGTAACCAAGCTGCATGCAAAGGGCAGTTTTCCACAGGGCAGGTAATTACTTTGACCTTGGCAGAATGTTTTTTTAATTAGTTTTTTTTTCAATGCCCCTTTTATAAATTGGCCCTATAGGTGGCAAGAGAATTGGTGCAGGGCCCATGCACAATTTCGCTGTAATCTCTGCTGCACAGAATTTTTAGGTATGTAGGGGATTCATTGCAGACATAGGTGCAGATGCTGAACCAATGCAGACGCTGCACCTATATTGGCACGAGAAGGTTTATGTGTCAAAAGGTTTGTAGTTGGCGAAAGGCTCCACTGATCTTCACAAACTGTGGAATACACATTTGTATTTACATTCCAGAATAAAAATTGGTAAAGGGCGACTTACATTGTATAGTAAGCGTTTTATAAAACTTTAAGTTTTTTTCATCTTACCTTGCTGTTGTGTCAACATTACACATACCTAGAATCATTTACTTGCCAAGGGAGAGATAGAGGAGATTTTAATTGGTTTTCAAAAAGTCTTGAGTAAAGTGATTTTACCGTATTTTGAAGGTTTTGTTGCCCACATCTAATAAGTTGCCTCCAGTAAAGCATGCACAGCTAGAACCTTTTGACTTTGTGGCAATTACGTCAAGCAAACCTATCACTGCACAGTTTGTGCCAGGTCTCCGTAACACCTGGGAACATTGTGAACAATGTGTGCACTTGAATTGGTCAACCGAGAAGTAAAAATTGTGTGGCTTGGAGATTCATAACCCCCTTTGCTGTAGTGCCGTAGTAATACTATCCACAAGTGACTCCTTTTAGAGAATATTGCGCATGCCTAATATAGGGATGGCAACTAACTCTGACTCATTCGGATTTCCCTGCATCGATTGTTTGAAGTAGCGTACTTGAAGTTGCAGTGTAGTCACCCGTTGAGGTTTTTAAATATGTCCGTGAAGCTTACCACGTTTATTTACTTTATTTAAAGTTTATTTACTGTCTTGCACTGGTTGAGTGTTAAATTATTCACGGAGGGAGCATTTGTCAACATCCTTGTGGCACCCGTACATTAAGTTGCCAACGTGGGGTGTTGAGTATTTTATAGGGCACGTATTGTATGAGAGCGATTGGCATGTAAACTAGATCGCTGGGTGACCAACACCACAAATATCCCCCCCCCCCCATTACCTACACGGCATTCTCCAGCATCATCCCAGAGAATTATGTTGGTTGCTTAGCGTATCCGGTTGTAACGAGAGACACTGACGCCGTTTAAGATTTTATTCCGCGATGTTAATCCGACATCTGGTTTCTTCCCCCGGATACACAGTGGGGACTCTGCCCCCATTGAAATGTCCACTCAATTTTCTTGCCATTGCGATGGCTCTTTTGTGTGTGCGTTTAGTGTAGTCCTGTAATGTTTGAAGCTGTAGTCTTGACCACACTCTTGATTTGTTGTCGAGAGCATGGCGTGGGCATGTTATGAAGAACACACAGTACTTGAAAATGGGAGCTCGAGGCCGTTCCTTCTGCGTTATTTCCGACTGGAAATTTACAATGTAAACACGCACACACCACGCTCGTTGCTGGGGATGCGGCAAACACAACCATCGTGGCATGCCGTTTTGGTTGCAATGCTACATTTTGCTGTGGTTCGTTTCACATTTTAACCCAAGCACAGGAAAGTGCTGACGTCAATGGTTTCAGTGTGCTAACGTGTACAGGGTTAATGCGACTTGTAAGTAGAATGCAGTGGAAACTGCCAAAATGTATTTTGGACAAAAAGGCATGCGTTTAAAGTTGCTTGTGCATCTCAACCTTGCTTGCAGCTCTGAAACGTGTTTCCATTCTAAGAGAAGCCATAGCCCAAACGGATCTACTCTGGCTTCCTCTCCTGCGTGTGTAATGCGTGTGCTATGCATTGCCACACGCAGGCAGTAACGGTTTATGGCAAACACTTAAGTAGCCGGTCTAAGCCTTTGATTCCAACTCGTGAGTGGAGAGTTCCACGAGCTAGATGAACGTCAATGCAAACATCTGTAGTGATAGCTCATTCATAAACAGCATGAACTTGGAGAGAGGATGGACTGAGGAGGGCATTCATTTGTCAGTGTTACTACATCAATGTGTTCACCCTGTTAGTGGGTTCTGTAAGCGAGTCAATGCAATTTATGCCATGATACGCATGGCATAAGCAGCCTAGACTATTGATGTCAGTTGATGTTGGCCTAGTAACTTGTGTCTGGCCAGTTGCGTAAACCACAGTCTCATTTTCCCTTTGCCCAGCATTTAAAGCGGTGGAAGGGAAACCAAGTCACTACAAGTGTGTTTTACTCCCTAAGTAATTTCTCCTTGTGGTGTGCACTCCAGGCTTAGCTGCGGCGAATCTGTTTGGGGAGGCTGCGTTACACTGCCAGGTTTACCTGTGCTCTCAGGTTACAGTGATAGCTCTCATTCAACTCTCCATCTCTCCACCTCATAAGGGCTTCTTAGAAAAATGCTATTATCTTTAAAAAAAAATGCAATTCATTTCATCAACACTGACAGAGTACATAGACGGTCGAGTACGGCATGGGGAGTCGCGTGTGTTCAGCCATGCATGCAGGCCAGGGAGCAGGCCTGTGAGACCTTCACCCGGCCACTGCCTCCATTCACTCGATGTCCGGCTCCAAGCGAGCGAGACGTTCAGCAAATGTTGTGATGTGCAGGCAATGTGCAGGCAATGTCGGTTGTGAAACTGACAACAGATCCAGCCATCTATCACCTCACTACTGCCAAAACGCTATCGGTGTCTGATTACAATTAACGAGGGGTGGATTTTTAAAACGTTCCCTGACAATGTGTTTGTGTTTTAACGTGTTTAACCCCTTTTGTCATAAAACGGTATTGCGATCACCCACGGCTTGTGTAAACTTGCTTAAGAATTCTTCTTCTGTAAGTTCATGAGATGAAAAAAAGAGTAGTGACTTTAAATAGCGTGCGCACACGGGCGAACGCGAGCGGATCCGTCGCCGCGGGAGGACGCAGCAGCAGCAGCGCTGAAGCGTGCGGGACCGCACGGAGCGCATGCTCATGCCTTACAATGGACGGAAGCAACCGGACCTTCAGCAGTCTCAAACGGGACGCCCCGAATGATGGGCGCTTGCGACGGTGAGCCTTGCTCGTGACCGCCGGCGCGCAATGCCGAGCGCCGGGCTGCCTCGCACGCTTGTCACGGAATACGCGATCGCGAGAGCTGGCACTCGTGAAATAAACCTCGGACTGGCCCTTTGGAGCGGAGCCGCTGTCATGCGTGCACACGGAGAAACTGACAATACGATTTCCTTACGGTGTGCTTTTTTTTTTAACCGCTTCAACGATTGGTGACTTAATGCCCCGTTGGCCAGACACTGTGCGTACGTGGGCCAATCAGTGGATTGATAATGAGCTCCACGAGAGTTGAATAGAAAGGATTAGCAAGCATGGGAAGTCAGGCTTATATAGCGCCCTCCTCCTGGGCATGGTGCCGCTCATCTCCTCTGTGGAATCCTTACCTGCGCTGCGGATTTAGACATTTGAATGCAGTTGGGTGGCTGTGTTAAAAAAAAAAATACCGAATGTGAAATAGATTTGTTTTACCCCCTGCCCGCCTGTGTTCCTCAATGAAAGTATTGCGTTGTGTTGAGTGTTCGGTGCTTTGTGCTGCTTGACAGGGAGGGTCCGCGCAGAGCTCTCCCCCTACCGCTCGCATCGGCCCCGCGATTCTCGAACTCCAGGAGGGTCGTTGCACATTGGGGCCTCACCACCACCTCGTACTCGTCATGCGACCTGTGAACGTTACTCGTCTAAACAGATGTGTATTATTATTGCGGCAGAAATGACCCGTGACCTTACAAGCTCTGAATGCGGGATTCTTGCAGCACAACAGACGTTCTAACAGACCAGCGCAAGAATGTATAGAATCAAATGGCAAATAAACTCACAGCAGAAATTTGCGCAAAGACTGAAACCCTAAAGGTCGCCAATAGACTAGAACAGACAAAATTGCACAGTGCAAAAATGACCAATAATTCCAATAAAGTGAGACGACGTGTCACTGATATTGTGATGGGACTATATTAAAGTGTTTGCGTAACAAAAGTGAACCGCATATGCAATGCTTCAAACACCCATCATTTTTTGCAATTGTAGCTGGGCAGAAATTTTAATTCTCAGTGGGATTTAAAGTTATTCAACCGAGGGCCTTCTGCTCATGGCAATGTTGTTGCAATAACGAGAGCCAGCTGCCACAATAACGTTTACCCCAAATCTCTATGCGAATCTAGAAACATTTAGCAGAGAGTAGGTTGAGCCACTAATATTTAATTTCTTCATCTAGGGCCAAAATATGCAACAAATATTTTGCCGATTTGTTAATTAGCATCTTGAGAATGAATAGGGCTTTAGTGAATTTTTCTACGATTAGAGACGTTATTTTTTCAGCCAATGTGTAATTCACAATTGGTGGGTTTTGTAAGGGGCATCCAAAGCAAGTCTGAGAGCAGAAAAAATGGGTTAAGTTTATTTAATACAGTGCTACATGCTGGTTGATGTTTCAATAATCGACCAATGTTAGAACAGTCGCTTTTATCAAGTTCCGTGTGGAACTTAGTTGTAAAGTAATGTTTACGTTTAAATAAAATCCAATTTTATTCTTTTTGGCATTGTAATCAATGCGAGGTCCGAGTTTTAAATTTCGAGTTTAATAAAGCGAGGGACGTTGTTCGGAGAGCGCCCATTATGCCCGTCTCGCCGTACACCGCTGGGTTCGCTCCGCGCACTGCATTCGTATCCGAGTTGAGCTGCGTGTCGGGTGATGCCCTTCAGGTTAACGGTGGAAACCGCGGAGCGCTGGCCGTGGCGCTTGCCTTGCGGACGTTAGCGGGTCCACGCTCCCGTATCGCCAGTCAGTACTCGTTTCCACCCGTTGATGGAAACACGACTGGCGTTGAGATGATTCGGCTGTGTGAGTGATCATTGCGGTCACCGCTGACACACTCCGTGCATATGAAAGGTTACATTTATGCATCAGCTGCCCTGTTTTCTAAAACGACCAATGCACCGTCTGTTGTGGAGTGCACAAGATAAGTAAAATACATTACATAGGGACAGTTAACGCCGCTTTCTCGGGAGAAGTGATCAATGTCTGTTTGCGCTTACGTGACTAAATAAGTGACAATTGATGCATGAAAGTGACTTTTCCTGCCCCAGGGTTTACTTGTAATTACAAACACCTGGGGTTCCACCGAAAAGCCCTAATTTAATACCACACTGATTCTGTTTATCGTATAACCACTAATCAAGGAACCCAGCAATTAAATGCTGGGTCATTTCCGTATTAAATATTTAGTGTGGAAATAAACTGCAATCGGCTGGTGGGAATGTGCGTGTTCAAAGGGAAAACAAAGCTCTTCCGATAGGCCAGGAACACATTTAGCTTCTGCCCGCCTCCGTAATCCAGCAGTCGGCTCGCCTCGCAGCGACTATTGATCTGCAGTGCGCCAAACCCGCGCCCTCCCTCCATGCCGAGCGTCGCTGTGCGGGCGAACGCCTCGACTCGGATCCGTGTGAGCCACCTTCAGCCCCTCGAGAGCTGAACACGGCGCCCGCCACTTGAATGGTAATCCTCATTAGAATTTCGTGAACGAAATTACCATTGTCCCTTACCAATAATGGGACATTAAGAGGGCGGCGTACGTTTCTTTTGGCCGTGTTTGTGATCGTTTGCGAGTCGGGTCAATGTTGACTGCTTTCATTGCGCTGTCTTCAAATTCTGTTTGGGGCTGCGTGGCGTCTCGAGTGTGACGTGGCGCTTTGCAATCTCGAGTTCGAGCTTTGCTCACACGTCTGACGGGCTCTGAGCTGGAGTTTTAAGAACCGCTCGGTGTTCGTATAAGGAAGCCTTGTTGGATGGATTCAGGATTAATCCAGGTTTTCGTGCTCACGCCTATCAAAGTCCGTCAATGTTTAAGGCTCGAAAGCTCTCTCGCTCGGTGGTGTAATGAGTCGTGGTGCTGGCGCCACCGTTTCCACAAGAAGAAGAAGTTGTGGTTTGGAAAAATTCTACGGTTAAGAACCGGTCCACAATTATAGTTGTTTTTAGACACGGGGCATGTGCGTGTGTTTATAGGCAAAACTAGGGCACACGGGGTAGGAGTGAGTTCGCACTTCTGGCGGCAGAACTTTGTGGGTTTTTTTTTATTATCGTGGCAGTGTTTCCCACAGCTGCGCTTCTCGGAGCGCGAGGCTGTCACGAGACGAGGTGACGCGTCAAGCGAGGCATCGATGCGCTCGGCTCATCGGGGTGCAGTGTTAGCGTGCGGGCCGTCTCGCGTTGGAGGAGAGCGCTTCTCTTCCATCGGAGGCACGTTTGAGCAGCCGGTGGCTGTGTCCACCCAGACAGCACCGCGTGGCACCCAGCGGTGCTTTCTCCCCCTCTTCGGAAGCTGCAAGGAAAAATAACAGTCCACTCAGCAGTTTTCATAGTTTTTTCCCCTTCATAAATTCGGTCACTCGACGCGCAGTCCTCAACACCCGCTCTCCCGCGCGTCCCTTCTTCCCGCGTAATCTGTCGTCTCTTGGCACAAACGCCCAAAACTTGAATATTACATTTACTTGATGATATTTCTGCCTTAAGCGTTTTGTGCAGCGATTCCCTGCTGTAGTTCTCTGTGCACCGCGACGCGGCCCGCAGGGATGCCGGGGAGAGTGGTCTGCGGGTCCCCCACCACCATGGATCCAGGGAACGGGGGACTGTAGACCGTCGTTTCTCAGCGTCACGTAGCCTGGATTTGACATTTTCCATTCGTTCTGACGAGGACAGGATCCCCCTGGACTGATAACTGGCGAGGGCTACGGTGTCGTCCCTAAACGTGTGGAATTGTGGCTCACTGAGCATTCACGTTCATAGTTCGTTCGCGATGGCTGAAGGTGCATTACGGGCCGCGTCGCGCGGTATGATTACATAGTCCTGCAGACGGTTTGGGAATGAAGCCTGATCGGCTGCATTTCCCCATTGGAAGTGTTCACACCCATCCGTCTGATCGTGGTCACAGAGACGTGCAGGAAGCTCGTAGAAAATGCGTGCCAAGTGTACTTTAGTTGATGATTGCTTCGAAAAGCTGCTCTCTCGGGACAGCCGCGTCGATGGCTCTCCTCTCCTCGCGACGTTTCGCCTCACACGTTGGAGGCATCCTCAGGCGAAGTGTTCGTGCGCGGCTTCTATTGTCTCCTTAGTTGTAAATTGCCAGAATGCGCGACGCTGATGTGTTGAGAATGTGTCGATTCATCACCAAATGCGAATCTATTCGTTTGCACATTTCTTTTAACGGGAATCCGCGCGCATGAAAGCAATCTCTGGACAATGTTAGATGTCACGTGGAAACAGGCACCCAGGTGGAGTTGCGTGGCTCAACGCTTTTTCCCCGGCTTAAAACAAAAATCGACTGACGATTGCAAAGCACGAGCACCGCCACGCTTCGGAGGCTATGGCTGGGGAGTGTGGTCTTCATGTCGAACTTTTCCCGGTTTTTTTTGACGATATGAATCCGTGATCCCGCACTGCGCCGACTGCGATAATATTTGCATTTCTAAAGCGATTTTCACCCGAGGGTCACAAAGCGCTGCGTCGAGCCGTGGACAGAAGGACACGTCGATATTGTGTAAATGTTCCGTCGTCACCATCAGCTCTTGTGTTTCCTTATCGAAGGGAGAAACATCGCGCAGTGAATCAGACTCTTGATTTTGTCCAAAACGCTATCGATGTCACTTCAGCCAATCCAGAAGTGCTTGGGGTGTGCGCACGCCGCGGCGCCCTGGCGCACAGCCCCACACAGGGAAGAGCAGCATCGTCAAGGGAGCGCCCGCTCTCGTTGGCGGTCACGCTGACCTCACTGCGGGTGTGCCGAGGATGCTGGAGGCGGGTGAGACGATCGGCGGCGGCGCTCTGCTGCGTGCATCGCAAACGCAGTGGCCACACGCGGCAATGTCGCATTCGCAGGGGGTGAGAGGAGGAGGAGGAGGAGGGGGGTCGTTGCGTGGAGCGCACGTCAGTCATGTGATAACGCTAACTAGCGCTTGCTCTTAACCGACGTGCCAACAAGCGACAAGTACTATCTCGACAACTGCTGGTACTGTAGCCTTAGCCGATAACCAACCAGCCAGTAATACTAACTAAGCCTTCCCCTAAACATAACCAGCGTGCAAGCCACGATTACCAGCCCTCCTATTGAGCCTAAAACTAATTGTCCAGCCGCTCGCACAAACACCTGCACTCACCTTAACGCTATTCTAACAACTTTATCCGCAACCCAACCTCGTACTTTGTCCATTGCCGCCACCCAACCCCCGCTTGTAAACGTTCATATGTCTGTTTTGTTATTTTCCACGACGGACGCCTCTCTCCCTGGCCCGACCATGACCTCGTCCTCGGAACGAGCCACGCGCGACCTCGTGTCACGTGGCGGCTCGGCTCAACGCGATGATGGCGACGCGAGCGCTCGTGTGAGATGTGTCAATAAAGAGCGCGATGCGATCGTCCGCACGGCGCCTGCCTCCACTTCCTGCGGCTGCCTCGTGCATTCGCGCCGCGAGAGCGCCTCCTCCGAGCCGTCCGTGAGCATTGATCCTTAAGCCCCGCCGTGATGATCGATGCGTGACGTCGTGCCTTCACGCGATGTGCGTCACTCTCACGCAGTCGGCACGAGGCAAGGTGGTTCTGGCTCGCTGGCTGTGGAGAGACGATTGATGCCGACGGCAGTCGACAGTGTACATCGTATAAATGCGTCACAGGTAAAGCGTGTTGAGTTGCACATTCGAATATATTTGTGTGATGTCACATTTTGAGTAGCCCCTGGTACGCATGATGTTTCTCGGCAGAGTGCGGCGGCCCTGTCTTGGGAAATGATGCGAATCGGTGTTTGTAAACAGATGCGGGCTTGTACGGCCGCTGGGGTCGGTGAGTGCGCAGTTTCAGACCAGGGCAACGCCCAGATTAATTTTCAATCTCGTTTTATCTTGGCAAGGGACATCTACTCAACGAACTGGCTCCGTGTGAGGTTTGACCCTGTCGCTCAGGTGGTGTGTGTTCTGTTGCCTTCAGGTTTTTTACGTGTGTGACATCTCGTAGACAATCTCTACTCCGTGTCGCTGATGTGAATTATGTTCCACGTGAAAGGGCTATGAAGCTGAGAATATGTCCACAATGGCGAGGCCATGTTGGTATTTGGGAAAAAAAAATATGAAAGGCTTTAACAAAAATAAGTATCCTTCAAAATGATGGGAATTTTTTTTAATACGCAGCACGTTCAGCCGAATATTCTGCCGTGCTTACAAAATACAGACTATGTCTTTTTGTTCCCTATCTGTGTGCGTAAAAAAAATAAAAGTAAATCTTAAGAGTCCATCTGCCCAACGGTCTTCTGAGAGGGCATCATTGCAAGAGCATTGACTCGGCACTACGCGCAAACTTTCGACCAGTACAGTGCTTTGCGTCTCTTGTAATAATAAATAATCATAATTGCCCTTCTAGAGCGCTTGTTACCCGAGGGTCACAAAGCGCTGCACAGAGCTGCGGAGAGAACGGAATAATAATAATTGCATTTATGGAGCGCTGTGAAGAGAACTGCATGTCAACAACATCAGGACAATTTAACTGAAAGTCAAACAGTGGCAATAAAATTATAGGACATAAAATAAATGATTAAAATTATTCTTCAACACAAGGAAGGAATAAACGTTCCCGAGCAGGCGCAGGTCGGCAGTGAGCCATCATCCCGGCATGATAACAGTGAGCCGCATCAACAGTCCTCGCCGAAGGACTTGAAAGCCTCACGGAGCAAGTGAGTCTCGAGATGAATTTTGAAGATGCCCAGACGCAGATGCCCAGAAGTGAGACGCGTTCAGTGCATACAATCCCCACCGACTGTGACTCGATTCTCCTGCTGTGCAGTGTGACGCCGAAGCCGCGAAAAAGCGGGCATACCCCAGTCATTGCACGTACGATTCACGAACTATCTTGCTGTACCGCCCCTTTATCACTTTGCCTGACATCACCGTCATCATCAGCGTCTTGCGCATGACTGGCCCCAAGCGTTTGACACCGTGGCCTCGAATTCCGATTTCTCAACCTCACACCGCAGCCTTGAACGTAGGCGAGGGAATCGCTCTCCCCGTAACCTTAGCCAATGGCCAGATATACCATTGCCCGCCATGGTCAGTCCACTGCTGGATAGAGGCGCCATTAACGCAGCCGCCATCTCTCAAGATCCTTTGATGTCACCCACACCCAGGATGCCCGAGCTGAGTTCATGGCTCTGCCCGCTCGTTGGCCGACCTCTGGGACGCGTTCCCCTTCTCCTCGTGGCGTTCGTTGTGTTGACCGTGGCGCCCGTGCACCGCTGCCAAACGCAGTCGCTCCCCGTTGCTGTTGAGAGCAGCGGTTGCGCCGAGCGCGGCCACGTGGAGACGCCGGTCGCGATTTTTGATGCGGAGGATCAACTCGTACGGCGCAGGGGGGGGGGGGAGATCGAGCGTCGTCGGGTGATTTCGGGGAAGAAGACTTCACATGTGTATTATTATCATCACCGCAGAAAGCACCCAGTGGGCTGGCAAGCTCTTGACGCGGGGATTCCTGCGACGTGGCAAACGTCCGAACTGACCACGGTAACAACGCGGCAAACGCGAGTGCGAATAATGGGCACTCGACAACATGCGCGTGACTGAAACTCTTAACTGTAATGACACAAGTAATCACTAACACCCAAGGGCGGTTTAGGGGGAGGCTTTAGGTTCAATAACAGTCCTAAAAAGAAACATGAACTACGTTAGACATTTTGTTTGGAAACCCCCACTTGACCCCCCCCAACAAATATTATTAAAGACACGCTGCCGCCGAGGTTAATTGGCCTGCTGAGAATATTGCTCTAAAAAGTGTGCTCTGCGATGTACTGGCGTCACATCCTGGGTATTCCCTCGCCTTGCGTCTTCTGTCGGCCGGGATAGGCTCCGACCCCCCCTTCGACTCTGTGCAGGATTCAGTGGGTATTGATGAATGAATGAACTACCACCGGAGGCGGCATAACTTTATTGCTTCTGAGCGTGGCCAATGAGAGTGAATTCTGCGATAGCCATGCGCGCCGTGCTATCAAATAATTCACTGTTTGGAGCCATGTGCATAATTATCTGCTGCTGTATGGAGTCACAGGGCTGGAGCAGCGTCGAGAGGCGATTTACAACTCGGCGGTGGGCGCTGATAGCAGTGCGGCTGCCAGGGCTGCAGTGCTGCGCGGGGCCGCCAGACGGCACCACGAGTCCGGTGGTGCGGCGCCTCGCGAGTTCGACCCGGGGGAACTTCTCCGGGACCCCTCCGAGACTCCGTTGGGACCCCTCCGAGACTCCGTTGGGACCCCGCACCTCGCCTGTCTCACGAGAAAGCATCGAGTATTTTTTTACGATGAACGCGGTCGATGCATTACGGTACCAGAACTTGGAACATTTTGTTTATTACAGCAATGTTTCAGCGTCAAGAAGTCTCGGGACCTCGAGTGGTGTCGTGGTGCAGTGAGCAGTCCTGCTGTGTTACAGTAAGAAGGGCCCGAGTCAGATTACCGGCTTGGGTGCCTATTTGTGTGTATACTGCGTATTCTCTCCCCGTGTCCGCGTGGGTTTATCCGGGTACGATGGCTTTCTCCCACCGTAATAACGCACGCTGCTGCCTCGGTGAATTGTCTTGCTGAGCAAATCGCCCCAAAGTGCCCCGCGATATAGTAACGTCACATCCTGGGTGTAGTCCCGCCTTGCTCCCTGTGTCTGCCAGGATGAACTTCGGACGACCGCGACGCTGTTCAAGATTAAGAGCTGAACGACTCAAAGTGTCTCATCAGCTCAGTCAGGTGCCCCATGACTGAATCCTGGCGACGTGCCAGTCGTTAGAAGTGTGCGTGTGCTCTATGCACTGAGTCACGTGTCTGGAACGAGGCTCGAAAAATGTCAACGAGCAATTTTTTTTTTATTTCGTAAAATGTTCCAGGACGGGACACCGGTCATAGCTTTTCTAAAACAGGGCTGTCCCGGCCAAACCAGCGCGGTTGGTAACTGCAGGAGCACGAGGCTCTTCCTCGTGGCTCCCTGCGTGCCATGAGCCTCCCCTCTCCTCCGCTCATCTCTCCCCGCGACCTCCCGCAGCCGCGTGTGTCCGCTATGTGTGCGTGTCGGTGAGTATGTGGGGAGCGGTAGTGTAGCGGTTAGCGCGCGGCGCTACCAATGTGGCGTCTGGAGTTCAAATCCTGCGCACTGCCAATTCAAGTAACTATTTTTCTATCCTGGTCTCGCCTAGGACTACTTAGCCTTAAAAAAAAAGTACCAGGAGCGGTGTGAAAATATAGCAACTGATGAGACAAAGGCGGCCGGGCGTCGAACAGACCAACCAACGCCTTTTTTGGTGAACATACAAGGAAATCGGAGTACCCGGCGATAACCCACCCGTGTCCACCGAAGGTTTTCGTCGGGTACCCCGGTTTCCTCCCACCGTCCAAAGACACAGTGCTGTCGAGGTTAATTGGCCTGCTGAGTAAATTACCCTAAAAACATGTCCCCTGCGATGTACTGGCGTCACATCCTGGGTGTCCCCCCGCCTTGCGCCCTCGGTGGCCTGGGAGAGGCTCTGACCCCTTCGCGACCCTGCACAGGATTATGTGGGCATTGATAATGAATGAATATCTCATTTCATTGTCAGAAAACCGCTTAGCTCTGTACAGGGTCACGGTGCGCCAGAGCCTATCCCGGCAGACACAGGGCACAAGGCAGGGACATACCCACAATGAGACGCCAGTTCATCACCGGGCACTGCGGGCAATTTAGTCTGCGAGCCAATTAACCTATGCAGCAGCATGTTTTTGCACTGTGGGAGGAAACCGGAGCGCCCGGCGAAAACCCACGCGGACGCGGGGAGAGAACATGCAAACTCCACACAGAAAGGCTCCCGAGTCGAGATTCGAACCCGGGACCTTCTTGCTGTGAGGAGGCGACAGCGCTACCCACTGGGCCACCGCGCCGCCCATGAATGAATGTATCACTGCATATATCGGGGTCCAGTGTTGAGTCTAAATGCAGTCAGTGGGTGTCTATGACTGCGTGAGAGTGTGTGTGCGCGAGTGCCCGTACGTTAGAGTGCGCGAGCGTGCTTGTTTGATAGGCGCTCGCTAACAGTTCTGTCTCAATGTGAGTTCGATGCTCCTGTGTATGGACGGGTGTGGGGGGGTCGTGGCTAAAGAGAGTGGGGG
>JAZEWT010000003.1:18614956-18625683 GCA_036362905.1 Mordacia mordax
GAAACCGGTCCGGAGTTTTGCGCGCATTAAACCATTTGCTGGGTTAATCAATGCGCTCGTGAGAAGGATCGTGTGGCTGATGCTGATGGCACGTGTACAATAGACCGCTTTTGTCTGCGCATCCTGTGCTCTAACCTATACTCGTCCCCGCCAGGATGATTATGATGATGATCCGGCGCCGCGTATCGAGTGAGGCCGAGGTTTAATTGAGTCTCCTGATTGGATTCCCACCGCGAATCAATCTCGTTCCGCACGCCGATTCGACGCCTCTAATTGGCCAATTGAATCCGGGCAACTTAATCACTCGGCCGAGCGGGGCCAATCGGACGCGCAACGAGTTACTCACGCACGCACACACGCGCACGCACGCACGCACGCACGCGCACACACAGACCACGAACTCGCAAACAGCTCAACAGCCTACCCGGGAAGGTGTTGTTAGCGAGCTTCATGATGACGAAGGTGCGTCGTCAGTAGCACGGACCCGATGCCTTTTTTTTCTACCAAGTGCTGATGCTAACGCATCGCACCCTCTGCTCAATTAAGGCTGAGTTGACCTAGGCGACGCCCAAGACCGGTCACAGCGTTCTCCGCTGTCATGGTTCGTGAAGCGCGAACTCGGATCGCCGGGTCGTTAGCGCAGCGCTTTGACCACGGCCGCCTTTGTCAACCTAGTGACGATATTGTTCACACCGCACCAGGGAGTCATTTGAGACCGAGTCGGCACTGGGGGAGGCACAGAACCGGTTTGGTAGCGCAGCGCGCCCACTGCTACGCGGCCGCTTCCCACTCGATTCCTGCGGTGAGCGACTCCCGGAGGAGGAAGAGGAGGTGGCGATGCCGGCGGGGTATGCGGCCGAGTGCGGGCCGTAGCGCCGAGCGCGACGGCCTTGATAAGCTTGACTGACACTGGATGTGATTAAGTGGAGGCGCAAATGGATCTGTCCCTCAGCATGCGGGGTGTGCGCGCGTGTTGTAGGTGTGTCGAGGGATGCTTAGCGGGCATTGGTCGGGGGGGGGGATAAAGGGGGGTTGGTGGGCAGGAAAGGTTTGGGGAATGGGTGGATATAAAATGGGGGCGACGGAAGGTGGAGGGGAGTTGTGGCGATTCCTGAGAGAAGGCACGCGCTGAGAGGAAGCAACTCTCTAGCACAGTGGCACGCCTACGCGTGCGCGTCCCTTGTGTCTGTTTATTTCGTTCAATGAAGACAAGTTGTACCGGCGAAGAGTGGGGATCAGCGGGGAATATCCGGATCTGTCCTCCGGTCGATCGACCTGGGTTGTGAACTCGCAAGCCTAACGTGCGGGATTCCTGCGGTGCAACGAGCGTTCGCATTGACCACGTCAACGTCGCATGCAATCAAATGGTAAACAAGCCAAGTCACAGCAATAATTTGCGCAAAGACGGCGAAACCCTGGCCATAATCATAAAGTAAACAGTGCCACGCAAGATTGCACAAATAAACAAACAAGCAAACCCGAAGACAAATAAACATACTGATGTTCCGAGATCGTACCAGATGTCGGCATTCGCTCCAGGGAATGTCTTCACTGTGCATGCTGCGCGTACATGCGGAGTCGCCACGTGCTGCCTCCACCGCGCGGACCCTCGGAGCGCGTTCCGTCTCTCGGGGACACCAGCAGCTTCCTTGCGCTTTCCCTCGCGCCCCCCCCCCGCGCTCTCCACAGCTCTCTTCCCCAAGGGTCCTTTCACTCCTCGCCCGCAGCCCTCCTCGCCCGAACCGCTCTCTCACAGTTCCTCTCGCCTCCGCCTCCACCTCATCTGTCAGTTCGCGGCTGCCTGCGCGTGTTTGACGTCGGAGGACCTGTCTCCTCGCTCTCGTCACCGCTCACGCTCGTGTCTCTATCTGCGCTGCTAATGACATCTCGGGGAGCTGCCAAACAAACGGACGACCTGAATCAGCTACAAACTCACCTGCTGAGCTATGTCTGGCCTACAGGGCCGCCAGACGTGGAGGGGGGGAGGGGGACACAAGTCTTCGGACCTCAAACAAAGGAGTCCTCGATGACCATTGACATGCCGATGCAGGTCAGGAGGATAATATAGGATAAAGATTACATTTTTAAATGGGCGGCGCGGTGGCGCAGTGGTTAGCGCTGTCGCCTCACAGCAAGAAGGTCCCGGGTTCAAATCTCTCGGCTCGGGTGCCTTTCTGTGTGGAGTTTGCATGCTCTCCCCGTGTCCGCGTGGGTTTTCGCCAGGCATTCCGGTTTCCTCCCACAGTCCAAAAAAGCATGCTGCTACATAGGTTAATTGGCTCGCAGGCTAAATTGCCCCGCAGTGCCCAGCGATGGACTGGCGTCCCATAGTCGGTATATCCTTGCTTTGCGCCCTGTGTCTGCCGGGATAGGCTCCGGCTTCACCGTGACCCTGTATAGGACTAAGCGGTTTCAGATAATGAGATGACATTATTGTAGTCTTATACGGTCAGTGTTTGATATATTCTTGCAAATCAAGTCAAGCTCTTTGAATTGTTAATCAACAAAACAGAATTCTTGCCTTCAGCAATTGTTGATGGGCAAGAACCCGATTAATTTATAGAAACCGTTAAGAGGTGTAAAGTTGTGGACTGGTTCACCCCTAACTAGGCATTGCCCCCTACAGACGTAACAAATGTCAAATCAGCTCACTGCGTGTCTGCCATCGGGAAAATATCGCCCGCATCAGACTAAATAAATAATAATTTGAAAGGATCGTTTCTATGGCGGGCCCAAGATCGGCTTGTCATCGGTCTTCAAACTTTTCACTAGATTGCATTGTCATCCGAGCTTTGCCTGCGTGCAAAATATCAGCTCTCCAGCTTTACAGGAAATGTTTACATTTTGTGCTCAAAGATTCTAACCATTACACACATCCCTCAATGTAAGTTAAGTAAAAGCGGGTTAAAAGAGGGAGACTGATAGGGACGACGGGAATGCTGCGGGGCGGGGATGACGACGAGGAAGGGCAGCGATGGGAGACCTGACTTAGCAGTAGCAGGGGTGCAGTAGTCGCCTTGGTGAGTGATGCCAGCCCCCCCCCCGCGCCTCCCGCGCGCTTCCCAACGCGCGCCCCCCAATCCCCCCCCCCCCCGCCCGCACGCGCGCTACCCCCGGCAGGCTCCACGCTGATCCTGCGCGCCAGTGTGGAGATCACTGCGTCCCGTACGCGACGCGAGCCAGTGACTCGAGCCAGTGGCTCGAGCCAGCCATGGCTAGAGGTGAGAGGATGCTGGTACGGTCCGGTAAGGCCGACTGAGAGGAAAATAATCGCAGCACCTAGCAGAGTACAGGTGGGAAGGGGGGCTGCGATTCGACCCGACTGCCAAGTCATTTTATTTACTTCACGCCTGGCGACGGTTGAATTCGCTCTGCACTCAGCCTGCTATGACCAGCGCCGAACAGCGCGCTGGTGGTGGTGAAGTATGGTCACCACGGCAGCGTGGGGGAGATCTGCATCCAGCAGTAGAGCGACCACAAGGTCTGCACGTGTACAGCGATTCTGGCCGGACTCCTACCGGCCCCCCCGCGCAAAGCGACCGTCGCGAGTCGCCGATCAATCGTGCAATTGATCTCGTTGCGTCTGCTCGCTGTTTGTCCCGTGTCTTCTGTCGCGTTTGTCAAACACCCGCTAATGAAATCGGTCAAACAGCCAAATGTAGGGGAGCCCTCGTGAAACACACGCTCAAGATTCAATGAGACTGTCCCCGAGTGAAGGAAGGACATCGCGGTGTCATTCACATACGTGTCCAAACGTAAACAAAAAAAAGAACTGCCAATCGCAACTCAGCGGTGGTGATGTTGCCACGGCGCTTGTGCCAGGATAGGTGCGCTTTGAGGTCGCATGTGGGAAGGCCCTCTGTTGGTCGGAGGCCACGGGGCAGAGCCAGGTGTTGTGAGTAATCTGCAATCCGCCAGAGTCTGCGCACGCCCATACAGAGGCAACGCAAATGCACAAACACGCAGTAGAGGTATATACTCATACACACTCACTGAATAACACACGAAGGAAAACGCACATAAACCCAACACACACACACAAACACACCAATAGCATAGACTGCCAGGTTCTCGTGTTATTTATATTACTGACAAATAATAGTAATAATAACAAAACGAATTAAGTTACAATTGATTTGTATAATTTAATTAAGGGGTTACGGTGTATTTTACGAGCGGATGTTAAATGGCCACTTACCTCGCAACGTGCGTGGGCATACAATTGGGAGATGCCTCGAGCTCGTGGAGTCAGACCAAGGCAGCTCGCGCTCTCATTCCCCTCTTCACCACCAGCATCCTCACAATCAAAGACAGAGGTCCCCCATAGAGCCTTAGCAGATCGTAGGAATAATTGTCGTGTGTGAGAGGCTGTAAAGATCGACACGAGACACAAAGACGTGGGTGACCAGCATCACCCCGGCGCCTTTGTATCCATTGTGGTGATGTCTACACACACTGCAAGCAGGTATAGTATCACCATCACTACCAACAACCGCCATTCGCCACTAAGTGGCGGTGACTTCACCACGGCGCTTGTGCCAAGGCCGCATGAACTTTGAGGCCACGTGAAGTTTTGAAGGCTCGCCAATATCAGGTTAAAGGAAATACCCAGTTGTTATGATTTGCTTGACTGAGATGACTGGGAGGTTGGTGTTAAGACCCAGGACCAATCCACACTGCAGCACCGTCACGGTGTGGAGATGCTTTTGCTCAGACCGGGCAAACATTCATGATGTTGTGTGGATGCACCGATGACGGACCAACGTGATGGCGATTACGAGCCCAGGCGGCTGCACACCGCTGCACACAGTCTCCTTCCGTTTTAATTGTGGGGAATTTTCAGGGTGCAGGGGTCAGGAGAGAAGGAAGGATCACCAGTCCTTTGTCTCGTGTGATGGTGGGGAGAACAGCCACCACAGTTCTGCCGGCCGGCGCCAATGAGGACGTGCGGGTTGCTAGCCATCATCATCACCATCATTATTCCCACAATCATCACCATCATCACCACCATCACCATCATATTACTGTTCATCTCCTGATTAAGGTTGGGGTTTCATCTTTGTACACATTGGTGTTGTGTTTTTGTTAATCAGTGCGTTCTTGCGTGTTACTGATCGCTTGATGATTACGGTTTGTTCTGTTTGTGCACAGACTCTTTCTATGAGTTTATTGTCCGTTTGGCTTTGTGCCATGTGATGTTGGTCATTTTGGACGTTCGCCGTGTCGCGGGATTTGCGCATCTGGAGCTTGCGAGCTCGCTGAGTACTTTCCCACTTATATTTCTAGCAGCACCATCATAACCGTCGCCACCATCATCACCAGCATCGCAACCATAATCACCGTCTTCCAGCGCACGCGTCACATTTCGCCTCCCCTCTTCCTCCCCCCCTACCAGGAAAGCGTAGGGAATGCGATTGCTCGAGACCTGGGGCAATGCGATTGCGCCAGGCGAAGCCAATTTCCCAATTAGCGCGAGTGTAATTACAATTATCCCTCAATTTCGTTTAAGAATTGCACCGGAGATAAGGTGAAGAATTACACCGGACCCTCCAGCCCTTCCAGCCCCGAGCGAGTTTCCCTCGACATGCAATTGCTGGATGAGCATCTCGAGCTCTCCGCGAAAATTTGTCGCTTCGTTAATCGTCCTGTGCCATATTATACACATGTTTAAAACAAGTTTTGCTGGCTGGCGTGCGGGCGAGCGAGTACGCGGCGGTGAATACATTGCCCGAAGCCTCTCACAGCGTACTCACGTTAGCGCTCCGACCTTCGACCTCGCCTCTGTGGCCGTGCATCCTGCTGAGGTGGACGGGCAGCGCAGCTGACAATAGCTAGGTGATAAAATTATTAACCTCCCCCCCCCCCGCAAAGATCTCTCATAGGCGACGCGGTGGTGCAGTGATTAGCTCTGTCGCCTCACAGCAAGAAGCCACCAGGTTCGATCTCTTGGTTCGGGTGGCTGTGTGGAGTTTGCGTGTTCTCTCCATGAGCGGGTGGCGTCATATGCTGGGTATAGCCCCGCCTTGCGCCCTTTGTCTGCCAGGATAGGCTCGGGCTCCCCGCGATCCTGAATAATATAGAGTGGGTATTGATCACGATGATGATAATATGGGAAGTATGCCTATGGAGGCTGCCTCAACGCGCCAGGGTGTGGGCAGCCAGCATCACGCCCTGCCGCCTTTGTCTCCCCAAAGCTCGTGTTTATAAATCGCAGTCGCTGCTAAGTTTAAAGGCTGAGGCCGAACTAGGGGAGGCCCCGTAGCGAGTTCGATCCGCCCCGCTACACACACATCCACGGCGGCTATCTCCACACCAGCCGCTCGTAGCGGGGCGCCACGCTTCGTGCGCAGCGCTCCGTGCGCAACGCCCCGTGCGCCCGCGCTCCGTGCGCAACGTTCCGTGCGCAACGCCCCGTGCGCCCGCGCTCCGTGCGCCCGCGCTCCGTGCGCCGGCGCTCCGTTCGCAACGCTCCGTGCGCCACGCTCCGTGCGCCACGCTCCGTGCGCCCACGCTCCGTGCGCAACGCCCCGTGCGCCCGCGCTCCGTGCGCCCGCGCTCCGTGCGCAACGCCCCGTGCGCCCGCGCTCCGTGCGCAATGCTCCGTGCGCAACGCTCCGTGCACCCACGCTCCGTGCGCAACGCTCCGTGCGCAACGCTCCGTGCACAACGCTCCGTGCACCCACGCTCCGTGCGCCGTGTTTCGCAGTGAAACCTCCCCGTGACGAACCGAATAAAAATGCAAAACAGCCCGGTCGGAGTGGGGGGAGGAACACCGGTGGAGGGGGAGGGGGTGGAGGGAAACGTGTCCTGCCCCCACCCCCTCACGTTCATCCTTGCACCCATTCCATACCGTTCCCCCTTCCAACTCACCCTCCACCACCACCCCCTCCCACGCGCGCCCCCCCACTCTCCACATGTCTTTAATTCAATTCAAAGCAATTCACTGACAGCATTTACCGGCTGTAGATTAATTAATTTGGGCGAAATTGGTCGATGTGTTTCCTCTGTGCAGCAGAATCGCTACCGAGCAGCGTCCAGCTCTGACCGAGCACACCGAGCCTCGCGGCGGTGTTCTCAAGAGCGTCCTGTCATCGGGGTGTTTGACCAGTTGCACTAACGCAGCAATGACGCGCCCCTCCCCCAAGCCCACGCTACCCGCCAACATGATTCCTTTGCGAGTTGTCAGTTTTTTAGATACGTTGGAATCGACGATCTATGTTGATCTTTTTTATAGTTGTCCAGCGGGGGAGGGGGGAGTAAGCCAGTTGCAACGTCTCAGGACACCGGGGGGCAATTTATTCAGGGCAATTAACCTAGGCAGCGTGTCTTTGGACTGTGGGAGGAAACTGGAATACCCGGTTAAAACCCACGCAGGCACGGGAAGAACACGCAAACTCCGCACAAAAAGATATCCCAAGCAGGACTCGAGCCGGGTACTTTTTGCTATGAAACGACAGCACTACTCACCGAGCCACCTATGAGAGTGCGACTCGCCCGAGTCCCAGTGTAACGCTGCTCATATATAACTCTTCTCACACGCGCACCACACGCGCCTGATGATGATGATGATGATGATTTCCAAACGCTCCCCACGGCGCGCGCGGCTCCCACGATCATGCGTATTGCGGTCACCTCTTCCAGGTAACCTCGATCTCTCCACGAGACGTAGTTTACGCTGTGGGTCCTTTTTGCCAGTGTACATATGTAATAAGTAGAACAGGTTTTTACTATTGCTGGCAATTGTGCAGGTTGTCAAATGTGTCTATTTTGGTGTTTTAAGATCTTAACACGTGTAAAATTGCCAGAAATGGTAAAAACATGTTCTACTGATTACGAGACGTAGTTTGTTGAAATCATCAGGCGCGTACAGCGAGTTCATTTTGTTGCATTTACCGTGAGTGTCCTGGGGGGTGGGGGGGGGGCGGGTTACCCACACTCTACCCCACAACAAGCGGCGTGCGGAGCACGCATTCCCGTGCGGTGCAGATCTACACCTGGTGGGATGCGTGAACATCGCTGTGTCGGGCTGCGCAGCTGCTGCTCGCTGGCCGCCCTCGCCTCCAGCGGTGGAATTGGAGAATCATTCACTGCGGGGATGCGCCCGGGTCCGCGTCCCCTTCGCGGTCGGGATCTCGGAGTCCTTCCCCCCAAAATGCTGAGCTTTCGAGAGAACGCACTTCCTGCATTTCTGTGAAGCTCATCTCATTGTCAGAAACCGCTTAGTCCTGTACAGGGTCGCGGTGAGCCGGAGCCTATCCCGGCAGACACAGGGCGCAAGGCAGGGATATACCCACGATGGGGCGCCAGTTCCATCACCGGGCACTGCGGGCAATTTAGTCTGCGAGCCAATTAAGCGATGCGGCAGCATGTCTTTTCGACTGTGGGAGGAAACCGGAGTGCCCGGCGAAAACCCACGCGGACACGGGGAGAGAACACGCAAACTCCACACAGAGAGGCACCCGAGTCGAGAGATTCGAACCCGGGACCTTCTTGCTGTGAGGCGACAGCGCTCCCCACTGGGCCACCGTTTGAAATCATTATGTGGCACCGGCATTCCCGTCCGCTTGCACCCCCGCTTGCGCCGAGAGAGAATGATAAAGACTGCAGCGCGATGTTTGCCTTCGTGTATCGGTTCACGTGGCTGCTGACGAGGAATATCCGTTGTCCAAAGTGATCGCGGGCGCAATCCCGTGGAGCGTAACGCGGCTCTGGCAGAGCACACACGCCGCGCTCTGAGTAAAGATCATGGCTAAGCTGCGCAAACATTATTATATCTGCCTTGAGACTTTAACAAAAACACACGGCCACTTTCTCCCTGCTTGCCGGCGGCAATCGACGCGCTAGACTTTACCCTCCGACTTGAAACAGAAAAAATATATATATTCACACAGGAGTTTAGTTTGTTTTTCGTCTCAAGCTTAATTAAATCGTTACTATTGCGCTGCCAGCGCGTGGCTGTCACGAGAGGGAGGTTGTAATAATAATAATTGTATTTATAGAGCGCTGTTCACCCGAGGGTCACAAAGCGCTGCACAGGGCTGCGGAGAGAACAGTACGGGTGGGGGGGGTTGGTACAAATCCGAGCTGTCATTACGGAGCACGAGGGAGCCAGGCTGGTGGAATCACCCCCCCCTCCCCCAGTGCACTCCGTGAGAGCGGACGAGTTGATCCCAACCCTCGGGTTAACGTTCTCACCCGGAGAGAGACGGATTCTCGGCGGGAGCCGCGCCCCGCTCCGTCTCCCCGCTGCCTATACTACAACCTTGTGTTCCCGTCTACTCTCACCTCTCATCTCAGTCCGATGAGCGCACGCTCCTGCCTCTCCTCTCTCACCTCGCTCCACTACCCCTCCACGCACGCTCCGCTCTCGCAGCCAAAGATGCACGGCGAAGCATTCAGCATTGAGACGCTCTGTTAATCCATATCGTATCATCATCATTATAAATAGGGCGGCACGGTGGCCTAGTGCGTAGCGCTGTCGCCTCACAGCAAGAAGGTCCCGGGTTCGAATCTCGGCTCGGGTGCTTTTTTGTGTGGGAGTTTGCATGTTCTCTCCCCGTGTCCACGTGGGTTTTCGCCGGGCACTCCGGTTTCCTCCCACAGTCCAAAAAACATGCTGCTGCATAGGTTCATTGGCTTGCAGACTAAATTTCTCAAAGTGCCCGGGATGGACTGGCGTCCCATCGTGGGAAAATCCCTGCCTTGCGCCCTGTGTCTGCCGGGATAGGCTCCGACTCACTGCGACCCTGTACAGGATTGAGCGGTTTCTGACGATGAGATGAGACGCGAGATCCTCGCGAGAGGAAATCTTGCGCCTCGCGACCCAAGCTCGCTCCGCTCCTCGGTATAGACGTGGGAGTGGTGGTGGTGGGAGGGGGGAATCGATGGGGAAGTTTGGGTGGGGGAGGGGGGCATGGAGAGGGCAGAGAGGGGGCAGGGGCGGGTGTTTGAGGCGAGGAGACGCGGGCTCCCGGCAGAGATCGATGCGGAATTAGTAGCGGCTCGCTCGCGGACCTCGCCTGCCATAGCCGCCGCCCCCGCCCCAGCCTCCGGCCATTCCACTGTGCAGGAGTACCTGGTTACAATACCAGCAGAGCGCCCGCACTGCGGGCTGATGGTAGCGCAAAAATGGGAATTTTCATCTGAAATTGTGTGGAAGTTCTCATCTCATCTCATTGTCTGAAACCTCATCTCATCTCATTGTCTGAAACCGCTGAGTCCTATACAGGGTCACGGTGAAGCCGGAGCCTATCCCGGCAGACAGGGCGCAAGGCAAGGATATACCGACTATGGGACGCCAGTCCATCGCCGGTGTGTGGAAGTTGCAAAAGACTAATCAATAAGTGGGAAGTAAAGATTAACCATGACCTTAGAGGTTGCCCGGCGATGGACTGGCGTCCCATCGTCGGTATATCCTTTCCTTGCGCCCTGTGTCTGCCGGGATTGGCTCCGGCTTCACCTAAGCGGTTTCAGACAATGAGATGAGATGAGGATGACCTTGGAGGCGTGCTGCAGATACAATGTACCATTATATGCCGCTCACGTATGTCACAGGATTTTGAGGCCTAACGCCTCGGAATGCGCGTCCGTCATTGCCGACTCAACGCCCCGAGCAAACCTCGTCCCCCCCGGCTCCACCCGCACCCCAACCTCTCATCCCCTCTCCCCAGCCCTCCTGCCCTCCATCCCAGCCCACGCTCCTGCCACATCCTCCTGCTCCCCAACCC
>JAZEWT010000003.1:18635614-18646281 GCA_036362905.1 Mordacia mordax
GGGGGGGGGGGGGGGGGGGGGGGGGGGGGGGAGAAAAGACACGAGATCTGCATGGTGGTGACGGTCCGCATGAATTCGGAGGCGTATCCGCTTCCCCATCCTGCTTACGATCGTTCCCGTATGCACATCAAACATCGGGCAATAGCCCTGAGTGGCGGCCGCGCCTCACTTCTGTAACAATATTGCCTCGAGCTCGAGTCTGCACCCGACAGTCGTATTAGATCCCAATTGGAATTAACTTTTCGGCTCAGCTGCGATTGTAAAAATTGAATGGGGTTCTTGAAGGGTTGCATTGGCTCTTTCATTTTATTAATGAAACGCTTCTTTAATTTATTCCCATGCCACTCTTACACTGTTATTAATTTATTGGAATAATCAGTCATTTTGTGCCGTGTAGTTTTGCGTGTTTCTCTGTATTTTCCGACTATGGATAATGTTTTATCTTTGCACACATTGCTGCTGTGAGTCGGTTTATTTGCCCTTTGTGTACGTTTTGCATTGGTCGGTTGGGACGTTTGGTTTTGTAACGCACGAATCGGTGTCTCACTGGGTACTTTCTGCCGCAATAATCAAGATCTACCTTCACGGGTGAGTGTGTGAAGATAAATGTGCAGCGGCGCGTTTGCCTGCACCCACAAGGGTGGTGCAGCTGTAACATCTTTGCCTTATAGAAAAAAAGTCTTGCTCGAGGCGGTTCGATTCCAGCTTTGGGTGCCTTTCTGTGCAGAGTCTTTGTGTCTTAGTGTTTTCCATGGGGTTTCTCCGGATTGTCCGGTTTTCTCCCACAATTAAACCAACATTAATTAAATAATTGGCCGATAATATTATCATTTATAGAAACGGGTTGGCACTGCATACCCGCGTGGCTTGTCTCCACCCTCCCTTCATTCCTCCGCTGGCCTCGTAAGCGTTCTCTTGAAATTAATGTCTTCGACATTGAATGAATCTGTGCCGCGCGTTAGAAATTATACTAATTATTAATTATTATTAAATCGCGCGCGGGCGCGTGGGGTCCGGGTCGGCAGTGATGACGTGTGGAGTAGGAGGAGGATACTCGGGAAATGGGGCTGGGTTGGAGCCAGGGAGGTTGGTGGTGGGGCCGCGGTGATTGTTGTGTTTTACGCAGACTGCTCTGCAATTATACAGGACGCGCAGCGTTAACGCACGGTGCGCTGGGCCTCGCCCGCGGCGAGAAGGGACCTCTCCGTGAGAAATCTGCGGAAAGGCAAACCTCTCGCTGTGAAAACGTTGGTTCGACGCGTAAATCAGCGTCCGCTCTAGCTCGATTACATCCCTCCTGATCATTCTAACCTTAGCCAACCTACACCGACCAGCGTGGTGAAGTATGGTCCAATAGACCGTACGAACCCGCACGGCGTGGGCCGTGGTGGTTCCCATCTAGCAGTGGATTAGCACACAGGGGCTGCATGTGTACCGATATGGATTAGCGACCGTGAAGTCACTTTGTCTCTGAACGTGGGGTCGATTCCGTATTATCCCTCCGGGTTTATACATCACGCGCGCGCGCGGCGTGCTGGAAGTTTCTCCCATAAGAATCCATTATTAAACCCATTACAGTGTCAATCAATTAATGCCACTTATTTACCCGGGGAAGGCTCACCGAGTCTGCGGGACTCTCTCGGGAGACGGCAACGCTGCGATGCTTTGGGCCAATTGCACGAACGACGGCTCGGGTCCCGCGGGGAGAGCACCTCGCCGCAAACTCGTTGGCAGTTGCAAGCGTTTGTTGATGAACCCGTCGGATGATGCTGGTTGTGATTGCCAGCGAAAAGTCCGCAGCCTAATTGTCAGGCGTGTAAGGATCACTCACCGGCGTGCTGAGGCCTCAGCGGCAACACGTTGGAAGTGTTCACAAGATGACGTTATTAATCGCTTGCGTCGGTGGTGGAGAAGGGGCGTAACGGCACATTTTACTCACACGATCTGACTTAGGATTCTTTTATGAAGCCGACTTAGACGTAGGCGTTCTCTTTCATTGGTGCAGCGGTTAGATCCTCGCTTCCGTCCCCTGTTCACGCAGCGGCTCAACACGCGGGGTGGCAGATTCCGCCGCCGATTTCGAGTCGATTTCTTCAGGAAAGAGCGCGCTCAGGGATTAGGCGCCCGGTCAGGAATCGTGTTCATCTGCGTTGGGTGGAAGTGTTGGGCTGGGGGGGGGAAGGCAACAGAGGGTGAGACAGGCGGGGGAGAGGTGAGGGGGGCGGGCGAGCGGGGGAGCCTGTTTTGACGCTGGAAATTAAACACCTCGGCGTAGGATGTGGAGCGGAGTCGCAGGGAGAGAGAGCGAGAAAGAGAGAGAGAGAGCGATCGATCGGATTGATCCCGGCGTCGTGTCCAATCGCGTCGTGATGCGGCGATGCTGGGTTGGGGGATCACGAAGAGATTTGCGCGGACAACTCCCGAAGCTGCGAGACTACGAGTTGGCCAGGAGATGGCAGTGCAGTGAGTCCGGGATTCAGCCAGATCGAAGAGCGTTTAGTGTGAGCCCGTCGTGAGCTGTTTCTGCGGCGTACGCTAAAAGCACCGCACACAGAGATTAAGAATCCATCGTTGTACTGCCATCTCAATGTTAATAATTATCACCTGGCCCAAACAATTATCATGAGACGTACATTCCACAGAATACTCAATGTGCGCCACCGTGGTGTTGATGGTCTTGGAGGTGGTGGCTTTGGTGGTGTGGGAGGTGGTAGTTATGGTGTTGTTGGAGATGGTGGTTGTGGTGGTGTTGCAGGTGGTAGTTGTGATGGTGTTTGAGCGGTGGCCCAGGAGTTAGCACGCTGGGTACCAAAAACCGGCGACCCGAGTTCGAATCCCGCTCACAGCGAACACCAGTGACGAATTTCTGAACAGGTCCTGTGTCTCCCCTAGGTTGACTCAGCTTCAAATGAGTACCCAGTGCAGTGTGTAAGCCTTGCCACCAGAGAGACAAAGGCTGTCGAGCGTGGTGCTTGCTGGTCACCCACCTCCTCCTGTGTCGTGTCGACCTTCATAGGCTGTATGGGGGATCTTTGTCTTTGGTGTTTGAGCAGGATCACTCATCGACACTCCGGGTGTGTGCAGGGAGGGTGCGGGGAGCGCGTGGGGAGCCGGGTGGGGAGCGCGTGGGGAGCGCCTGGGGATGGGTGCGGAGGGTGCAGGGAGCGCGTGGGAAGCGCTTGCGGTGGGTGCAGGGAGCGCTTGGGGAGCACCTGCGGAGGGTGCAGGGAGCGGCTGGGGAGGTGCGGAGGGTGTGGAGAGCGCGTGGGGAACGCGTGGGGAGGGTGCGGGGAGCGCCTGGGGAGGATGCGGGGAGCGCGTGTGGGGTGCTTCTGAGCGTGTATAATTGGAGGCTGTTGGGTGACCGGGAGATGGCATGACAACGATGCACTCCGCAATATATCTGTAAAGATGTTTGTTTTTTAAACCGTGTCTCTCTGCGTGTGCGTGGGTGTTCCTTCAAATTCTCCGTGGCTCTCCGACACACCATGCGCACGCTCGGGAACGCGGGTGGCCACCGCCACCAAGTCTCTGGCCCCCCGCGTGTCAGGGAGGAGCCACCGGGCGCGCCACTCTGTGTGTGCCGCGGGGTGCGCGCCGCTCAGCGCGCCTCTCTCCAGGGGCCGCGGGTCCCATTAGCTCATCGCGAAGGTACGAACCGCGCTCGCTCTATCTCTCCCGCTAACGCATTTCATTTATTGCGCTCATTACGAATATCAGCCTCATCGCACGGCGCATCATTAGTTTAAGGAGGCAAACGTTTGATCAATGGGTTGGGTACCCATTCGACCTCCCGAGATCTCCCCACTCCTCCCTCGTCTCTGCCCCCCCCACCACCACCCCTCACTCCCTTCCCTCGCCCGCTGTGGGGGAGGGTTCACGGAGCCCGGTGGATTTTCGTACGATATGTTCTGTGCCTTTTTTTTTGTGATTACCTTATCGCTGGGATTGGCAGCCCATTAGTCTGTGCGGCACCTATGAAATTAAGCGTTGATCGAAGCGTAATTGGTGGGCAGGCGGACTGCAGGGAGAGGGCGGTGGGGGGTGGGGCGAGGGGGGTCCCTGTGGAGACTAACAGGGGTTTGGCCCCAAGTGTCTTTACCCTTCCGCATTCGCTCTCGCCACGCAAAGGATCCGTGGAAGCACCAAACCGCCATAGGCTCGAAAGAGCTCTGAGTTGAGAAAAGTTGTGAACGCAGAGCGACTGGAGAGCTGTGCATGGCTCGTCTCAGGGCCTGGGTTCGAGCCCAGACTGCCGCCCACCGAGGATTCACCCGGGCTTGCAGCGAGTTGCTGGTCTCGGCTTGGAAAACCAACGATTGCTTCAACCACCACCCCCCCCTCCCCCCCCAACACGCATCGAATGTGGCGTCGTCCGCTCAGTCCGCCTGCTACCAGCGGCAAGAGCGAGACCTCGTGGCCTTCAGCGCGAACCGCAGGGCCAACGCGGCCGCTACGGATGCCGGGCCACGTAGTCATCTCGTCTGTAGCTCCCTGGCGAACGGTCAGAACGGCCCACGTTGGCGCGGCGGTGACGCGTTCGTGCGTCACGTTGACGCGGCGGTGACGCGTTCGTGCGTCACGTTGGCGCTGCGTGCTTCTTGTGCTGTGCTACGGATCCCAGCCCCTGGGTTCCAGTCCCGACCCTAGACAGAGATCTGACGTAATTCCGATGTGCAGAGACAGAGGTGATCGGGAAAATGGTTTCTGAACAATATCACCGACTCATGTAACTTGCTCTGCTTTATAATAGGTGATCGCTAACAGTGCCTGGCAGAGCAGTGACCCCATACAGGGAGCGGAACTGTGTGTTGTATTGTGTGTTAGTGCTTTGTATGGTGTCATTATTGTAAGCGTTGCATGTGTTGTGTATGTCTTGAGTATTATGTGCTGTGTGTTTTGTGTGTGTTGTGTGTTATCTTTACTCTATGTGTTGTGAGCCCTCTGTGGTGGAAGTGTTGAATGAGTTGTGTTTTGCGTGTGCTGTGTGTTTTGTTGGTGCTGTGAGGATGTGTTTCGAGTGTTTTGCATGTTGTGAATGGGTGCTATGTGTTGTTAGCGTGTTGTGAGTGATGTTAGTGTTGTGTATATGTTGTGAGTTTGGTATGTGTTGTGAGTGTTTTGAGTGTTAGGTGTGCTGAGTTTTGTAAGTGTATGTTGTGAGGGATATTAGTTTAACGTGTTTGTTGTGAGTGTGTTCTGCGTGTCGCCGGTACTCTAAGTGTTCCAGGTGGTCCGAGTGTTGTTAGTGTTGTGTGCATTGTGAGTACTGAAAGCGTTGCGTGTGTCGTGTCGTGAGTCTGTGAGTGTTGTGAGCGTTACGAGAGTTGTGCGTATTCTAAATGTTGTGAGGGTCATGATAGTGATGGTCCAATGCGTAGGCGTATCGATTAGCTGCGTGGGTTCTCGGGGCATAGCGGAGAATTTCCTATCAGAGCAGTATTGAATGGCGTTAGGACTGGGTGATCGTGGGGTCATTAAACTTGTACCACCCATGTAAAGCAGTGCGTGTCGTGGATAACGACCTATTGTAGCAGGTACACTTGCGTGACACATACACTGTGAAAAAAGGTGGACAACACAGGGGACCCAATCTCATCTCATTGTCAGAAATCGCTTAGTCCTCTTCAGGGTCGCGGTGAGCCGGAGCCTATCCCGGCAGACACAGGGCGCAAGGCAGGGATATAACCACGATGGGACGCCGGTCCATCACCGGGCACTGCTGCAAGCCAATCAAACCTATGCAGCAGCATGTTTTTTCAACCGTGGGAGGAAACCAGAGTGCCCGGTGAAAACCCACGTGGAACACGGGGAGAGAACATGCAAACTCCACACAGAAAGGCACCCGAGCCGAGATTCGAATCCAGGACCTTCTTGCTGTGAGGCGACAGCGCTACCCACTGGGCCACCGTGCCGCCCTGTGTTATTAGTGTTATACGTTTTTTGTTGTTGTGAGTGTTCTGTGTGTTGTGAGTGTGTCTTGTCTTTGTTCTGAGTGTTTGTGTTGTGTATGTTGTGCGTGTTGTGAATGCATGGGTGTTGTGTATGTTGTGTGTACCCATTCTGTGTGTTAGCGTTATTTATGCTGTGCATTGTGGGTGTTATGTATTGTGTGTCTGTTTTGTGCGTTGTATGCTCATCTCATCTCATCTCATTATCTGAAACCGCTTAATCCTATATAGGGTCACGGTGAGCCGGAGCCTATCCCGGAAACACAGGGCCCACTGGGCCACCGCGCCGCCCCTGCGTTGTATGCATTGAGCGTAAATCATAATTTCCATGGAAGTGCTTGCGCCGTGATATGTTCTGCAAAACGCCTTGAAGTGAATGTCTCTGACAGGTATGGCGAGTAATCATGAGAGCTATTACTGTCTCACGGTGGGGGGTGACGGGGATTCCATTGTTTTGCCTGGGCCCACAAAATTCAACGGATGGAAATCCGCTCGGCTGCGTGCCGTGGTGCAATAGTCAACGCACTTGACTTAGGACACAGAGGTTGCCGGTTCGATTCCACCACCGGGCGCCACGGTAATTGGCACATTGGACGAGGTTTCCAGAGCGTGGGTGTGCTGACAGTGTAGTGATAATTGCTCCTCTCAGACTTTCGCTCCGCATCGCTGCTGCCGCCGCTGCTGCTGCGGCATCAGCAAGGAGCTGTGTTTGGTGAAATGGGCAGGATTATTGAATCCTTGCCGTCCTCTGCCTCCTTTCCGCAGCACTCAAGACGTTCCTCCGTTTATGTAGTTTGGCTGGTCCATCACCGCCGCGCGCGTTAGCGGTTCCGAAGGCGCGATTCACTCAGCGCGCCAAACGCGGCATCCGCAGCGACTTTGAGCGTGGGAACAGGTGTGTGACGAGGTGCGTGACGAGGTGAGGATGCCCGGGGGGACCGGGAGGATGACTTCTAAATGTGACGATTGCTTCGAAAAGCTCCTCTCTCGGGACAGCCGCGTCGATCGCTCCCCCTCTCCCTCCATCGCGAGAAATCACGCGGTGGAGGGAGAGAGGGAGCGATCGACGCGGCTGTCCCGAGAGAGCAGCTTTTCGAAGCAATGGTCATGCATCGAGCCATGAAAAACCTACATCGGCTTCTAATGTTATGGGTACTTTTTTGCCAGTATACATATATAAGATTACAACAGGTTTTACCGTCTGTGGCGATTATGCAGGTGTTAAGATTTTAACACCTGCATAATTGCCTGGCAATTATGCAGGTGTTAAGATCCCAAACACCAAAATAGACACATTTCAGAATGCATCCAGTTTGCAAAAGCTACACATACTAGTGGCAAAATATGCAAACAGGTAGCTTTGATAACCTATGCATTGTCCTTCAAACTGACCGACCTTCAACAGGCAGTGGCTTCCTTTTGAGCCAAATTGCCGGTATCAGCCGTTGCCCAAAGGCAGTCAGCTCAGGACAATACAGTATCAATGCTTTATAGCTTAGGTGGAGCTGTTAACGCTATGGGTACTTTTTGCCAGTATACATATATAAGATTACAACAGGTTTTACCGTATCTGGCGATTATGCAGATTATGCTTTTTTGCCAGTATACATATATATGATTACAACAGGTTTTACCGTATCTGGCGATTATGCAGGTGTTAAGATCTTAACACCTGCATCTGGCGATTATGCAGGTGTTAAGATCTTAACACTTAACACCTGCATAATCGCCAGATACGGTAAAACCTGCATCTGGCGATTATGCAGGTGTTAAGATCTTAACACTTCTAATGTGTTGACCTAAAAGTGGAATGCAGTCGCTCAAGCTGCCCCCCGCGCTTAGGCGCTTATGTTTCTTTTCACTTTGCGTGTCAATCACACAGCCTGCGCTCGCACGCGCGGCAAGAGCCGCCACGCGCGGACCAGTGCTGTTGTGCGTCACCACGGAGGTCGCCGCCCGGCTGGGTGCCAGCTTGCAGGCAGAAGGTCACGGAACACTCCCAGGTGTTGTGAGCTAACCGACAGACGAACGGCCGATGCACACGCAAAAACAAGGACTAAAACATCCCCCACATGGAGTCGCTTTCAGGTGTCTGCGGTCGCAATTGCTGTTGGCGAACAGCACCGATGGGCGCCGGAAAGGCACGCGAAGGGCTGTGTGGCCGGAACCACGCGCGGCCGCCTTTGTCTCCCCAGTATTTCCTCACTCACGCACACGGGTGAAGTAGCCCTGAGCTCTCGCTCGCCTAGCGGGCAAGAGAGTGAGAGTGCTGCCTGACCCGTAGATGCGTCTGCCCGCGCCGTGACTGTCACGCCCGGCGTGCTTAGCGTGACTGCCGTGCCTGTTGTGACTGCTTTGCTTGCCGTGCTTGGCGTGACTGCGGTGACTGCGGTGACTGGGGGGTTAGCGGGTGGACACACTTCTGGAGCGCTTTTCACCCGAGGGTCACAAAGCGCTGCACAGAGCTGAGATCAGATTGAGAGGCGGAGTCGAGCCACGTGATCCACTGAGCGGCCCGTTTCAAGGTTACCGTGATGTCATCCTGACCGCTTCTCTTGATGATTTCACTTGGTGTCAGTGTCGTGTGTCAGTGTCGTGTGTCAGTGTCGTGTGTCAGTGTCGTGTGTCAGTGTCGTGTGTCAGTGACGTGTGTCAGTCTCGTGTGTCAGTGTCGTGTGTCAGTCTCGTGTGTCATTGTCGTGTGTCAGTGTCGTGTGTCAGTCTCGCGTGTTTGCGTTGTGTGTCAGTGTCGTGTGTCAGTGTCGTGTGTCAGTGTCGTGTGTCAGTCTCGTGTGTCAGTGTCGTGTGTCAGTGTCGTGTGTCAGTCTCGTGTGTCAGTCTCGTGTGTTGCTCTATCGCGTTGTTTGAAGCGGCCTCGTGCGGGTGAGCAGCGCTGCCGCCCCGCAGGGACCAGGTCCCGGCTCAGTTTCCCGGCTCAGAGTACGCGCGTTCTCCCCGTGCCCGCCAACTCCGGTACCCTCTGACGAATCCAAACACACCGTGCTGCCTGCGTTAATTGTCCTGGCTAAATTGCCACGGGTGCCCTGACACCGTTGTAACTTGCTCACCCCTTCCCGCTGGACAACTGTTCAAAAGAGTTGCGTAAACTCAACGGGTCTTACGAGCTTAAATTAAAACCGGCTTACTGAGAGCGGCACCCGAGGAGTCTGCGCCACGCGGAGGAAAGGCGACCTGAGTAGCTCTCCGGGGCTGAGCGTGGGGGGGGGGACAAGATGGAGAGTTGATCACACGCGCCATGAAGGTGGACTTGGGGGCGACTGGGAGATCCCGCGGGCTCAGAGCGTCGCCCATGGGTTGTCCACACGCCGTCTTCAACGTGCGGAGCATTCCCATAGCGAGCGAGAGCTCTCTCTCTACTCGTCGGGTTTCTCACCGGACACGCGTCTCTCTTGTATCGTGCGTCGATACATTAACCGCACACGCACGCACACACGCACGCACACACACACGCACGCACACGCACGCACACACGCACACAGTCCCCGCGCTGTCACATTCACGAGCGGCGTTAAATACATCCTGCGGTCGTGCACAAGGAAGGGTCACTGTGTGCCTGAGTTGCGGGTTCGTAGGTCACCGATTACAATGGGAATCGCTTAAGTACAAACAATGGTGTTCTCGTTGGTTCTCACGGTCCGATGCAAGGAGGGCATTGCTCTCAAGAGCCGCTCTTTCTCGATAGCAGTGTCCGAAGGAGAGAGGAGGCGATCCCGAAGGAGCGGTTTTTGAGAGCAGCTCTCAGAGCAATCATCGCCCCTCTCTCCGGAGGACACTTGGCAGGGACGCTCTTGACAGAGAGCGGCCAGACAGCGGAGAAGTAGTCGTGATAATGAATCCATTGACTATTGGGTCGGCGGTGATTTGTTCGGGGGTCAGAGTGTGGTTAGCGACAGGGTGGGGGTTGGGAGAGGCTGGGGATCGGTTGAGGTTGCGGGGTCGTGTCAGGTGTAAGGGGAAGGTAGGGGGCGGACTGGGGGACGTTTGCGGGAGGATGTGGTCAGGTCTAGGTGGGGGTAGGGTCAAGTTGGGGGTAGGGTCAGGGTAGGGGGTGGGGTGAGGCTAAGGAGGGCGGGATGGAGGAGGGGGTAGCGGGAGGAGTGGGGGCCGCTTTACGCGAATTGGAAGCCGCATTTATGTTCAGGGGCGATCGCCGCCTGTGATGTTTCAGCGCCTGCGTGGTTTGAACGCGCGTGGAGGCGGTGACCCGAGTGGTGGAGCCGCTCTTTATCACCGTCGCTCTGATGTTGGAGCCGCTCTCCGATTAGCGGCGCGGCCCCCCGCATCGACCGCGCGCCTTTATCTTGAGCCGCGCGTTACGCGTTACATTACTCCCACGTCGCTTTTGTCTACAGATACGAGAGGATGAATAATTGGTGTCGGTTGCTTTGTTGGGGCGAAGCCTCGCCGAGTCTGGAGACGCGCAGGAGGGGGAGGAGGAGGGGGAGGAGGGGAGCCTAATCTGGCCGTCGCGTGTGACAGATATCTGAGTTCGATTCTAGGTCACGGCTAAGAGAAGGATGGACGATCACAGATTAAAACCAGAGCCTCCTGCCAGGGTCGACCCAGCCTTGAATGCGTGGCCCAGCTGGAGCGAACATGTGAGCGGGTGTTTGCCCCACGTGCGCTCTCCATCAAAACTCGCCTACAGACCCTCCGTTGTCTTCAAAGCGCGGCCCAGGGCTGCCGCCCCCCCCC
>JAZEWT010000003.1:18786254-18798694 GCA_036362905.1 Mordacia mordax
AATCTCTCGGCTCGGGTGCCTTTCTGTGTGGAGTTTGCATGCTCTCTCCCCGTGTTCGCGTGGGTTTTCGCCGGGAACTCCGGTTTCCTCCCACAGTCCGAAAAACGCGCTACTGCATAGGTTAATTGGCCTGCAGACTAAATTGCCCGCAATGCCCGGTGATGGACTGGCGTCCCATCGGGGGTGTATCCTTGCCTTGCGCCCTGTGTCTGCCGGGATAGGCTCCGGCTCACCACGACCCTGTACATGACTAAGCGGTTTCTGACAATGAGATGAGATGTAATTATTATTATTCCGTGATTATTGATTTGCGTGATGTCGTGGTGGTGGCTGCTGATGGAGAGAGCTGTTCCTCCCCACGGTTACTGGGGGGCAATGTCGCGCAGGCACCCGTCGCTATTATCAGAAGGTGTCAAGAACAGGTAAGAGACCTTTTTAAAAATCCGGGGGTAGGCTTGGGTGGGAGGGGGAGGGTATGAAGGGGCAGGGGATGGATGGGGGGGCGCGTCGCCAGCTGTATCGATAATGGCAGAGGCGGAGAGCGATTTGTGAGTGGGAGGGAGGCCCCATTGTGCGCTAGTTGGCGGTCGCTGCCCGGGCCGTGCCCCGCGCTAATGGTAATGCATGCACCTATCACGTGTGTCGATTGTTTCATTAATGGCTAATGAGGCGTGAGTCCCTGGGTGCGGGGCCGCTGTCCCCCGCTCACTCCGGTCAGAGACGCAGACCAGCTGCCGCTCCTGCCCGCGCCACGCCCGTCAATATACGGCGCCGGCCCCCCCTCTCAACGTCACCTCGCCGCTGCAACCACCAGCGCCACCACCAAACACGAAGATCTCCCATGTAGGGTCAAGTGCTGTTAGCAAGCACCTATGAAGGGCAGTACGGGACATGGGTGCGTGGGTGGCCAGCACCACGCCCGGCCACCTTTGTCTCCATCGTGGCGGTCTTTTACTCACCACATTAGATACTCACTGCAGGTTGAATTGACCTCGGGGAAGCTAAGGACCAGTTCGTAGGATTGTCGCTGGTTTTTTTGCAGTGAGAGAGAATCGAGCTAAGGTCGTCAGGTTCGCAGCGCAGCGCGCTGACCGCCACACCATCGCTCCCCGCCAGCGCAACTGTCTCCACCACCGCCCCACACCTCCCCCCCCCCAACCCACCACGACAGCCATCGCAACCACAGCCAATGTCATCATTGCAGCCACTGCCACTACAGCTGCACCGCGTCCGGTAAGCATCACCCCCACCACCAACACCACAGCCAGCAGCACCAGCATCAAGCCGAGAATCACGTTTTGGCATCATGAGCGCCGCGATGATCGATGCCCCATCGCTACGTGAATAACTGCTCCAGCAGCGACGCGGCGTGAAATCGTTCAGAGACGCGAGGCTCGGCGTACACGTGGAGATCGTTTGGAGTGAAGGTTTGCGCGGGGGCCTTTGGTGGGTGATCGGGGGTGGGGGGCAGTTTGGTGATGATGCGAATGAGCAGTTCTCTTGGTGTGAACTCTGGGGTAGAGTAAGGGACCCTGTCCAGACTCAGCCCTGTCTCCTTCGATGGGCAGGTCTGGGAGTCTAGCGTTCTTGCAGGGGGTCTGCTTGGTGGACAGGATTGGAGTCTCACACTTCTGCCAGAGACTGCTTTAGTGGACAGTCTGGAGTCCAGCACTCGTGCCAGGATCTGCTTTGTTTTACAGGTCTGGCCCCTAGAATTCCTACCAGGGTCTCTCTTGGTGGACAAGTCTGGAGTCTAACACTCCTGCCACGCTGTCCCTTGGTGGACAAGTCTAAAATGTAGTATTCTTGCCAGGGCCTCGCTAAGTGAAGGGGTCTGGAGTCTAGCACTCCTGCTAAGTTCTGCCTTTGGTAAGAAACTCTGGGGAGGATGTTCCACACAAATAACGATCCGAAGACCCTCCTCCTGAAAGAGGTTGGCGTCAGGAAGGCTATTCGGCCGTAAAATTCGGGTCCAATACCCCCACTATTGGGCGGTAACCGGCGTTATCTGAGTAGACCTGGACAGCGGCTGTGTAAACCGACAATTAAAGGCACGGGTCGGTCACGTGCATTCATTACGTGCGACCTTTCAGTAATATCGTCAGGCGTGATCTATCCACTGCTGGATGAAGACTCAATCATTTCCCCGAGTGTTGCGATGCACTCCTTCTTAGGATCCACGGCTACTTCCTGTGGATGTTAACAAGGAGTGCCGCTGTGAAGACCGCAGATCGCTAACGCATAGTGGCCATGTGCTGGAGGCCAGGCGGCCAGTGCAGCAGTACCACAAGCGGCAGCAGCAGCAGCAATGTGGCCGTATCACCGTCATTGTGACCACGCATGCCGCGCAGCGCAACTTTCATTCGCGCGTGAGCAAGGTCGCGCCTCGCTCCGTCTCCATCAATGCTCCGAGGTGTGGAGGTGATGAGGTGAGAAGAGGAGGAGCAGGAGAAGGAGCAGGATGAAGGGGCCCCCGGCTGACGGGACAATCGCGACATTGCCGCTGGTCGCGGGGGTCCGAGCGGCGCGGGGGGCCCCTGCGTGGAGCCCCTCCGCTGTCGCCGCGCCACCCTCCGCTCGGCGCTCCGCACGCTGCCCGCTGCCGGTGGCGAGCATCGAGGTTCACAGCAGTGTGGGTGGCGGTGAAGGTGACGGGTGGGTGGTTGCGGGTAATGGAACGTGCACTGCTGCCGGTGCCAACCACTTCAGATACAAGAGCCCAAAAAAATAATCGCACATCCTGCTCCGAGGCGGTTACCCTTGCCTAAAGGCTAAGCAGCTGTTGTGGGAACGCGTGGCCCTGCGCACGTGTGCTTACCTTGCAGATATATATATATATATATATGCACAAACACGCACGCCCTTGTGCTACCAACACTTTTGGGGGTATGAAGATCAAGCTGGCACGAACGCACACAAGATCCCCAGTATAGCTCGAACAGACTGTAAGGTCTCGTAGCGCCGTTAGCGAGCGCCGCACGCACACAACAACCGCCATTCGCCACCACGTGGCGTTGAACGTCACCACGCAATGTGTGCCAGGACATATGTACTCTGAGGCCACGTGAAGTGGCGAAGGCTCGCCTACAGGCGGTCGCGAGAGGGGCCCAGGTGTCATGCGTTGCCTGAGTGAGGCGATTGGCAAATGCACACCACCTGTGCTCCCGGCTCTGACAACTTGCTGTGTGTGAGTCGCCCGGAGCTGCGCTCGTCGTGAGCGTCTCTCCTTTGCCATCCGTTTTTGTTGGAGGGCGAATGCTTCCGACAGCTCCGTAGCGTCTTCCACGATCCTCCTCCATCGATGCTGATCTTGACACCACTGGTATTCTGTGTTAGAGTATCCTGTGTCACAGCAGTCCATCTCCTTTCTAGCCCGTCCCGCGCCCGTGTGGCGCCAGGACATATGTACTCTGAGGCCACGTGAAGTGGCGAAGGCTCGCCTACAGGCGGTCGCGAGAGGGGCCCAGGTGTCATGGGGGGGGGGGGGGGTCCACGTTTCGCAAGAAAGGGTATGACTGCAGCTGATGACGGAAACGGTGTTGGTAATTACGAACCCATGGGCTGCACAGAAATCTAGCAGCATCTTTCCATTGTTGTTGAGCTGATCGAGCCCATGCTTTCCAGCCACTCCAGCCCAATTGTCTGCATCGCGATCGACTCGGGCATTAAAGCCATCTAGAAGGTTGATTATATGCTGAGGGGTCTATTTAGCCAGTATCTGGAAAAGGAGGAAGCTACAGCTGCATCTTCACCTTTGTGGAGAGACCTCAAGCTTCTTTTGATCGTTGTCAGCAGGTCAGTCATTGACGATGTGTAACATTGTCTGTCGTTGACCGCAGTCCCATAGCGGGTCGTGTCGTAGACACCAAGTATGGAGGTTAGCTGCACACAGACGATGGCCGGTGTAGAATGGATGCAGCAGAGGTGACCACGTCTGGCAGATCTGAGCCAGACACGCGCTCAGTGGAGCTGATGACGAGGGACCGGTTCGCTTCGTACAGGGCCGACCACTCCTCATTCCACACAGAAGCCGCAGATAAGTCATCAGGCCGGCTGCTCCAAACGGGGCGCCGAGATGATCGACGTGATTGTGAAGGTCTGAACACGTCCACATTCAATGGGAGACTTGTGTTTGTACGAATCCCATTCTCCGTTATATGGGTGATTGAGCCTTCTCCGTCGTTGCTCCCAGACTCTTGAACGCCCTTCTCTGGCAATGTTGCTCAACACCGGCAGCCAAGGTAGTGGCGTTCATTGCAGCGTCCCTGTGATTGGATGAGTTTAACTGAACATCAACCAGCTTGTAATAAGTAGAACAGGTTTTTACCATTTCTGGCAATTATACACGTGTTAAGATCTTAAAACACCTAAACAGACACATTTGACAATGTGTCTAGTTTGCAAAAGCCACACGTACTTGTGGCAAAATATGCAAACAGGAAGCTTTAACATATGCATTGTCCTTCAAACTGATTGGCCGACACCAGACATGGCTTTCTTTTGAGCCTGATTGTAACTTATTACATATGTACACTGGCAAAAAGTACCCATGGCATCAACCAGCTTGGTGAGTGACGACCGGCACCAGCCTTGAAAACAATATTCAGCAATCGATTTGCACAGGGCAAGCGCAGTAGATTTGAGTGTCTTAGTGCTTGCCTCCCAGGTACAGCTGACTAACAGTCTTAGGAGGTTATCTCGAGTTCGGGTCTTTACTTTTGCAGCTGTTATCCCCAGGTGGTTGTGGAATGGCCAGAGGCTGGTTCAGCGTCACGCCGAGGTAAGCAGCCTTGCAGCCGTGTTTCAGGCGTTGTCTATTTAGTTGTAGATGCCATCGCTTGCAGTATTTGGACATTTTGGCCAAGCCTTATAGTTCGCAAAATGTACGTTCATGTGTGCCGCAGCAGATGTCGTCTTCATAGATGAACTTCTTGAATTGTGTCTGTGGAAGGTGATTTCTGTACAGGCTGAATAGAGTTGGTGCAAGCGCGGATCCCTCTGGGAGCCCGTGGACTTGACGTCTTCATGCGCTGGTTCTGGCCCGCATGTGCACTCTGAACCGTCTGCCATGAAGGATCAGGTCGATTGCATCGACCGGCCATCGTGACAAAATGCTTGGTCGTTTTATCAAGAGATCGGTATACCATGCTGTGCCATATGCTGCTGCTAAGTACAAAAATACAGCTCCTGTCTTGAGGTTCTTTTAAAAATCGTTTTGGATGAATATGTGGTCAGCGCCGTGACTTGGTCGCACATTCTGTGGCCTTTTCGGAAGCCTACTTGCTCAAGCTGAAAAATGTTTTCCACTTCGGGAGAAATGCACTGGAGTCTGAGACGCTCCAGTACATTGAAGCGAACAGATAGTAGCGATATTGGGCGATAACTTGTGCAAGTTATTTTCCGGTTTTGGAAGTTAAATTATCTTTGACATCTGTCAGAATCTTGGTAGCCTTTTGTCACGAATGGCTCGTGTGGCAAGCAGAGCTAGCCACTGTTCTGCGCGAGGTTTGAGATGTTTAAAAAATTCAGGCCAGATGTTACAGCCCACCGTTTTACCAAACTTGAGAATTTTCAGTACCATGTTTAGCTCACAGACTGCAATGTGCTTGTAGGACTCAGTCGGTGATATTTTTGCAATGAGTTACGACCCTGCCCCTTGCTGTACTTCTCCGAAGGGGCTCTTGCGACATTCATCAGACGGCTAGCAACCTGATCTGGCCTCACCAGTGGGTGAGTTGGGACCTGATGGTTGCTGATCGGGAGTTGAAGCCCAATATGGATGAGAGACGGACGATATTGGCTGTGTGGCAAGTCATCAAGCACTGTGCATGCTGCTTGCTGTGAATGATCGTTCAGCGAGATGACCCAGTAGGGGTCAGGCGAATACTCCAATGACCATCTGGTTGAAGGATATGTACCGCGCTGCTCAGCATCAAAAATGAGGGCGAGGTCGTTATTCGATGCCCATTCCACAAGTTGTTCTCCATCTGTGTTGGAGTCGGCATAGCCGCAGTCAGAGTGGTGACCGTTACAATTTCCTACGTAGACAGCTGGGTGAGCCAGGCTTGGTAGGACTGGCAGCTCCCATGTCCTACTCGAGGCTTGTAAACATTGTTTATCTGCAAACCGCCAGCGAGAATTACGTCACAGAACAAGGTAGCCGACTGTGTGGAGGCGTGAGCGACATCTGAAAGAACATAAGTGGTTCTGCCATGTTAGTCGTGTGCTGTGTTGCAGAGTAGATGAAAACCAGAAATCTAGTGCCCTGCCTCCTCTGTTTCAACATGAGTCTCTAGCAGGCAGATGATATCGATTTCATGGCGACCGGCTAAATCACTGAGAATGCTGCTATTGGCAACTGACAGACCTTCAACGTTCAGTTGAAGAATTCGCAACGATGACCTAATGGCTCGAGAGTCAGAGGACAGGGCTGCTCTCTTGAGCCTCTCTGTTGGCGAGTGACCGAGATTAATTTCTGAATGCAGTCAGCTAGGCTGGATCATTAGCGTCCCTGGACAAATCGGGTACTAGCAGGGAGAGCGAATGAGAACCAATGTTCTCCAGGAGGTCACACAAGACGGGCTCACGGCAGCCTTGGTTTCACAGGCTCCCACACCTCACCACCACACTCCTACACCCCCTTCTTTATTCACAAGAAGAGTCACTCCCTGTGGTTTGGCAATTTCCTGGCCCGAGTGGAGAACTGTCCACCCCTACTGATAACGGGAGCCAGAATCAGTCCACTGGACTTCCTGGATCCTGCAGAGGTCCAAGCGTTACCGGTCCAGCTCCCGACAGAGGAGTGGCAGCCTCTCCTCTGCAACGAGCGTTCGAACATTCCACGTGGCCGCACGCAGCAGATTTTTGTTGTTTCTGGAGGAACCACAGGAGTGGGTAATCAGTCATCTGGCTCCGCCAAACAGGGTGCTTCTGGCACAAGCTTAGTTTTTTATTTTCCTTTTATTCGTCTTTTTTTAAAAGCAATTACATAGAAGATGGAGGGGTTACCAGCCCCACCTCCACGCACTCTTCCAGAGCCCCCTTGACCATGGTGGAGGTTGTAGGCAGAGTCACCACAGCGTTATCGACCGACGCCACGGGGAAGAGAGGGGTTGTTTTGTCGGACAGCACCGGCACACACACACACACACACGGAACACAGGCACGTACGTCAGCATACACACGTACACACATGCACCCGCGGCTGAACCCGCCGCAGAGCATTCGACCGTAATGTGTTTGGTGAGGAATCGAACCCCAAACCAAGCACACAGCGGCTCACGCGTCGCGCCTCTTGGCAAATGCGCGCGTCTTGTGGCGGCTGGCAGATGCTCCCTGCGTTCGTACTCAGCGTGGCGGGTGGCTCAGCCACCTCGCACCGCGCCGCGCCTAACGCGAGCGGACAGAGGTCCGGAGTCCGGATCCCCTCCACTGGCCGCCGGGAGAGGCAGGTGCGCGGGTCTGCCTCGGGGAGAGGCGAGGACGCGACCATCCACAGCTGCTGGCCCAACGTCAAATCTTCAGGGGTTTTACTTCTCAGATCGTTTTCATCGCTACTACTCCCCCACCCACACACCCAGCGACATCCCGCCGATAGTACGTGTAGGTGAACCTCTGCATAACACGTATATACATACAAGTTTTTATATGTGTGTCTGCATTGAGGGTATTGGGTTCGAATCTTTATATGGGCTAATTTTATCTGGGCAACACCAATCATTTTATGTCCAATGTCATCTTTACTGGTTTCGATTTATGGCACCGGTCCCGACTTTCAATGTGTAGAGTTTCCATGTTCACCCCATGTCCGCGTGGGTATTGACTGGGTACACCGATGGCCACCCAGAGTCCAAAGACATTCATCCTAGATTAACTCTGCTAACTGAATTACCGGGTGGCACGGTGGCCCAGTGGGTAGCGCTGTCGCCTCACAGCAAGAAGACCCCGGGTTTGAATCTCGGCTCGGGTGCCTTTCTGTCCGGAGTTTGCATGTTCTCCCCGTGTCCGCGTGGGTTTTCGCCAGGCACTCCGGTTTCCTCCCACAGTCCAAAAAACATGCTGCTGTGTAGGTTAATTGGCTTGCAGACTAAATTACCCTCAGTGCCCGGTGATGGACTGGCGTCGAATCGTGAGCACATCCCTGCCTTGCGCCCTGTGTCTGCTGAGATAGGGGATTATTAAGCAAGTTACAACACTTGCTTTGCTCAGCAGCAAGGGTCGCGAGTAATGAGATGAGACTAAATTATCCCGGTGCCTCGAGTTGTGTTATAATTTGCTTACTCATCCCCGCTGGACAACTGTTAAAAATAGCCACATACAGCAACGGCTCCTTTCATCTGAAAAGAAAAGTGACCGACTGATTACCCCTGATCGATGACCACTCCTCTGAAACCTCACAGAGCAAATGATGATGGGAGAGACTTTGATCTTGGAACCGGCTTAAAAACATGACATCGGTTCAAGCGAAGGTGGACGATACCCGGATTTCCAAGCCAGAAGCTTGGTGGCACTGGCTCCAGTGGCGGAACCCCTGAGCCACCTCGCCACCTCTAGCTTGGGTTTGATTGGGTGCCCGGGGTGAGCGCCGATGTTGGATATGTATGTATAATAGTTGATACGATTGCAAAGATGGGAATTTTAAGTTTAAAAAGTGTTAACGTTTCAGAAGAGTAATAATTAGCAAGTGGGGATTTACACTGAAATAAGACATGAAAGCCTCGGTGTTGTGCAGATCAAATGTGATGCGTTGTTGAAAGATTCGAACCCGGTGTCCTCGGATGAAACAGCACGGACCCTGAACGTGGACCCGTGCTGTGTTTTACGGATTCGTGTCGTCAGCTCTCGTACCAGATGCGCAAATATTGTGGACGCGTGTTATCAAATATCACCGTCCAACTCGAGCACCTGGTCCCGGTCCTCCAGTGGCGAGAAAACCTCGGGATCTCCGCGTTCTGATTGCGAGCATTGATCGCGCACGGACACAGGGAGTTCCGTGCGAATAAATTTAAATTGAAAAAAAAAACCACACACAATGGACGTAATCTCCCGTCGGCGTTGAATGATTGCGACGGAGAGAGGGGGTTTGGATGGTGCGCGTGGCATCTCCGTTAAGAATGGATGGCAGACGTACGTCGATATGAAATGGTTGTGTCAGACCACGCGCCGAGGGATGGATGGCGCGGCAACTCGGTGTCCGTGCATCGTGGTGGTGGTGGGTGTTGGCAGGGCGCATGCGACTGGCTTTGGGCACTTAGTGTTGACGCGTTGCGGCGGCAGTGTCAGCAAGAGGTGGCGGTGGCGGGTTGCGGTGGTGATGACGGTTGTGGTGGTCGGGGGCACGTGGAGTGATGCCTCCGTGGGACCCCGCGTTGACTGCTGGAATATCCGCCAAATAGGTGCTGCGCGGGTCCCTCAATGATCCGTTTTTTGTTTAATTAGCGGCAGCATTTTATGCAGGCATAACCTTCAAAGCCGTTAATAAATAAATAATTATACCGCATGCTGTTGTCATCAAAAGGTCAGGAAGTAGAATTTTCTAGCGCAGGATATTCCGTGTAATGTTAATGATGCAGGTCACCTGGCACGCATACCCGTCCTCGCACCCAGCCATCTACTCACCCAAACCCAGCCACCCACGCACTCACCCACCCACGCGTCCACACACCCACGCTCCCACCAAACGCCTCGCCCAACCACCTACCTACCCACCTACCCACCCACATGCGCACCGTCCCAACTGCGCACCCACCCTCTTAACCACCGGCCCAGCCACTGCAAACACAACGACTGACCAACCTACCTGTTTACCTACCTATGTACCTACCTACTTACATACCCACCCACCTACATACCACCTACCTACAAATCCACCCGCCCGCCTACTTACCGGCTTACCTACAGACTTAGCCACCTCCTCGCATACCTACACGGTCACCTGCCCACTGACTCACCCACCTACGCCGCTTCGATCAGACGTGCGAATTGGCGAAGAGCCTCGGTTCTGGGGGCATTTCTCTCCGTCTGTCGTGTGGGAGCGTGCGTGGTCAACGCTCGATGTTTACGTCCGGGATGCCGATGCAGCGAAGATCGCGCGCGGCGCCCGCTCGCTCGCCTTTGAGTCTCGCGTGCGCTTCGCGTAGACACAGACTGCAGGGTGAGTTAGCGAGCGACTGTTGGGGCCTGCGTGGCGGACAACGGGGAGGGGCGGTGCGGAAAGCGCCGCGCCTCGTCGCATTTGTTTCCCTACGGCTAACGTTTTACGCAATGCACCAGGTGCTCTTGTGGCCTGAATTGGCCGGAGACCAATCCTCGGGCAGGTCCAGGACAGCGCCACTCAAGGTAATCGGCAGTGATGTTTTCCGTGGTTCGGAATCGAACCGGGATGACCGAGTTCCGAGCGTAGTGCGCCGATCCGCAATCCCACCATTCCAGTGACGAGGATGCCCGGGCCCGAACCGAATGTAGGGCCAAGCGCTGTTGACGGGCACCTTCAAAGGCCAGCACGGCACACGCGGAGGTGGGTGGCCAGCAAAACACCCGGCCGCCTTTGTCTAAGTCAGTGGGGGAATTGACGCATATTTTACACAGCGCACGTGCGCACACACGCATGCATACAAATCCACGCGCATCCTGCCCTCTCGGTGACATTTGGAGCCATTAACCTCTGCGGTATTACCAGGGATTGTATGCGGCCGACATCTTTGACGGGCCGGTGAGCGCCTTCGAGGGCGTCAGAGTGATTTAGCGCCACCGCCGCCGCCACGGCCGCCACCGCGGCCGCCGCCACGGCCGCCGCACGGGCCCGCGCACCTGTTTGTTTGTGAGGCATTAATGCAGCCGCATGCGCGCGCGCGTCGCTCCTGCGTGCGCGTCGCTCCTGCGTGCGCGTCGTTCCCCCGCACGCGCGTCGCTCCTGCGTGCGCATCGTTCCCCCGCACGCGCGTCGCTCCTGCGTGCGCGTCGTTCCCCCGCACGCGCGTCGCTCCTGCGTGCGCATCGTTCCTGTGCGCGCGTTGTTCCCCCGCACGCGCGTCGTTCCCCCGCACGCGCGTCGTTCCCTCGCGTGCGTCGTTCCTGCGCGCGCGACGTTCCCCCGCACGCGCACCAGGCGCTCCTCATCCAGGTAGCCAACGCCGCGTTTAAGCATCGGCGCTCGGGAGACAATAGCGGCTGGGTGTGTTCTCGTCACGTCCGTGGGCACCGTATCGGCCTAAAATAGGTGTTCGCCACCTTGAGCGGTGTCGGTTATTCTCTGGGCGCTCTCATTTGCTCCGGCGCGGCATGATACGTTCGTTCAAGCGCATCTGGCCGAGCTCTCATTTTGGGGCAAGACCCTCCTGTGAACGGGCCTTGAGACGCAGCGAGGGTTTCTTGAGCTGATTCTGCGTCACACGGTCCCCCAAAACTCCCGTTTTTTTTTTTAGCCGCGCAGCGTCAGAGGGAGCTCTGGAGCGAGACAGGGGACGGAGAGGCGGAGAGTGGAGGGGAGAGTCGCTGCTTGCAGTTGCATTTACGCCACCTCGTATTTTCGAGTTCGGGCTTCCGCCCGCGCCCAGGGGCCCAGTACAACCCGACGCGGGTCCGCGGGGAGCCGTGAGTGACCTCCCCGTGGCCCCTGGCTCACGTCGCTGTTGTTTTATCGACGCGTTCGCCGGTGGGGACGGCGTCGCGCACGCGTCACACGCTCACTCAATTCCTGCCGGGGCCGGGCGCTGTTTTGGAGCGCGTGGAGAAGAACAGCACAGCCATTCGTCAGCGGCACTGCCCGACGAGATCACTCCACTACGAAGAGGGCGACTGCCCCCGAAACGTTGCCTATAATTACACGAACGCAGCGTTTTACGGCTGGATGCTGCATGACGATTGCTTTGGGAAGCGGTTCTTCGGGAGAGCCGTGTCGACGCTCCGCCAACCGAGGGTGCCTCGAACGCGTTTCGCCCGCTGACAACCACCTCGCCCGTGTTCCCGTGCGGACCACCCTCGTCCACACCACCACGGTCACACCTCCTGCAGTGGTCAGAGTAACTGACATCTCTCACCGGTTGTATCAACATCCTTCCTGCGCTACATTTTCAGTGAGTCAGTCGGTTTTTATTTAAGCTGGAAGGAATCGTTGAGCAATGTGGCTATTTTTAATAGTTGTCTGGGGGTGGGGGAGGGCTAAGCAGACAAAGGAGGGAATCTATGGCTATACCTGGCTGAGCAATTAACCTACGTGTCAGCAGCTTACTTTTGGATGGTCAGAGAAAACAGTGGTGCCCGGAGAAAGCTCGCGCAGACAACGGGGAGAGAACCTGCACATGCCACAGAAAAGGCCACCGGAGCCGGCAATCGAACCTGAGGCTTCCTGCTGTGAGGAGGCAGCGCTACTCACCACCGCACCACCGTGCTGTCAGTCTTTGACGAGTACTCCCTATAGGACCATACTTGCTTACTTTCAC
>JAZEWT010000003.1:18806701-18818561 GCA_036362905.1 Mordacia mordax
GGAATCGAACCGTCCCAGGCAGGATTTTCTTTCTGTGAGGCGCAGATGTTGCCACTGCATCAGCCTGTTTGGTGAAAACCAAAACGCGTCCGTACATCCGCAAACGCGACGTTAACATGGCGCTGGTCTTTGTGCATGGGCGTCCATGGTGCTGTCCGTAGTGTTTGTCCGTGGGGCTTGCGTGGTGCTGTCCGTGTTGCTGTCCGTGGTGCTGTCCGTGGTGCTGTGCGTGGTGCTAGCGATGGGAAGCAGAGGTGCAGTGGTCTGCACGTTGGGCCACGCACCACGCCACGTCGATATCATTCTCAACCACGTGGCTTCTCTCCAGTGCTATTTTGCGACCAGCAGTAGTAGGAGCGCGCAATTGCAGGGCTGCGCCTTTACCGCCTCTCCCATTTCAATCGTGATCCGCGCCGTTGTCTGTGCGCGTGTGTCTCGCTGCAGGTGGAACGTGCTGGGCGTGCAGGGCGCCTTGCTGAGCCGCCTTCTGGAGCCCGTGTACTTGTACGGTCTGGTGCTTGGAAGCCTCTACCGGCCGCAGCACCTGTGGCGAGCGGTGTGCACGCGCGTGCGTGGTGTCACGCATCTGCCCGCACCCTACCGCCTCAACGCGCCGCGCCTTGCCGGTGAGTCGTACCGCCACCGCATCTACCGGCGTTCAGTTTCGTCATCGTAGCCAAAGCGGTTGAGCCACCACGACCACCGCAACAACCGCCACCTCCACCGCCACCGCCACCTCCTCCGCCACCGCCACTGCCACCTCCACCGCCACCGCCACCTCCTCCGCCACCGCCACTGCCACCTCCACCGCTGCCACCACCACTGCCCCTCCTCGCTGCAGACGTTTGCTGCGCTCCAACAGATCCTGCAGCGGAGAAACGCAGCGACATCCGGGATCTGCCGTGATAGGGTCATCCAACCATCTGCTGTGAGAGTCAATTAGAAACACGTGCACCCGCATTCATGTTTTATATATATATATACATATGTTCGTTCTTAATGTAGAAAGTACCCAGTGTGCTTGCAAGCTCTAGATGTGGACATTCCTACAATACAACACGCTTTCCAACTGAAAATAAAAGTCCATTTCTTTACACAGAGACCCACAAACTCACACAGAGGCCTATATAGATCAGCTTTGGTAGCCTGCTCCGTGGCCGCTGCCCCGCTGACCATCTCGGCAGCTGTCCCCCCCTCCCCTCCTCCGCCGTTATGCACAAAGGTCCCATTCAGCCGCAATTGCTCCTCCTGCCCTGCTATACATCTCTGTGCTGCTCAGTGAGCGTCCTGTTGTCTGATCCAGCAGGGACTCAGTGAGCGTCCTGCTGTCTGATCCAGCAGGGACACGAACAACACCGCCTGCCTCCGGCGGCCTTCTCTCCACACGCAAAGCTTGTTTTCTCCACACAGCTGTCCAGAAATAAACAAAACTATGTTTAATCAATGTTATTGGCTTTCCAGACAAATGTTATCTGGCAGCATTTTTTAAAGCAAGACTCTTCCAGACGGGTTTCACCCCGAATCGATGGCGTCTATCAAACGTCCAAGTACACGTGGAACGCTTGGTAGAAGTTGCACCAACGGTTCTGGCCACGTGCCAACGTTCGTACAATGTCGTTGCCACTGCGCCATCCTGTCCGGTGGAAGCCGATACGCGCGCGTCCACCTGCAGACGCGACGTTAACACGGCGCTCGGTTCTGCACATGGGCGTCTACGGCGCTGTCCGTGGGTGCTGTCCGCGGGCGCTGTCCGTGGTGCTGTCCGTGGCTGCTGTCCGTGGTGTTGGCCGTGGTACCGCTCGCGGCACCGCTCGCGGCACTGTCGATGGGACGAGAGATGCGAAGCGGAAGGCGCAGTGGTTCGTACAACGTTTGCAGGTTGACTGCGAAAACTTGGTTAACTTTCCTAACGGACCGCTGTCTCGCAGAAAGTCACCACGGTCACCTTGCTATCACGAACGTTTGCGATCTCAGGATATGACTATTAAGGAAAATTATTTTTGGCATTCGCCCCGGGGGTAGCACCGATCAGACACGTCTGCGCCAGTAACTTTAACGACTCAAAGACGTCTGCACCAAAGGCTCTCTGCTGCTCAAAGGGACGCTCGTCAGACAACTACTAAATCATATCTGTTGGCGACGCGTCTCGCCCATAATTGTCCTCGGTTCGGGACTCAGCTGATTCACCCTCGCGTTAAGAGCTCGCGTCTTGCGATAGGCGCACAAGCAGCCGCATCCTGCACACTCAGGCTGAGGAGTTACAAAGAGGGCCCACCTTGCACACGAGAGCCTACCGTAGAGAGCCAAGTCACATAGATCGGCTGGACAGGCAATTGGTGTTACGCGAAATTAGATTCGTAAAAAAAAAAACACTATCGGATAAAATTTCTAAAACACAACCGGGTTTTGTTCTCGAACAGGAGTTCTTAACCTTTCGGTGGCAGTGTGGCGCAGAAGTAACATCTGTGCCTCACAGAAAGAAGGTCCGGCATTAGGCCATTCGATTCGTGCCTTGGCCATCATTCGGCTTGGCGTTTGTGTGTTCTTCTCCTCTTCTGCATGGGTTTTCTCTGTGGTTTCCGGATTCCTCGCACATATTCGAAAAAAACACCCCACTCATTAATTAAATGGCCGATAACATCTCAATGTATCGGGTGCAGTGTCTGGAAAATGTTGGCACCGGATAGCTGCATAGCTGCCTTCCCTCTACGTCTCTGTGTTTTCCAAACTCCTCCATATCATAATCTAATCCATGACCAGGAGTAGAAATTGCGCTGTGCGTTAAAAAATATATAATTTTTTATTATTCTTTGTACCGAAAGGCCTACCTGCCCCACTTTGATGAGGTGTCCACAAACCACTCGGGTGCGCTTTTGGCCCACTGATGGGTCGGAACCCCTACCGGTTGGGAATGGCCCATGTGTAAGCAATGCAGCTCTCGTCAGCTTAGCGTCAGTGGCAGCGGTACCGGCCGAGGTGAGCCGTCACGGGCCGAACGTTCATAGTGACACCACGAGTCACTCCCATGTGTCACGCGTTGCTGCGAAACATTACATTCAAGCCTCTGTTCCTCCCCCTCTCTCGCCTCACTCCTGCTGCCCTCCTCCCTTCCCCCCGCAGCTCCCCTCCCTCTCCTGCCTCCTTCCCGCCACACAGGGCCCTCTCTTTCCTGCCCCCCCCCTCCTGTATCTCCTTCATACCAACGCCGCCCTCCCCCCAATAAACTCTCCCCAGGGCGAGGCGCAGCTGCCGCTGCTGCTGCTGCTAGACGGGTTGCGTTGAACTGACGCGTGTGTGTCGGGGATGCCGCGCTCTTGGTAGCTGTTGTCGATGCACTGCTGGATGAGAGCTTCCACGTGTTGCACGAGTCGCGGGCATTGTCTAACGATGCTTCATTGGTGCATCGGTGTGTAAGCATTGAAGCACAGTACCACAATGGATAATCGCCGCAGAGCCTATTGCTCCCCTCTCCCCCCGCTCACATACTCCAAACTAGTTTACCGCTAATCGACCCAAAAACTCACACACAAGTTCACTTCAAACGTTTGTTGCACAAAGAGTTTACAACCTGATTGGGTATTTTCTGCCGTAAAAATGAACATATCTGCCATCTAATTACTAACGCACCCGCACAGCTATTGACACATTAACCCATGCACTCCACCCACCCAAAAACGCACCCTCTCAGCCACCCAACGCCGACGACCCACACACTCACCTTCCGATACCCCGCTCAATATTCCAGCCAACAACCTGCTTGCGCAATCACTCCCAACAATCGCACGATCATCAAACAGCTCACCCAACGCAGCAAGGGAACAAGAGCCACAAAAAATACTCGAAACATCCCCGTCCCCCCACTCTCCCCCAATCCCCCCCCACTCACCATCGCCTGCTTTCCCCGCTCACCGCCCCCCAGGCGTCTCAAGGACGCGTGCTCCCCCCCCCCTCAGTCCCATTGGCACGTGTGCCCCCCCCCACCCTGTCTTGCTGTGGTAATTAACGATAAGACGCTGCAGCGCTAATGGGAATGGACCGCCGCCTTATCTGGGCTCGGGTTATCTGGCGTAATGAAGGGAAGCCACACGGGCTAATGCGATTTCAAGGATTGCAGATGGAGATAAGATGTGGGGAGGATGCTATTTCAAGCGCAATTGTTAGAACAGAATCATCATCTGCTTCACAACGACGCCGACGATGATGATTATTAATCATTGCACATCAACGGACACGCAACATCATTACCATGAGTAGCAGTCTTTGACCATCCACTGCTGACTGACGGCTTACTCAAGCTGTGGCAGCGTGCACTTCCGCACGGGCGAATTTTAATGTCATCGTGCCATCTCTACGGGCGCGGGAGAGTCCAGTCGCGCGCCCTGCTCAGCCATGTGGCTTCTCAGTCGATACGATGTCTCTCGCCCGCGTTTCCCCTCTAATCCGGGCGCTCCTCCCTCTGTCTCTCAGTCTCAGCGCAAGAGGAAACATTCATCTCGCCCTATTTCCTTGCCCACCCTTCAACTTTTGTTCTCTGTACTTTATCAATCTCCCCAGCCATATGTTTGTTCTATATCTCTATAAACTAAATAGTTTAGTCTATCGACCTGTTGTTCTTTCCAAGACTAATTTGCACAACGTTTTACTCATTTCGCGGCGATCCCAGGAGAGTCTTGCTGCCGAATCGGTCGTTGCTGCCCACGGCACACGCGGGGAGCGCAGAGTTAATTTAACTTCATTAGCTTGCTCAGGAAATCCTCTCTGAGCCTCACGACTCGGTTTTTGGAGGGTCCTGCCAAGTTGACGCGGTAGATGGTCACAATTGCTACGTATATTTATTATTTGGCATTTTAATTCCTCGACGGCGCTAACCCTGACACAGACTACACAGCGTGTAATAGTATCATGAGGGATTCATACACCCTGATAATTGATCAAGGGCGGCCGCGAGATGGATGCGACCCGTGAAGCTACGAGACAAGCGGGTGACTGCGCCACCGCTGGGCCCGCGGAGACGGAATGTACGTGGATGAATTTGTGATCGTTTAATGCTTCTCGACTTGAGACTCAACACCTGCCCACGCACCCATCCACCAGCAACGGGCCAGGTGCACTTTGAAGTTGAGATATCACTGGTGGCGTCTCAGCCAATAGTCTAAGTCAGTTGGTCCACGGCACCTGGGTCTGTCCCATGACCTCTTGTCACCGAGCCTTCGACACTTCGCGTGTCCTCAAATTGCGACTGGCAACCCATCCAGGCACCCACCCATCTACCCACACCTATGCACCCATCCACCCACGAACCCACCCAACCGTTTGCCCGCTCACATTGCGATGCTGGTTTGGAATATACGGCAATAATAGTCTTGGTTCATTTTGTGAAATATGTAATTTGCTTGGTGTGGCCGCTGGGGCCATATAACAGTAATTTTCAAAACGTGTAACACCCTTCCCTCGGCGCTGCGCGTAATTACGGCTAATTTACAACATTCAGCCGGGAGTGGCGGTGGGGAGCGTTTTGCTGAATCGCGTAGAGGCCACACAGCGGGTCGCAGCTGAACACTGATGCCGAATCGATCGCGCCACTGGGTCGGGCGGGGAGGGGCCTTGTGAGAGCACGGGAGGCGGATAGACAGGGGCTGGAGGGAATTGGTCGCGGCAGAGGTGAAGGTTGGTTGTTCTTGACGCGGTGCTGTAGATTCGAGGCAGTGTAGAAGGCAGTGCGCGCTTGTGTCTACATTGTCGCCTCTGCGTAGGAGGCAATTTCTGGGCGCTCTACGAAGGAAGCGCTGGGCGCATTCATCTTTTTGAGAGAGGCGGCCAGGCATAGCTCGGGCGAGAGGAGGAAGGTCTCAAGCGTGGAGCGGAATAGGAGTAGGGGATGGACAGCCCGAGAGGCTTGGGGAGCTCCATCGATGGGTGCAATGGAAGATTGTGAGCGACCTCCCACTTGGAGGTGGTGAATGGAGGTTTCAGTAGAAAGCATTGGTGACTGGTGCAGAGTGTGTGGAGAGGAGTAGAGTGAGATGACAGGGGAGACGCAGGAGAATGAGTGGAGGGGAATAGATCGAAATGACAGCGGTGAGGTAGGAAACAGCGTGGAGAGGAGTCTAGTGAGATGAGAGGCGATCGGTAGAACAGGGGGCGGCACGGTGGCCCAGTGGGTAGCGCTGTCGCCTCACAGCAAGAAGGTTCCGGGTTCGAATCTCGGCTCGGGTGCCTTTCTGTGTAGAGTTTACATGCTCTCCCCGTGTCCGCGTGGGTTTTCGCCGGGCACTCCGGTTTCGTCCCACAGTCCAAAACATGCTGCTGCATAGGTTAATGGGCTTGCAAACTAAATTGCCCGCAGTGCCCTGTGATGAGCTGACGTCCCATCGTGGGTATATCCCGGCCTTGCTCCCTGTTTCTACCGGGATATGCTCCGGCTTCACCGCGACCCTGTACAGGACTAAGCGGTTCTGACAATGAGATGAGATGAGGTAGAAGAGGGAAGTCCACGGCGCATTTGCACTGCACACACGCAGCACACAAGCAGTGCACATGCATCACACATACATAGGCCACATCACACGTACGCAGTACCGAATGTACATCCAGCAGACAAACACACAGTACACACAGACGTCTCACGCAGTACATACGCATCACACACATATACCCAGGACACACAGCACACACACGCAGCACATACGTGGCACACACACGCAGGACACACAGCACATGGACGCACAGCGTACACACAACACACACGCAGCACACACGCGGAGCAATCTTATACACAGTATAAGTATCACACAAGTAGCACACAGAGCAGACACACACGCAGTACACATAAGCGCAGCATACAGCGCGGAGTGGGGCGTAACCCGCGCAGCACACAGGCAGCACACACACGTAGCACACTCACACGCAGCACATAGCCAGCGTGTAGTGGGGTTCGGCCCACGAGCATACACGCACATGCAGCACACACAGCACACACGTGCGGTACACACACAGCATACACAGTACAATACTTACATGTGCAGCGGAAACGCAGCACGCACTGAAATGCACAGCACGCACTCAGCACACACCCACACACGCAGCGCAGATGCAGCACACACTAACACGCGCAGCACACAATCACGCAAAGCACACACGCAGCACACATTCACACACGCAGCACACAATCACACGCAGCACACACACGCAGCGCACAAGCAACACGCACACTCGCAGCGCGCACGCAGCACATATGCGCAGCGCACACTGACACGCGCAGCGCGTGCGCAGCGCACAGCACACACGCAGCACACGCTCACACACGCCGCGCACAAGCAGCGCGCACTCACATGCGCAGCGCACAAGCAGCGCACACGCAGCCCGGAGCGAGGCGCGTCCCGCGCACTGCGTTGACATTTCCGTCTGATCCCGGCGCCCGTCCGCGTGTTCCACCGCAATTTCATCGTCTGAGTTATCAGGCGTTTGACATTAAAGATCTGTCTTTCTGTCACATCCCCAAACGGCATTATGACAGCAGTTAAAAAGCAATTATCCAGATTAGCTCCTGACATTTTAATATCATAGGGAGCCGATTAACGCGCCGGTTCGGGGAGCCCACAGCTCCATTGTTCTGAGCCCTGACTCCCGCTGCTGTGACATTTTAAATAAAGGGCTCGGAGAGAGAGAACGAGCGAGACGCAGATGCCACCGTGTCCATAAAAAAAAACAAAGCAATACAAATAAGGCCCCCCCCCACACAAGTGGTTAAACAATCCCTGTGTCCCACATCATCCTCGCGCAAGACTAAACACCGTCACGGATCCGGGTCCCCTGTGGGAGGCTGTCTGTGTGAGTCTGTGATTGTGAGAGTCTCTGTGTGAGTCTGTGATTGTGAGAGTCTCTGTGTGAGTTTGTGATTGTGAGCGTCTCTGTGTGAGTCTGTGATTGTGAGAGTCCCTGTGTGAGTCTGTAATTGTGTGAGTCTCTGTGTGAGTCTCTGTGTGAGTCTGTGATTGTGAGAGTCCCTGTGTGAGTCTGTAATTGTGTGAGTCTCTGTGTGAGTCTCTGTGTGAGTCTGTAATTGTGTGAGTCTGTGATTGTGAGAGTCCCTGTGTGAGTCTGTGATTGTGAGAGTCTCTGTGTGAGTCTGTGATTGTGAGAATCTCTGTGTGAGTTTGTGATTGTGAGAGTCCCTGTGTGAGTCTGTGATTGTGAGAATCTCTGTGTGAGTTTGTGATTGTGAGAGTCCCTGTGTGAGTCTGTGATTGTGAGCGTCTCTGTGTGAGTCTGTGATTGTGAGAATCTCTGTGTGAGTTTGTGATTGTGAGAGTCCATGTGTGAGTCTGTGATTGTGAGCGTCTCTGTGTGAGTCTGTAATTGTGTGAGTCTGTGATTGTGAGAGTCCCTGTGTGAGTCTGTGATTGTGAGAGTCCCTGTGTGAGTCTGTGATTGTGAGAGTCTCTGTGTTAGTTTGTGATTGTGAGCGTCTCTGTGTGAGTCTGTGATTGTGAGAGTCCCTGTGTGAGTCTGTAATTGTGTGAGTCTCTGTGTGAGTCTGTGAGTGTGTGAGTCTGTGTGAGTCTGTGAGTGTGTGAGTCTCTGTGTGAGTCTGTGAGTGTGTGAGTCTGTGAGTGTGTGAGTCTCTGTGTGAGTCTGTGAGTGTGTGAGTCTGTGTATGAATGTGAGTTTTTTAGTGTGAGTCTCTTTGTTGTGAGTCAGTAGGGATCTCTGTATGAGTCTGTGAGTCTGTGTGTGGGTGCGTTCCTCTGTGTGTGATTCTCCATGTGCGAGTCTGTGGTTTGTATGTGTGGGGGGCGATGGCACCACGGTTAGGGCGCTGGGCTACAAACCCGGCGACCCGAGTTCGAATCCTACTCACGGTCAACACCAGTGACGATTTTCTGAACCGGTCCTGCGCCTCCTCTAGGTGGACTCAGCCTCAAATGAGTACCTAGCAGCAAATGACCACACAGTCCGTGCAGGTGATACGGGAGATATTTATCTGTGTGTTTGTGAGTCTGTGTGTGTACAAGGTTAGGCGCTACACTACGAGCCCGGCCAGCCGAGTGATATTTCTGCTCACGATCAACACCGATGACTAATATATACACAATCATTGCACTTCCAGAGCGCTTTTCACCATAGGGTCACAAACCGCTGCGCAGAGCTGTAGAGGGAACAGCATTGTCGTCAGCAACAACAGCGACATAAGAACGGCAAGTCAACAACAATTACGTTTTTTTTAAACTATAAAACCAGTTGCCTGCTTCCCCTAGATCAGCTCAGCAATGAATTGCGTTGTCATGTACTGATTGACTGTGATGACTGGCAGATGCACCATCTGCGCTCCCTACTCTTCTAACTAGCTGCGCTTTATCCGCCCAGCGCACCGCGCGTTGTTATGAGCGTCGCTTCTCTCTCTGCCGCCACCGCTACCACCACCATCACCACCATCGCGTCCCCGACCCCGTCGCCCATTACCCCCCCCCTCCCTTCTGCAGGGAGCAGCGATCCCGATGTCAGGCGTCCGGGCAAGGCGCCCGTGTGCAGCCTCAACTGGAGCGCGGGGGAGACGGAGCTAGAGCCCGTGAGCGGAGCCACGGGCAAAGCCGACGGGGGCCGCCCCTCGCGCCTCTGCAAGCAGGCGCTGTTCGCCCGCTGGGCGCAGCTGCGCCCCAAGGTGTGAGGCCACGCGAGTGGAGACGACCGTCCCCCTCCCCCCTCGCCCCCCAAGCAATGCAGTGAAGCGCTCACTGCCACTCTCTCTGTCGCCACCCCTGTGGATGGCTTGAGTGACGGTGGCGGGAACTGTCACTCAAGCAGAGCACCCGCCGCTTACGAGCGGCGCTGTTCCAAGCGTGTAACGCGTTCTTCTGACGCCTCTTGTTGATGACGTGTGTAGCTGACGCGGCTGCATCGACCTGGATGTCTTCGCGAGGCATCGTCCATTAGCCTTGTGATGCTTGCAGCGCAGAGAGCGAAACGTCGTGAAGGAGAGAGCTCTTGAGAGCGATTGCGCGCATGATCTCTGCTCGGGTTGACAATCTCGCCCCGGGAGTTCATCCGCAAGGGAGACCCGGGACCTTCTTGCCTTCTAGCCTCACAGCAGGAAGGTCCCGGGTTCGGTTCCCGACTCGAGTGCCTTTCTGTGTGTGTGGGGGGTTCATGTTCTCCAGATAATCACCGGGTACTCCGGTTTCCTCGCACAGGCCAAACACAGGCCCTGCAGGTTAATTGACGTGACTGATTTGCCTCGCGGTGCCCTGGCACGTTGTAACGTTCTTACCCCCTCGCTGCTGGACAACTGTTATGAAGAGCGACGTGGCTCAACGGTTCCTTCCAGCTTAACTGAAGTCACTGACTGAGAAACGCAGCGGTGAGAATCTTCAACGCTCGCTTGCATGCGGGTGCAGCTCAAATTTGAACGTGCGCGTGTTTAATGAGCCCGCGACCCCACAGCGCTCTCATTAGCATCGGCCGAGTCGCGAGCATGCCCGCTCACTGCGATGAACCGAACGGAATCGATTACGCAATCCAGTCCGTGCGTCATTTCCAGTTATCTGATGGTCGCCATGAAGTACTTTATGATGCGAATGATAACAGCATTGGCTACGCAGGCAATGCTTGGTCAGGAGGGGCCCGCATTCGGTGGCTTGGCAGGGTACCGTGTCCCTGTTGTTGCGTGGAATCGGGGAGTCTGGTCAGCGTGAAAATCTGCGCCTCACAGAGAAAGTTCTGTCCGAGGCAGTTCGATTCCTGCCTTGGGGGTGCGGGGTTGGTGCCTGCTGACCAGCTGGCTATCGACCCCCCCCCTTCCACCTCCCCCTCCCTGCCCCCTCTGTCCGGTGTCCTCGCACCTCCTCCGTTGCCCGTGTCTCGTCCATGACTGGGCGCTATGAGTTGTTATTATTATTAAGTAATCTGTAATGCCATTAACGAGAATGATTGAAACGTAAACATGCACACAGACGATACATAAGCCCACGTGCTGTACGACATGTCGGTGGTCACCCCAGCGTTCAAACGCGCAGTCAAACACGCGATAACGTGGGGTCTCCAACGAGTCAATCCCGATCCACGAGTCGATCTCAACATTTATAAAACAGGGCATAGCGAACATGCGACAGGGCGATGCTGGGGGCATTTAAATTTGAGACAGCTCTGGGTCGCAAACGCAAGCTTGTGGAGATACAGTGCATAGCTGGATAGGTGCGGATTATTACAGCAGAAAATACGAAGTTATCTTGCAAGCTCTAGCTGTGAGATGCTTGCCATACAACCAACGCTGGAACCGACCAAGCCAACAGCGTGTACAGTCATAAATAAACAGACGAACTTTCAGCACCAATGTGTGCAAGGCTGGAACCCTAAGCGTAATCATAAAGTAAACAGTTACACACAAGAGTGCCAAAGTGGAACAAATTCACCGCACCAGTTTGAGTCAAGGTGAAACACTAATCATGGTCACAAAATAAACAGTGACGTGCAGAATTACGTAGCACAAAACGACCAAAGATTCCAATACATTAACAAGATACATAATGGCGTAGTGTGCGATGGAAATGAATTGAATACGCTCTTTGCTTAACAAAAAGAAACGAGCATAGGCAGCCCTTCAAGACTACACATCAATTTCAAAATTTGCAGCGAGTCAGAAGTTTTAATTAAAAATGTGCAAGCACTCACACAGCGTGCAGCAAACGTAAGTGTTACACGAAAGCATAGAGGGTGAGTGGTATGCGTGTTGTACATTTTTGGGTTTTTTTTACTGAAGTCTAATTTTAAGAGCAGATCTTGTGAGGCGCCGAGGTGTTAAAGAGATCTTTGTTTGTTTAAACGCTAGGAGACCACTGCGTTAGCGGGATTGGCCAGGCTTCCT
>JAZEWT010000003.1:18921670-18934755 GCA_036362905.1 Mordacia mordax
GACTCGGGAGGGTGCGTGGGGGGATAGGGGAGGCGTGGGAGGGGGGGGGGCGCGGGGAGCGAGGGGAGCGTTGGAACGAGGTGGACCCGATCAAAGAAAACGCGACACTGATTAATGTGCTATTTTGTGACACTTTCTCGAGTGTGAGAATCGCCGTTGGCTGTGGTTCCGTTCCCAATGATCCGTATCGGCGAAGCGCTCGGTTCATGGCAATGCAGGGTGAGAGTCAGACCAGAGTTACCACCACCGGGGTAACTACTACCAGGTAACTACCAGCAGTGAGTGGTTTGGGTGAGTGGCAGGGTTAGTACTCGTGGGTGAATAGGGTGATGGTTAGTACTAGTGGTTGGTTCGAGTAATCGGCGGGCGGGGTGGTTAGGATAAGTGGCAGATTTCCTACTAGTGGCTGGTTAAGGTGAATAACAGGGCTGGTACCAGTGGCTTGTGATGGTGAGTGGCAGGTGGTTAACTAGTGAGCGGTTAGGGTAAGTAGCAAGACTAGTTCTAGCGAGTGGTTCGGGCCAGGAGTATCAGGCTTGGTACCAGTGGCTGGTTATGCTGAGTGACACGGTTCGAGGCTTCGTACAAGTTCGCGCGACGCTCGCGATCCGAGACGGGCCAATGTCACCCATCTTAATTGCTTTCTCTTGTCATGATCGCTTATCGCTGCTCAGCACCTTGCGTGCGAATCGTTGGTCTCGTGGCTTCCAGATGAACACACCGACCATGGTGACACGAAGCCCCCAGAGCTGCGGTGTCGGCAGCCACGGGTCACCAAGACGCCCCCCCCTCCCCCCCGTCAACTCTCTCTCTCCACCGACATAACCCCCACTCGGGTCTCGGTCACAGCTATGACAATGGTCAGATGGTGATCACGAGCAGCACAATCTCCGTCGTGGATCATTATCGTAGTTGTGAGAATCATCACGGTCATTATCATCATCAATCATCATCAATCATCATCAATCATCATCATCATCAATCATCATCATCATCAATCATCATCATCAGGCGTTGTGTTCTGTATCGTTCGTGTTGCGTTCATCATTTATATAAAATGGAGGGCGGCGCGGTGGCCCCGTGGGTAGCGCTGTCGCCTCACAGCAAGCAGGTCCCGGGTTCGAATCTCGGCTCGGGTGCTGCTTTCTGTGTGGAGTTTGCATGCTCTCTCCCCGTGTCCGCGTGGGTTTCCGCCGGGCACTCCGGTTTCCTCTCACAGTCCAAAAAAAAATATGCTGCTGCATGGGTTAATTGGCTTGCAGACTGCAGTGCCCGGTGATGGACTGGCGTCCCATCGAGGTTGTATCCCTGCCTTGCGCCCTGTGTCTGTCGGGATAGGCTCCGGCTCACCGCGACTCTGTACAGGGCTAAGCGGTTTCTGACAATGAGATGATGAGATATATAATGGAGAAAAGGTTTAAATGTACGTCGGAATCGAGGGTACCGGGTTCTAATCCTTCATAAATGTTCATTTTATCTGCATAGCATCAAGATTGTTACGGCTTAGCTCAGCGTTGCCTCCGAGTTATGATCTTTCTCTTCGTTTATTTTTCTCTTATATTTGTTTAAAGTTTAATACCCGACCCTGATACTTGTTAATATAAGTTGAGCAAAGAATTACTCAAAAGCCAGGAAGACTGCGGCGATGAGTTTGTCCAGGCTTTATCTGGGTGCAATTAAAGCTCTCGAGATGGCTGAGACACCCTTACGAAGCCTGTGCTCTCACCAAAGCAAGGTGGAGGAGGTTTCTCCACGAGAATTCTTGCTGGAACACAGCGAACGTGACAACAACCAGTTCAAACGATAGATAAATGCGTGGGAAAATTACGAGATTAATGATTTCTTGGCCCACAGAAGCAAATAATAATAGTTATTTCATTTATAGAGCGCTTTTCACCCAAGGGTCACAAAGCACTGCACAGAGATACAGAGAGAACGGCACGTCAAACAGCAATGGCAGAGAACAGTAAATCAGCAACAATAACTTTTTGGGTCTTTTTTTTTTACAAATCCGAGCTGTGGACAGACCATTGAATGGGAATACGACGACCACGTGTATAAACAACCAGTCTTCAAAGACTCTGGGAAATTTCCACCGGTTGAGCCGTGCGTGGATCGAAACGTTTCAGGAATTCGCAGCAGGATTTATTTTTGGTTTTTTTTTGGGGGGGGGTGGCCGGAACAAAATGCTGCCCGAGCGATGATGCAATGGAGTGATGAAGACCCCCGCGATGAGCTGACGCGCCTCGAGCGAGTTTTACTGCGCAGTCGAAGTGGACGCTGGTTCAAGGCCAAGTGCTCTCAGACGTCGAGACAGACATCGTGACAATGTTGAGCATTCAAGCAGGTCCCGACAGCGACTCCCGACGCTGCATAATGGAGAAGACACACATACTCCAGATGCACCGTAAGGACCAGATGCCAAATGCGAATGCTCTCGCGAGAGTATAATGCAGGCAATCACGTAGCTGAACCCCTCCACCTGCAAGGGTGTGGGTGTGAGTTACCCGCTGTCAAAACTGCAAACCCAAGGGCACAGCCCAAGTACGCGAAGATGAAGCGACCACAATAACAGCGGACATATGGAGCTAACAAGCCGCAGTCTGCAGGCAACCGTGAGTTAATGTTAATAATAATAATATATATTTTAAGGAGCGAGGAGAAGGTTTAAGCGTCCGCACGTGGCGAGGCGATCGATGCGGTTTTGTTTCTTGGTCACTTGGCAAGGGTGAGGCGTGCGAGGAGGGGGCGACTCGCAAGCGGAACCCGAGGCGAGCTGCTCGCTAGAGGAGCAAGGGCCACCCTGATTGCCGCTCACAGTCACCCAGGCACTCGCGTGACCCCCGGGCCGCTCCGGGGCCCGCTCTCGCCTCGGCCCGGACGCGCCTCGCCGATCCTTGCGTCGGACTTCTGAGTGACTCTCGTCCGCTCCTCCTCCTCTAGGCGGCCAAGTCCGCTCCGTCTTCCGCCTCCTACCTGCCAACCTTATCCCGAACTTGTGTTTCCCACATCCCTTGCAGTTCACTACCTCCCCCCCCCACCTCGCCCATCGTTTGCTCTTGTTGATGATTTCCCAGGAGAGGCCAGTTAAGCGGCGTTCATTAAAGCCCTAAAAAAAAAAATCTCATCACCTGAATCTTCCAATCCTCCTCTTCCCCCCTCCACCCACCCAACCCCTTCCCCGTGTCGCTCTGACACTGGGCGTTTATCAGTGCACTCAGGATCTTCGGCCCTTCCAGCTGTTCAAGATCTCCATGCATTCACTTCACCTCTCCTCCTGCTGAGCCAGTCCGATCCTAAATCCTACTTCTCCCCATTCCTCCACCCACCACGCCTCAGCTTCCATTAGTCTGAAGTCATATCAAAGCCAATCCTCGGGTCTCGTTATAGCTCAGAAGCTATGCAGGTTTAAGCCTGGAGAGCGAGTCAGATTTTATCATTTCAGCTGTTCGAGGTCGCATTGAGCCGTAACAAAATTCCCACTGCCCAAGACTGGGGTCAGTGGCGGCGGCTTCAGCAGGGGCTCTCAACTTTTTTGCACCTCGAGGCTCACGTGGCCTGCTTGGCTGTGGTCTCCAAGGTGCACGAGATTGGCGCTGATGGATTGCTATCCAGCGGCTGAGAATGGCCGAGCCCGCAGGACACTGTAATTCGATGACATTGCGGAGAGGAGGGAACGTGCAAAGTAACACGAGCCAAGACAACAACGCGTTATTTACAGCAGAGAATGTGTTTGTTTACGAGCGATCGAAGCCGTGAGTAGGGAGCCGCGGATCGCTGCGGGGCTGTGGCGAGGTGTGGACAGCACAGAGAGCGGTGCAGTAATACCACGCGTCCCACTCTACTCCAACGCTTCTCATGCCCACACACTGGCATGAAGCAGCATTCCCAAACGTGGCACAATGGCCACTAAGATTTATTTAAGACGGAAGGAACTGTTAAGCTATTTAGCTCTTTTTAACTCTTGTCCAGCGAGAAGGGGTAAACACGTTAGAACATGATTTGGGGTTTCCCCGGGACGAAACGCCAGCACAAGTTCATCAGAGGGCACAGGGAGCAAGTCTAGTCAATCCAATTAATCTCGGCAGCATGTATTTGGACTGTGGAAGGCAATCGGAGTTCCGGGCGAAAACCCACTCGAACACGGGGAGAGAACGTGCCAAATGCACACGGAAATGGGGCACTCGAGCCGGGAATCGAACCCGGGTCCTCTTTGCTGTGAGACGACTGCGCTATTCACTGCGCGACCACCGCGCGCCCCCCACCGTGGAGGCCTTCTCCAGACAATCACTCAACAGAGACGATGATCCCTCTTATATTCTTAACGGATCGTAGCGAGACTTTGTGAAGGCTATCACGCTCGGGCGTGGGTTGCCAGCACAACGCCAGGGGGGCCTTTCTCTCCCTAGTGGCGATGTTTGTACAATCGCACGAGCTTCTAACACGAGACTGAGCCGCCTCGGGAGTGCACAGGACCGGTTGATTAATTCGTCGCGGTCGTCATCTGCGAGCGGGAACGCAATCGGGCCACCTGGGTTCGTAACGCAGCGATTTCACCGCAACGCCACCGCTCCCCACATTAGGACTCCACACGTGTGAGCAGTGCCGTGGGTTTCGCCGCTCGCCCTGCCGCTCACCCTGCCGCTCACCCTGCCGCTCACCACCCCCGCCCCCTCCGAACTCGCAGCGAGGCGCTGCCCGGGCGGGCGCGCGTTGAGAATCGATCTCACGCCCGTAGCGTTCGTCACCGCGGCGAATCTGAGAGGCAGATTCGCTCACACCGTGGTAACGGACGCAATCACCAGGAACTAATCGTTAAAATATCTGCAATTTTTACCGTTTATTTAAAATCTCAACCATGGTCTCTGATGCACGACGGTCGTCTCATGTTTCCTGGTGGGCAACTGCACCCATAAACCTCCCTGCCCCCCCTCCCCCCACCGAGGTACCCTTCCATTTCCCTGTGTTGCCGGGAATTTGTTGGAATAAGTTGGCGGTGTTAGTCTACAATGTAATGATGTAGGTTTTCACAGCTCGATGCATGATGATTGCTTCGAAAAGCTGCTCTCTCGGGACAACCGCGACGATCGCTCTCTCTCTCCTCTCACTCTCACGTGATTATAATCACGAGCAGAGAATCCGTTCTACAGGAGAGCTTGTTTTAAACGTGTAACACATTATTTTAATCTCTCATATTGATGACTTTTTTTATTCCTACCGACGTAACTGTTTCGATCTGATATCATTTTCAGGGATATTGCTGCCGGCTTTCTGACGTTTATAAAAAAGAGTAATCTAAAATCGGGAATTAAAGCTGAAATAAGACGTGACGGCCATGGTATTTCGGAGGTTTGAATTTGTGCTGTCACCTCCTGCCTCGCCACACAGAGTGAGCGAGTTGGGTTTTGGAGTCTCGCGAAATCTCTGCGCGATCCACCGGCCCTTGCCTCCTGCAAAGCGCTGGAACGAGCGTGCCTCCGCCACGTGGCGGCCTGACGATGACACCGACTGTGGAGTCGCTTGTTGGCTGTTTGGAGACCTCTCCATGGGAACGCTCAGGGGCACGCGGGCGCTGCTCCCCCGAGTCGGGCGTGAGCTCTGTGCGCCTTGTTGGTAATTTGCACGCCCGTGTTATGACTCGAGCGCGATCTCGTTTACTTTGGGAGAGGACGAGGTCGCGGGGTTCTTGAGTGTTTGTAACACAGGAGGCCGCCTGTTGTGTTCACGGCACCAACACCGCCGCCGCCATCATCATCATCATCCATCAGCCGCTGTCCTCTATTTATCATCCTCACATCACCGCCCACCCCCATCACCCTCCGTATCGGCTTCATAAATTGTCGGCCCAAGTACTGTTAACGAGCACCGAGGAAGGCCGCCACGGCACGCGACGGGGTGGGTGGCCAGCACCACTCCTTGCTGCCTGTCTCTCTGCTGGCGATATTTGCACAAGGCACCGAGAACTTCTTTGAGACTGAGTCGCATTAAGGGACTTACAGAAGCGGTTTATAATATTCGTCAGTTGATGGTCGTGAGCTGGAATCGAACTCGGGTCACCAGGTTCGTAGCACAGTGCGCTAACCACCGAGTAGCCCCCACCACCTCTCCCGTTGTCACCATTAAGTAGCGGTGAGCACGGCCCTGGTGCCAGGCTAGGTGCACCTTGAGACTACCTCCACTATCACTACCAGCGTGATGCTGATTATAACTGCGTTATTATCAGCATTATTTCCACCGTCATCATCGTCGTTGTCACTGCCATCACTATAACCACTATAATTATTGAACACTCTTTATTTGGTGTTACATTGTAATGTAAAAAAAAAAGCCGCCTTTATGGTCATCAGGGGGTCACACGCACCCAGTACACGCACCCAGTACACGCACCCTGTACACGCACCATACACATGTAGAAGATGCACGAGACCGCACGCGTACGTGGCACCGTGGAGGTGTTCACCCAGTCGGCGGTAGATGGTGAACGTGGCAGTGAACTCGATATTAAATCTATGAATCGTTACGAGCGCTTATTTCCACTGCACAGAGCACAGGTCGGCCCACCGATAACCGTATCGCCTTCACCCAGCAGCGCCTCGCCGAGACTTGAGATTATCGGGGGGATCCTTGTGAATTGGAACGCGTTTGTTCGATTCCATTCACGGGCGAGTCCGTCTTGTTATGGTGAGCGACAGTAGTCGACATACGAACACCACCAGACCTTTGGGGCCGACGCTGTTAGCGAGCACCTCTAAAGGCCGGCACGGCACACGATGGGGTGAATGAATGGCCATCAACTCGCCCGGCTGACATAAGTTGACGAGTGATATCTGAACGGGTCTGCGTGGCACCTCCGCCGACAGACTCATTCACGTAACCCGGTGTGGTTCAGCGCTGTCAATCAAACCTCCACGAATGACATGAGCGTCACCCAACTGTGCGCTGACAGACGGCTGCTGAATTGTATACGGGCCGCGCCCACCGGTGCTCCACTCGCATCACTCGCCTTCCCTCCCACCACGGCGCACACACCCCGCGGCGCCGTCTGATAGGCTGGCAGCGCGGTGTCCGCAGCCCACACACTGCCCTCGCGGTGCCACGTGGCAGATGGCTGACCTGTCTGTGTGTCCGTATGTCTGTGTGCGTGTCTGTGTGCGTGCATCTTTGTTAGAGCAGCGGTCGTGTAGCAGTGTGCGCTCTGCGCTGCGAACCCGGCTATCGGAGTTCCAGCCACGGCCTAGTCGCAATTTTCTCATCTCATCTCATTGTCAGAAACCGCTTCGTCCTGTACAGGGTCGCGGTGAGCCGGAGCCTATCCCGGCAGACACAGGGCGCAAAGCAGGGGTATACCCACGATAGGACGCCAGTCCATCACCGGGCACTGCGGGATATTTATTCGGCAAGCCAATTAACCTATGCAGCAGCATGTTTTTTGGACTATGGGAGGAAACCGGAGTGCCCGGCGAAAACCCACGCGGACACGGGGGAGAGAACTCGCAAACTCCACACAGAAAGGCACCCGAGCCGAGATTCGAACCGGGGAATTTCCTGCTGTGAAGCGACAGGGCTACCCACGCGGCCACCGTGCCGCCCTGTAGGAATAGTTCGGCGTCAAATGAATATCTAGCGCACTATGTTAAACGTCATCTCTCGCGGGATATAAATACGGCCTGGAGTGGTGATGGCCACCAACCTCGTCACGTGTCAGCATTGCTTAAACAGTGTGACAAGGCTTTGTCTTTGCGTGTCTACGGGCGGAGCTCTGCGTGTGCTCTGATCTTTACGCTGTCTGCACGTGTCTTCGTCTGCTGCTCTATCGGTCTCTCCACAAGTTTGTCCGTCTGTGCCTCCCCTGTCTTCCTCCACACGTCTTCTGCGGCAGTCTTCTCTTGGCCGCGTGTCTGTCCGCTTGTCTTTTTTCTGTCTGCATCACTGTCTTCGTTTGCTCACGGGAGGGGAAACTCAAGGCACCCGGTTGGGATCACCACGCAACAAGACCCACTTGCTGTACTGCAGTCTCTTGTGCCACCGCCTCGAGGCCCAGTGAGGTGTGGAGTTTCACGGATCTCTACGTTGTCCACCAACCCCTACCTCCAAAGCTTGACATACGTCGAGCTGCGATAGTGATGGGTGCTGATGATGGCGAGGCTGCTGATGAGGATGACGGGATGATGATGATGTGAGTGTGGAAGAGGGGGTGAAAGCATCTCCAACAGGCAACCATGTGGTTGCTCTCACTCACGTGCGGCTTCCAATTAGAGACGCGCGAGAGAGCGCTGCGCTTGTTCTAACGCAGGCGAGTGCTCCTCGTGATCGCGTCCGCGCGATCCAGGCGCTTTGATACGAATCAGAAAAGAGCGAGGTCGACAAACCATGCGTACGCATGGACCCTGTAAATCTCTCCAGCGGGCGTTTGTCCTTGGAATTATTTGTGTTCACACCAATGCGCCACCGCTCCCCTACATTGCCCCCCGGCTGCCCTGAGATGTTACAAACTCCTGCCCGCTGGACAACTGTTACAAAGGGGTACATCGCTCAACGGTTCAAATCCACCTGGAATAAAAAAAAACGGACACCATCGCGGCTCCACAGCCAGGCAGTGATCGATGTGTCGCGATGAGAGTCTGGTAAGAGATCACGGGGAAAAAACCCAGGTGATTCCGGTTAACCGAGGTGGCAGACACACACACACGCACACGCGCGCTCAGCTGCACGTACTCTGTCAATGGCGGCGATGATTTAGAATTGTGTTATGGTGCTTTGGGTATGGCTTTAGGATTGCTTTATGAGTTCTTGTCGGAGCCATCTGGCATCCTGGACCCTATCGCGTGTTATGACTCGCGCCCGAGTCATAACACGAGCTGTCGGAGCGAATATCACCTCGACTCGAGCGGCGGCAGACGAGAGGCGATGTCGAGACGAGGGCGGTTCGAGCAATGCCCTGGCACCGGTCCAAAGTGTGGGTTCTCTCCAGTGTAGAGGTTGGTTGTCTCCGTTCACAATCAGTCCGCTGAGCGCATCATTGTCTCCGTCCATAAACTCATGACCGTTGAGAGATGGTTGCAGGTTAGGGAGGCCTCAGCTTAGCAGTGGATTGATCGTGGCTCTATCAACGAAACAATACAATCTGTTGAAGGACCCTTTCTGTTTCAAGCGACATTCATTCACAATGCATTGCGCCCACGTGGCACGTCACAAAAACGCTGGCGCTGACTTGATTCAAATATTGCGTATGTACACACTGTGCTTATAATTGTGCGCGTGTGTGGGTCTTTGCGATGCTGGCCTTGCTAGGCATTCGCTAGCACGACTTGACCTTGAAGTCTGTCTGTGCTATACAGGAATCTTTGTTTAGGTCTGTGAGTGGAAAGCGGCTGAAATACCACCTGTGTGAGTCATCCACAAGTGCTAATAATGACATGACGCACAGCGCGCATGACTCATTGCGGTTATTGTAGGAGTGCTGTGCAATGCACTGCAAATTGTGTCATCTCATTGTCTGAAACCCCTTAATCCTATATCGGGTCACGGTGAGCCGGAGCCTATCCCGGAAACACAGGGCGTAAGGCAGGAATACACCCGACGACGGGACGCCAGTCCATCGCCGGGCATTGCGGGACAATTTTCGTCTGCGAGCCAATCAACCTATCCAGGAGCATGCTTTTGGACTGTGGGAGGAAACCGGAGTACCCGGCGAAAACCCACGCGGACACGGGGAGAGCATGCAAACTCCACACAGAAAGGCACCCGAGCCGAGAGATTCGAACCCGGGACCTTCTTGCTGTGAGGCGTCAGCGCTAACCACTGGGCCACGCGCCGCCCACTGCAAATTGTTCTGACAGACATCGGATGAAGGGCAACCAACAAAGTTTAGTGATATTTGTAGCGCCTGATTAGCACAGCAAATGGGTTCAAGGTGGCTGAGACATATGATTGCTGCGAGTAGCGCTGTCGCCTCACAGCAAAAAGGTCTCGGGTTCGATCCCCTCGTTTCTGGGACAATATTGCCACGAGGTCGAAGCTGCAGTCACTTCAATCACTCAGAAACTTTAGACCCCAATTAGTGTCAAACGTTTGGCCCAGCTGCGTTTGCATGGTTTGAATGCTCGTTTTGAAGGATTGCATGACCTTCTTCCCTCTGCAATAATGTAGGTTTTCACGGCTCGACGCATGATGATTGCTTCGAAAAGCAGCTTTTCGAAGCAATCGATTATTCCCTCTGTTGTGCTCAAAAACGTAAAAGTTGTTCCCACGCTACTGTTGCGCTGTCACTCTTCTATTATTAATTTAATTGTGATGTGCGGTCTTGACTGCTACTATTCACGTCATGATGATGCATGGGCTTTCATCTTTATTGGAGTTGGTGTTGTGAGTTTGTTTAATTGCGCAGTCTTGCGTGTTACTCTTTACTTCTATGATTACGGTTAATTTGATTTATGCAAAGATTCGTACTTTTGTTAGCCCTTCGGTTTGACGCGTCGCTATGTCAGTTCAAATGATTGTTGTGGTACAGGAAACCAGCATCTGGAGCTTGCCAGCCAACTGGGCACTTTCTGCTGTAACAATAAACATGTCTCTATCAAGAAAAGTGGGATTATTTAGTCACTCTCAACACTGAGAATCGAACCGGCCTTCTATCCCACATTCCTCTGGTGCGGGAGGGAGATCGTACTGCACAGGCCCTTCTTCCACAGGAGTTCCAAATTAAACAATCCGGATTTGTGACACCGCTTTACCGATATTGCAGCTGGGTTTGCTTGACAATTACAATTCAGCCAGGAGATCGATGCAGCCCCGTAATCCTTCAGGAGCCGTTAAAATAAGTTCTGCATGGCGATAATCCAGCAGTGGCGGCCCCGTCAAGAGATTCTGGATGCGTGTTCCGCCTTCCAACCACACGGCCTTGACGCCTCCTTCAACCCGCGCCCATTTCTCCCACTTGAACAGTACAAGACGATAAAACAATGCAGACACTTCACACGAGCAATAAATAATGAAACCATAGTCCGGTGTCTCTGCACCCACCCGGATACCGCGAGCCCTCTGTCAAGCTCTGCGAGAGTCACGAATGCTTAGTTTTACTGGAGTCTTTTTTTGTTGCTTGCTGTTGCTGCTGCGAGGATATATTTCCGAGGAGTGAAACGTGATGGGCGCCACTTAATGAACCCACGAATAAGCCTCGGCAACTCGATACAAGAGGGCGTCGCGCCGCACTGTAACGATCGCACGGCGCTCACCTGACAAATGTTTGGCTTCCTGCGGAAGAGTAAGTCGGCGATGCAACCGATACCCGAGCCGAGTAATGCTGGCTGCTCATGGGCGAGTGAATGAGCGCGGTGAGCGCGGTGGGCGCTGGGCGTTAGTGCCGCGCTTTGGTGTTTTTTGAGACGCACACTCGCGTCGCGTGTGCAGAGCAATGCGGTGACGATCGCGCGGAAGCAATCGTGTGCAAACCTTGTGTTGAGAATTGCTCTTCATAGCTGTGCTTTCAGGATAACCGTGTTCAGTGTTCCTCTCCCGCCTGATGGACGTTTCGCATCCCACACTGGAAGCATCGTCAGGCGTACTTGTGATGCCTCCAGCGCGGCAGGAACACTCGACACAGATATCCTGAACGAACATCTGTACAGATCCGATACAGCCATTTCTTTCTCAATTCGATTCCGGGACTCCTCAATGTCATGTCACTCGCGTGGAGTTTGTTTGACCATAAGACCATACTTCACCACTTTGCTCAATGCCCGTGGATTGTTGGAGAGGGGGGATCGGTTCAGATATCGTTCGCCGTCACTGGTGTTAGTCGAGCAAGGGGAAGATGTTAACGCGACCGTGTTGTAGCGCACGCGATGCGTGGGGTGCATGGGGGATGCGTGGGGGATCCGTGGGGGATGCGTGGGAAATACGTGAGGGGTGCGTGGGGGTTGCGTAGGGGATGCGTGAGGGGTGCGTGAGGGGTGCATGGGGGGTGCGTGAGAGATGCGTGGGGGATGCGTGGGGGATGCGTGGGGGATGCGTAGGGGATGCGATGAGCGGCAGGCGGAGGCGTCGCGATCACACGCGCGGCTCCGAGCGAGCGCGCGGCCCAGATTGCGCGCGGCCCAGATTGATTGCAAAGCTCACTCAATAATTCAGGCCAAATTCAAATGATTACGGACGGATGATGGATTCTTGTGCGTTGATGGGAGCTGCTGGAGAGGAGTGGGGAGCTGCTGGGTGAGAGAACTTTATCACGGTGGTAGGGCACAGGTTGAGTGGCGGTGCAGCCGTTAGCGCACTGAGCCACATATCTGGCTCCCCGAGTTCGATACCCGCTCTCGGCCAACACTAGTGACGAGTTTCTGAAACCGATCTTCGATCTGCCCTCAGTCGACTTAGCCTCAAGTGAGTACCTGGTGCCCTGTGTGAACCTCGTCACTGGGGAGGCAAAGGCGGACGGGCATAAATATAATAAGTGCATTTATAGAACACTTTCACCCGAGGGTCACAAAGCGCTACACAGATGGAGATGTGTATTAGCTTCTCAGCATCAGCGTTTGACGGGATGATGCGCAGTCTGGCTATATTTTTGAGATGGAAATTGGCTACCTTCGTCACCTTGTTGATGTGTGTCTCGAAGCTGAGTGAGGAATCAAGAATCACACCCAGATTCCGAACTTCCTTAGCAACTTCAGTGGTCTGGTCGTCAATCATCAATTGGATCGGTTCAGCCTTGGATAATTGGTGCTGGGCTCCGACAAGTAAAACTTCTGTTTTGTCGCCATTTAGTTTTGGAAAATTGAATTTAGCCAGGCCTTTGCGGTTGACAATGTGGATGACGTGCAAAGACCGGACGCATTGATGGATGGCTTTGCTTTGATATAGATTTGGATGTCATCGGCATAGCAATGGTAGCTGAGATTTAGGCTGCGCAGGATATGGTCAAGTGGTTGTATGTAGATGCTGAAGAATAGTGGGCCGAGAACTGAACCCTGCGGAACTCGAGACTGTGCTCTCCACCCAACCCGTCGTGTTTCATGCAGACCTTTAGATGTACGGTACTTGCTAAGAGCACTTGACCCCACAGTCTGTTAAAGCTATACGGGATATCC
>JAZEWT010000003.1:19031435-19042421 GCA_036362905.1 Mordacia mordax
CAATGCTTTATAGCTTAGGTGGGGCTGTTAACGCTATGGGTACTTTTTTGCCAGTATACATATATAACATTACAACAGGTTTTACCGTATCTGGCGATTATGTAGGTGTTAAGATCTTAACACCTGCATAAGATCTTAACACCTGCATAATCGCCAGATACGGTAAAACCTGTTGTAATCTTATATAGGACTAGTTCTGTTTCCGACCACAACCAACATATGCGGTGAGTCATACCCGCCAGACCAAACGCCGCGGACCCCAGTCTCATCACTACCCAAGCGTGGGAAACTATGCTCAACCAACCACAAGAAACGTCACCACGTGAAGAGGCCTTCATCCAGCAGTGGAATGACAAGCACTGGAAGGGCCTCCAGTGGATGAAGGTGGAAGAGAATGGTGTTTGGCCTACTCCTCCATGCCGGACAGATGTCACGGCAGAGGCTGGAGTGGCCACAATGTGCCCGTACACCAGGCGCGACATTGGTTTGTAATGATGAAGGTTTTGGGCGGCACGGTGGCCCAGTGGATAGCGCTGTGGCCTCACAGCAAGAAGGGTCCCGGTTCGAATCTCGACCCGGGTGCCTTTCTGTGTGGACTTTGCATGTTCTCTCCCCGTGTCGGCGTGGGTTTTCGCCGGGCACTCCGGTTTCCTCCCACAGTTCAAAAACATGCTTCTGCATTTACAGACTAAATTGCTCGCAGTGCCCGGTGATGGACTGGCGTCCCATCCTGGGTATATCCCTGCCTTGCGCCCTGTGTCTGTCGGGATCGGCTCCGGCTCACCGCGACCGTGTTCAGGATTAAGCGGTTCTGACAATGAGATGATGAGATGAGATGATGAGATGAGATGATGCAGGTTTTCACGGCTCGATGCATGGCGATCGCTTGGAAAAGCTGCTCTTTCGGGATAGCCGCGTCGATCGCTCCCCATCTCTCCATCGCGACGCTGCATGACACAGCGCCTGCGGATGCCTCCAATGTGTGGGGCGAAACGTCGCGATGGAGAGAAGGAGGGGGGGGGGTAGCGATCGACGCGGCTATCCCGAAAGAGCAGCCTTTTCCGACGCGACCGTGATTGTGTAGGTCTTTCATCGGTTCGAGTGTGCGGATGGGAGCAGCTCCGTCGTGGCTGCTATTTCGGGCTCGCCGCGTCACGAACCTTCCTAAGTTTCAATTCCCACGTTGGAGGCATGGTCAGGCTCTTGAAGGCTGTCGCTCACACGCGGTGCGTTACACCTCGTCTGCGGTGCGTTTGGAAGTGGCCCAGAACGTGAAATATTCGGCGCGCACCGCGTGAGCACGGCTCCGCGTCGCGTCTCAGCACGGCGACTGTGATCAATGACCTCCCTGTACGTGAAACGGGGGGGGGTGTGGGAAACGACAAACTCCACACATCCTTAGTCCCGCAAATAAGGCACTGTTTGCACTTGCACTTGACGCCCGTCACGCGGCAATTTAAACACAAGCTATAAAGATCCGCCGAATAGCCTTAGCCGGCTGTAGAGTCAAGTGCTGCTCGCGGCTAGCTATGAATGTCGGCACGGCCCCCTACGAGGAGATGGGTGATGACAACCCATGCGCGGCCGCCTTTGCTTCCCTAGTGGCAATGCTTACACACCCGGCTGGTTATTATTTACTCATTGGAGACTGAGTCGACCTAGGGGACGCCCAAGACCGGTTCGGATAATCGTCACTGGTATCGACTGTTGGTCTGGTCGCCAAGTTAGTTTCCCAGCGCGCTAACCGCTGCGCCACCGCTCCCCACGCAGTCAAACCACAGCCACATTTCCCGCAGCCCAGCTGTATCTGGAGCGAGCGCTGTTCGTGATCGCCGACCATCGAGGTTCCGCTCACAGCTGCGGGGCTGGGAGCTGCGGGCGAGATCAGGCAATCGGCTAAACGAGGGGGGGGGGCGCATCTCTTGCTAACCCCCCCCCGCCGCCGCCGCCGCCGCCGAGCTAGGGCGCCACGCGTCACGCACAGCCCCGGGGGCTGCCAAACGGATCGATAGCTGTATCCGGGTGCGGAGAGGGACGGGTGTTGGCATCGCTGCGGAGGCGTGAGGACGACCGCCCCTGGGGCGCGGAGGAAATCGCGGCTCTGAGCCCCGCGGCCGCACCGCTCTCACGGACGATCGCCAGCAGAGCGCCCGCCCTACGCGCGATCTTGTGCCAAGCGTGCAACACGTTCTTTTTGGCTCTCTCCTCGATCTTGTCGATCTTGTCGATGTGTGATGCCAATTGAGAATGAGGGCGATCGAATGCTGCCAGTAATTGCATACGGGACTTCATTAATCCACTACTGGATTAAGACCCCCCCTCCCTCCCCTATCCTCCTCCTCTACCCCCCTCCCGATACTGTATTTATATTTCATGCGTGGCTGAACGTATTCCTTCCTTCGTTTGTTTAACAATAATTTGTATTGCTTATTTTACGTCCTTCTCTAAATTCTATCAATTATTTGACTTTCAATTGAATTTGCCTGCGATGTTATTGCTGTTGTTGACATGCCGTTACTTACACAGCTCATATTTGTAGCAAAAATTAAAGACAAAAAAAATGTTATTGTTGTTGATTTGCTGTTCATGTGTCGTTGTTGCTGACACACCGTTCTCTCCACAGCTATGTGCAGCGCTTTGTGACCCTGGGGTGATAAGTGCTTTAGAAGTGCAATTATTATTATTCCACCCCCCCTCCTCCTCCCCCCACCCCTGTTCGCTGCAGTTCTTTGGGGGCCCTCTGGGTGAAAGGAGCTGTTATATGAATGTAATAAATTATTATTACTTAGGAGATACATTTGTATTGATTCGCCACCCACGCTGAGCGATCTATCGGCCCGATTTGGAATCTTGATGAATGTAGAAATATCGATTGATGTCTCATTACATTGTCTCTACATTATAGCCCCTGTGGTGGCTGCGAATTCCATCACTGCATGTACTCTAAACCGTCATTATCAACGGGTCGGTCGCGCGCGACCCATCAGTGAGTCGCGAGCAGGCCACCTCGTGGTCCGTGGAGACCCCAGTGGGCCTTGTAGTGCAAGCGGTTGAGATCTGTGTTCGATTGGATGATTGATCAACGTCTGATGAACAGATCGATGGTCGGCTAAGAAGCCCCCCCCGCCACCCCCCGCCCGCCGCCCAGCGTCGCGTGGTCGCGGCATCTCGGTCACTCTAAGGAACTCGTGTGACCTGCTCGGAACTGCAGTCAGTCCATTTGTAGATTTAATCTCGAAGGGACCGCTGAGCGATGTAGCTCTTCTTAACAGTTGTCCAGCGAGGAGGGGTAAGAAAGTGAGTAGGGAGCCCGTTCATCATCACAGGCACCGGGGGAAATTTAGTCAGAAAACCTGCGTAAACTCACGGAGACACGGGCAGAAAACGTGACAACTCCGAACGGAGAGACGGCCCGAGCTGGGAATCGAACCTGAGTACTTGCTGCGAGGCGGTAGCGCCGGGCAGGGTGGCTCATGATGCTTCTGCTGCTGCCGTCTCAGCGCGTGTAACCGGGGATTGCGGGATGCGGGCGACAGGCGGAAGGAAGGTCCACGTCTGGAGCCCGGTGCATCCCCGTAGAGATCCGCCTGCTCCCCCCTGCGTCATATACACAGCCTCTGGGTGCATGATACTGCACGGTTGGCAGAATGAATGGCGGGGTGACCTATTTTTCAATCATCTCTCCCCAAATTCCTCCGGGGTGGCAACACTGTTTGCGCCAGGATTGACACTGACCATTGTTGGCCATGTGGAAGTGGCCCCAAGGAGAGCACTCGGTGTATATATCCGCTTCAAAAACATCACCATCCATTTCATCAATATCTATGCACCAATCAACGATGCGGACAAGGACACTATTTTCCAGTCTCTGCAAAGACACCTCGAGGGCGTTGAAGATGATGAATCTATGGTGTTAGGGGATGACCATAACTGCATCCTGGACTCCCTAAACCGCACGGGCAAGGAACAATGCCACAGAAACACCTTGCGCACTCTACAAGATTTGCTTGACAGCCACAACCTGATCGATGTGTGGCGGATACACCACCCCACACAACAAGGTTTCACCTGCATGAGAACAAGTGCTGGTGGGACACCGACGCAAGCAAGGCTCGATAGATTTTACATTTCAAAGGACCTTAAGAATAGAGCAGTCGCATTCAGTATTCGGACTGCACCAGTCACAGCCCACCGCTTAACTTTACTTCACCTGAAACTGGAAAAGGCTCTACGAGGTTGAGCATACTGGCACTTTAAGAGTGTGCTCCTGAAGGATAGCACATTCACCGAACTTATCAAGACTTTTTGGAAAGACCGGCATTGGGAGATTTTTTTTACTTTGAAAACCCTGGCACAATGGTGGGATATTGGAAAAGTCCGAATGAAGAAACTATGCCAGTTGCACACGTGGGGAATCACACAACGGTTGAACCACGAAATCACCGGCATTTACAGAAAGATTTCTCTCTTTGAACACAGACCGAAAAGCGAAGCAACCTCCAGCCTAACAGGGAAATATATGGAAACGTTGGAAGTCCTAAAAGGTCTATAGAAATATAAAGAGGATGGTGCATTTGTGCGACAAATGCCTGGAAGGCCTGTTTGACGAAAATGGCAAGAGAGCCACTTTTCGAAGCAATCATAATGGCAATTTTGTTTCAAAAAAGCACCAAATTTCCACAGTAGTGAGACGCTACTACGAGAACATCTTCTCCCCTGAGTACAAATCGAGGCAGACTCCAGAGGAGATGTGGAATGATTTGCCGCTTTGGACGAGGAGGAAAAGGACATCCTCTAAGAAGGAATCACGCAGGGAGAATTAGACACGGCAGTGAAGACCTTGGCACAAACAAGTCCTCAGGCTTGGACAGACTTGCAGGAGATTTTCTACAGATATTTTTGGCCTTACTTAAAGGAAGATTATGCAGCTGTTGTGCGCGAGGCAATAGAAACAGTCATCCTACCTCAATCCTGGAGGAGACACGCGCTAACCCTGATACCCAAGAAAGACGGTATGAGATACCTGAAAAACTGGCATCCAGTATCAGTGCTGTGCACTGACGACAAGATCCTAGCTAAGGCCCTCTACACAAAGTGTACTGGAGCCTTGTATCAGTTCATAATAATAATAATTGCATTTGTAGAGCACTTTGCACCATGGGAATCACAAGGTGTTGCGCAGAGCTGCGGAGAGAACGGCTCGCCAGCAACATTAGAACGCAAAATCAGCAACAATAATTTTTTTGGGGGGTTTTATTTATATACACGTCACGACAGAACACCATGTAAAATATGATCTGACTTTCAACTGTAATTTTAAAATGCAAAATTATCAGTGTTAATACGTATATTGGGAAATGGTTTAATGTAACATTTATCGTATGATAATTATTGCATTTCTAGAGCGCCAATCATCTGAGGGTCATACAGTTAATTAAATATGACCAGTCATATACTATCCCAGGGAGAACAATTCACGATGGCGCATTTCTAGTTAAAGAACTAATCTCGCTATCCGCACAACTCGATATTGCTATTGCACTGCTCTCACTTTATCAAGGGAATGCTTTTGACAGGGTAGACCACAGTTACTTAGTTGGAACACTGGCAATTTTTGGGATCGCAGGAAATTTCAGACGCCTATTGGAGTTATTTTTAGAGTAAGGCTCAATGCACGGTAAAAAAATCAATGGTGCACTCACCGCGCCCATAGAGTTTCGAGGAGGAATCAGGCAAGGCTGTGTATTGTCAGGTCAACTCCATTCACTTGCCGTAGAACCTTTCCTCTGTCTTCGACGAAGGCTTACCGGGTTAACAACACTGCAACAGAAGCCGAGATGAGAGTCACGCTCGCGGCATCAGCAGACGACATTGTCCTCTGCCTATAAATGCCTTGATGATAGCGAACAACTGCCAGAGTACCAAGAAATCTATTCTTGAGCCTCATCTTCTAATCTGAACTGGGAAGAATGCAGCGGACTGCTGGAGGGACAATGCAATAAAGACCGGCTCACGGAGCTAGGAAAAAACAATTGTGTAGAAGATAAAATCTATCCAACATCTGCGCATCTCTCTGCATATGTTATCAAAGCTTCCTGTTTGCATATTTCGCCACGAGTATTTGTGGCTTTTGCAAGCTAGACACGTTGTTAAAGGTGTCTATTTTGGTGTTTAAAGATCTTAACACGTGTATAATTGCGAGAGAGTGTTAACACCCTTTCTGCTCGTTGCATATGTGCACTGGCAAAAACTACCCATAGCTTAAACAGCTCCACCTGAGCCACCAAACATTGATATTGCATTGTCCTGAGCTGACTGCCTTTTGGCATCATCTGGCCAACACTGACAATCAGGCTCAAAATAACGCCATGTTTGGTGCAGGCCAATCATTTTGAAGGAAATACATGTGTTATCAAAGCTTCCTGTTTGCTAATTCGCCACAAGTATGTGTGGCTGTTGCAAGCTAGGCACTTTGTGAAAGGTGGTCCATTTTGATGTGTTTAAGATCTTAATAACTGTATAATTGCCCGAAATGGTAAACACCTTTCCAAATCGTTGCATTGCTATGCCGATGACATCCAAATCTATATCCACGCAAAAACCATCCTTTAATGCACCTGGTCTTTGGATGTCTTCCTCACTGTCAACTGTTAAGGCCTGGTTCAATTCAATTTTCCTAAAACTAAATGGTGACAAAACAGAAGTTTTACTTGTCGAAACTCCGCATCAATTGTCCAAGGCTGAACCTATCCAATTGATGTTTGACGACCAGACTCTTGATTCCTCACTCAGCTTCGAGACACACATCAACAATGTGACGAAGGTGGCCCGTTTCCATCTCAGAAATAAAGCCAGACTGTCATCCTCTGATTCTGAGAAACTAAGACACATCTTCATCTCCTCACGAATCGATTACTGCAATGCACTGCTCCCTGGAGCCCCTGCCTACCTGATCAATCGTCTCCAACGTATGCAGAATGCGACTGCTAGAGTCCTCACCCGCACACCCATCCACGATCACTTATCCCCAGTACTGATGTCTCTCCACTGGTTACTGGTTGAATACAGGATTGAATTCAAGATCCTCCGCCTCACCTACAAGGTTCTTACTGGCGCTGCTCCGACATACATCCGTGACCTACCTCAGGCACCCTCCCCAACCCGACCACTCCGATCCTCTAATAAGGCTTGCTTCATGTGCCCAGATTGCACCTCCATTCGATGGGTGACAGAGCTTTCTCATGCGCCGCTCCCAGACTCTGGAATACCCTTCCGTTGGCGCTTCGATCAGCTGAGTCCGTGGACATCTTCAAATCTCGTCTCAAGACTCACTTGTTCCGTAAGGCTTTCAAGCCCTCTGGCTAGGATTGTTGATGCGGCTCAATGTTGTTTCTGCCAACCTGCGCCTGCTCGGGAACATTTATTTTTTCCTCGTTTTTTAAAAGAATTTATTTTCTTAAATATTGCTTATTTTACGTCTTATAATGAATGTATTGCTACTATTTGACTTTCAGTTGAACGGTGCTAATGTTGTTGTTGACATGCCATTCTCTCTGCAGCTGTGTACGACGATTTGTGTCCATCGGAATAGTAATTGCAATTACTATAATTTATTATTGTTATGGGCGGCACGGTGGCCCAGTGGTTAGCGCTGACGCCTCACAGCAAGAAGGTCCCGGGTTCGAGTCTCTCGGCTCCGGTGCCTTTCTGTGTGGAGTTTGCATGCTCTCCCCGTGTCCGCGTGGGTTTTCGCCGGGTACTCCGGTTTCCTCCCACAGTCCAAAAGCATGCTCCTGGATAGGTTGATTGGCTCGCAGACTAAAATTGTCCCGCAATGCCCGGCGATGGACCGGCGTCCCGTCGTCGGGTGTATTCCTGCCTTACGCCCTGTGTTTCCGGGATAGGCTCCGGCTCACCGTGACCCTATATAGGATTAAGCGGTTTCAGATAATGAGATGAGATGAGATTATTTACCAACGCTTGTGAGATGTGCGCTTTGGGCGAAGGACCCCGCAAGCGAGCTTGACAAACGGAAGGTTAATTAAAAAGCGTCTCACGGTGTTATGCTAAGTGATTGCACGTGATTTACACCTGATTGAAAATGTAATTTGGTCGCGTGTTGTTTTTCCCTTCCGTTATTTTTTTTTTAATTGCCAATGCAATAAAATAAAATAATATCTAAGCACATTGTCAATCCAGGGATGTAAGAGAGCCAAACGTAAAGATGCCCACCGTAGCATGAAAGAGGATTAAAGCAAGTATTCTTAATTGTTAACGCTATCGAGGCTGGCACGGGATATGAGATACGATGTGAGTGGTGAACACCACGCGCGGCCGCCTTTATACCCCTGATGTTTACAAACTGCACCAGGTACGGCTAACGTCGAATCCACCTCGGGAAGCTCAGGGCTGGAGCGGATATTTCCGACCTATTGGCCGTGAGCGACGGTGCAATGCGCTAGCCACTGCACCACAGCTCCGAACACTGTCGCGCTCCTTCGCGTCGTTTGTCCATACTTCACCATGCTGGTCCATGACGATTTAGCGAGGAGGGTCCACTACACGCGGAACCGTTTCAGATATCACCGATGTTAGTCGTGGCCGAAAATGCCCACTCACGACGCTCGCTTTCAAGTGTAGTGTGCTAACTGCTGCGCCACCTATCCAGGCCCCCCCCCCCTCTCTCCCTGTCCAACGACAAATTCTGATCATAAAATCCAATAACTGAGACTGTAATTTGGTGGACGCGCCCTGCCTAGAACCACCGATGCGAATCTATTAATTGCACAGCCTGCCGCCGCACAATCGCTTACTTCGTTCGGAACAATTTACAAAATGTTAACGAGACTCCACACCGCGTGCATACTTGGTGTTTTAAGACCTTAGCACTTGTACAATTGCCCGACATAGTTAAACCTTTCCGTATTTTTACAAGTTGTGAATTGTATCGCTGTTTTTTTTATCATGCAGCACATCTAATTACACTGGGGTGCGGGGGGGGAGGGTAGTTTTAACGGAGGGAGATGCGGAACAGGATTGCAGATAATTACCCACATTGATTTTGTGACAGGGCGACGCGGTGGCCCAGTGGTTAGCGCTGACGCCTCACAGCAAGAAGGTCCCGGGTTCGAATCTCTCGGCTCGGGTGCTGCTTTCTGTGTGGAGTTTGCATGCTCTCCCCGTGTCCGCGTGGGTTTTCGCCGGGTACTCCGGTTTCCTCCCACAGTCCAAAAGCATGCTCCTGGATAGGTTGATTGGCTCGCAGACTAAAATTGTCCCGCAATGCCCGGCGATGGACTGGCGTCCTGTCGTCGGGTGTATTCCTGCCTTACGCCCTGTGTTTCCGGGATAGGCTCCGGATCACCGTGACCCTATATAGGATTAAGCGGTTTCAGATAATGAGATGAGATGAGATTTTGTGACATCCGCGGCCCTCGGTCCGATTCGAATTATATGACTGCTCGCGGATCGCCAGCCGAGCCACGTGGACGGAGCCCGACTCCGCGAATCACATTCCGTATCACGCGTCTCATAAAGCGGCTCTATGTGACCCTCGGGTGAAAGTCGCTATAGAAGCGCAAATGTAATTATTATTATATATAAAAAAAAAAGAAATCTTGGCCGATGGTCCTAAAAATTTGGCTCGATCACGTTATTATCGAGGGTGAAATTAGCTTCCGAATTTTTGGGTCCAACATGACTCTTCTGGAACGACCAGCTTGCAATGCAAGGCTAATGACAGTCATTTAGATTGGGACGGGATCTTCTTAACAGAGTCAAAATTAAGATCCACGGAAACGTTCCCACAATACGCTGGAAACACCACCTCCTGGTGACTACCTTGTAGAATTTTTGCGTCACATAAAAACCCGAAGATTTTTGAATTGTTGACAAATAGAACACGATCCTTTACAACTCATTATTTCTCTCATCTCATCTCATTATCTGAAACCGCTTAATCCTATATAGGGTCACGGTGAGCCGGAGCCTATCCCGGAAACACAGGGCGTAAGGCAGGAATACACCCGACGACGGGACGCCAGTCCACCGCCGGCAACTCATTATTTTTCACAGGCAAATGCGCAGGTATATATATATTTATTTATGCGCCTGCTCGGGAACACTTTTTCTTTCCTTTGTCTCATCTCATCTCATTGTGAGAAACCGCTTCGTCCTGTACAGGGTCGCGGTGAGCCGGAGCCTATTCCCGCAGACACAAGGCGCAAGGCAGGGATATTCCCACGATGTGACGCCAGTCCATCACCGGGCACTGCGGGCAATTTAGTCTGCAAGCCAATTAACCGATGCAGCAGGATTTTTTTGGGACTTTGGAAGGAAAACGGAGTGCCCGGCGAATACCCACGTGGACACGGGGAGAACATGCAAACTCCACACAGAAAAGCACCTTTGTTAAATAATTATTTTTATCACTTACTTTATGCCTTTCTGGAAATAAGAGCCATTATTTGACTGTCAATTAAACTGCTCTGAGGTTGTTGTTGACATGCCATGCTCTCTGCAGCTCAAATTTTTAACAAAAAAAATGTCATTAACTTTAATTCGAATGCTGTCGTGACAAATGTATGGATGATTTCCGTGTGATTGGGGCTAGGTCACGTTGCAACAAACATGTTATTGCTGTTGCTACTCTTTGACTTTCAGTTGAACTGCCCTGATCTTGTTGACATGCCGTTCTCTCCCCACAGATAGGCTTTGTAAAATCCTGATGTGCCGTTCCCTCCGGAATTTCTGTGCAGCGCTTTGTGGCCCTTGGGTGATTGGCACTCGAGAAATTCAGTTATTATCATTATACGATAAATATTACATTAAACCATTTCCCAACATATGTATTATTAACACTGATAATGTTTGCAGGGTGGCGCGGTGGCCCAGTGGTTAGCGCTGACGCATCACAGCAAGAAGGTCCCGGGTTCGAATCTCTCGGCTCGGGTGCCTTTCTGTGTGGAGTTTGTATGCTCTCCCCGT
>JAZEWT010000003.1:19057400-19067983 GCA_036362905.1 Mordacia mordax
CCCCCCCCCCGGTTTGCCTATAAAAACCTGGGAGGGGAGACCTGTCCCCTCTCTGGATTAAAAAGCCGCTCCAAGGGGTGGAGGCCATAGTGGGGTTGACCTAAACGGTGCTCTCACTACGCACAGTAGAGTGAGCCTGGTGCATGCTGCAGGCCGATTCTCACCGATTTCAACATCGCCCCCCTCCAAGAGTGAGGACACTTACCCCAGTCTTCGCTCAGAGGTTCGGAGAGCTGTGCAGCTTGGGAAGGATTAGTGGTGGTCGCTGACTGCTGAGAAGATGGAGTCTGCCCAAGTAGTCTGTCATCACAACTCACTTTTTAACGCATCAAGATTTTGACCTGCAATGCCGCACCCATTGCCTTTCTTAAAGTAGGAAATGGTGGCCTGATCTCCGACCCCAGCAGCAAATTCGCAGGTTTGCATAGCATTGCTCCGCGTTATTGGAGGAAGGGAACCCCCTCAGCTCAGATAATACCACTGGATAACATGGAAATGACACCGCTGGGGCTGCGGTGCCTCAGATATTGGAAGAAGCAGCCACTCCCTGTGAGTGGCTGGTGGAAATGCCATCTGTCGGCGAAATACGTAAGGCAATACAGAACCTGGAATGCGGGAAATCACCAGGAGATGATCTCTGAAAGGAAATGCTGAAGGAGTGTGGTACATGTTTTCTGACTGCCCCAAGAAAATAACCGCTGGAACACAGCACATATTCCACAGAATTTGAAAGATGCCCTAGTGGTCGCCCTTTTTAAGAAGGGGGACCACACAAGGTAAGAACTAAGGGGATATCTCTTTCCTCGGTGTACCGGGAAAGATCCTGGAGAGGATTATTCCACATCGCCTTTCCAGACACGCTGAGGAGAGGTTTACGGAACCCCAATGTGGTTTCAGACGAGAGTGGTCTTGCACGGACACGATATTCTCTGTCAGGCTGCTGCAGCAGAGGTGTAGTGAATTCCAACAGGAACTGCATCTCTGTTTTATTGATCTGGTGAAGGCCTACAATGCCATCAGCAGGCCAGAGCCGTGAGGTGTTCTCCGTGCTTTCATGGTCCCTGACTCTCTGCTCACTATTATTAAGCACCGTCATGATGGTAGGCAAGACCGAGTAGAGTTGCGTGGTCAGGAGTAAGAGCCATGCCCTTGTTCACCTTCGAGTGCGACAGGGATGCCCTATGGCTCCTGTATTATTTAACATTAATTTTTACCGCGTCTTTCGACAGGCTTTCCTTTTCTGATGGATCAAGGGATGGCTCTCTATTGGCAAACCATGTCCTATGTGTGACGATCTATTAATTACTGTTCACTCTCAGAAGGAGTTTATTGGCTCCGTAAAGCTGTGTGGAAACTGACACCTTTTGCTCAACACGAAGCTTAAGGATGTCTCAACTGCAATCATGTCCTCTCTTTTCTACGCTTGTGAAACGTGGACCCCCTGATGGACCATCTGTGCCGATTGAAAACTTTCCAGCCTGCCTGTTTATCATACATTCTGGGTTTAACTAGATTGGATTGTGTGAAGATTTCGACAATTCTCTAAAGATCTGGGCAAAGTACAATTGCTGAGCTTCTCCAGCAGGCGAGGCTGCGATTGTTGGGATATGTAGCCGCATATGCCCAGTCACTGTATGCCTAAGCAGCTTCCGGACAGGTGGGACTAAAGGGGCGCGGCACGGGCTGGAGAAGAGATGGACCGATGTGACACAAGAGGACCTGTAGATGAGTGGACTTGCTGAAGAGTAGTACTAGCAATGTCAAGATCGACCCCTGTGGAGGAGGATTATGAAGGACGCTATGGGGCAGTTGGAGGCAGTCGCCCTCCCACAATAACGGAGGGCAGAGGAGTGACGCTCACAACAACGAACGGAGCACTAGGCAGCAAAATCACAGCAAGTTTGTAGAGTAATAAGCATAGATGGTCCATCTGCTCGTCATCTCATCAGGCAGCCAGTCTCGTGACCGCCTGTGTATGAGCCGTTGACACTTCGCGTGGCCTCCAAGTGCACCTGTGCTGGCAGAAGTGCCGTGGCGACGTCAACTTCACTTCGTGGCGAATGGCGGTTGTTGTATCTCCGTACGCCTCCTTCCGTGAGTGTCTCCCTTTCTCTGTGGTTGTCTGTCTGTGAGCACGATGCGGTGCATCCCAGACTGCGGCCGTCTGCTGCTGCTATTACATCCGCTGCTGCTGCTGCTGCTTATGTTGCTTCTACTTGCGCTGTTACTCTGTACTGCTGCTACAGCCGCGGCTACCAAAGCACACACAGCTGACATCGTGTAAGATGCTGCTACCGTTGCTGCTGTTAGTTCGTCTCACGCTGTCTCCGGCATCTCTGATGCTGCCGCTACAGTGTGAGCTGCATGGACCCGGCCGAAAGACAAGGTGTAATGGCGACTGCTTATTGAATACTTCCATTCGTCTGCCTAATTAGGCGGGCGAATAGAGTAATGATATAGCGCGAGATATTATGTAATTACCCATTACGCGACGCTCAATTCCACCAGCCCCCACTCCCCTCCGACACTTCTTTAACCCGGGAAGCCGACGCGCGGGGTGGTGACGCGGAGGTGACGTTACGGTGACGCCACGCCGCCAGAAACTCGGCAACCAGGGGCGGATGAGAGGGGAGGGTAGGGCGTGGGATGGTGGCGCGTGGGGTCGCTGAGGAGGTATGCGGGGGGAGGGAGAGGAAAGAGGTGCGGGAGGGGGTCGCACGCTGGACCCGCATGTCTCACGCGTAATCCCAGCCTTGCAGGCGTGCGGCCACTAAATCGGCATTGGCAGATGCCCTGATTCCGCGCTGCAGACAAAACAGCCGCTGGAGTCAAACATCGGCTGCTGCTGCACTTGCGTTGGCAGCAGCGGTGCACAAGCACGAAACACTCTGAACGCATTGGTAGAGACGAGATGCGGTGGGTGACGTTTCGGGACAAGGGTCCGTCTTAATCAGCGACACTCAATAGACCCTTCTCTCTCACGGAACCCTAACGGGGGAGGTGGGGGGAGGGGTGAGGGTGGGTGGGTGTAAGCGCGGAGGATGGTGTAGAGTGAGAGGTAGGAGAGGGGAAGGGAGTTGGGCAGAGGGCAGGGAGAGGGGGAGGGAGATGGAGAGGGTGGAGAGGGTGAGTCTGAGAGAAAAGGAGGAGAGTGAGAAGAGGAGGTGGGGGGGAGGGTGCGAGTGGTAGGAGAGGGGAAGGGGGAGGGAAAGAGGGAGGAGGAGAGAGATGGGGGAGTGAGGAGGTGGAATGGAGTGAGGAGGTGTGGGAGAGGGGGTGGGAGAGGAGGAAGGAGGGGCAAGGGAGAGGTGGAGGGAGGAGGGGGCAGAAGTGGAGGCAGGGTCGAGGGTTACGTAGCGTGGCTACCTCTCGATGCTTCCTCACGCGCAGTGTATTTGTTGCGCCTCATTGTTGCTCGTACTCTCAGTAACAACTCGCCGTGCGTCACGATCGCGACAGTCGCTCCTCTAGTGGCTGCCAGGCAATTGATCCTCACACTCGGGTCATGGAGGTGGGAGGGAAAGCGACCGGGCGGGGTAGATAGAGAGTAAGATGGGGGATGGATGGAGAGACAGAGGGATAAGAGAGAGGGAGAAGGGAGTGTGGGAGCTCGGTGGAATTGGCACAGCTGCCCCCCCCCCACCGCCGGACAGACGTTGACTCTGACTCCCAGCTCACAGCGATCTCTTCCCTGTCTCTCTCCCCTGTCTCTCAGTGTTTCTGTGGGTGTCTCTATGTCCACAGACGTGTGCGTGTGTGTGCCCCTGTGCGTCTCTTCCCCCGTGCGTGCGTCTCGACGTTAATCTGCCAGTCCCTCCGCGCGTCTCTCCGCGCGTGGAGACGCATCCCTCTCCCCTCTCCCCTCGTGTCTGCGGCTCCCGTCTCCAGACCTCTCCCAAACCTCTCCCCCGCTACTCCATCCTCGTTCTCATCGTCACTCGGCCGCTTTCGCTTCATCATTATCGTCATCTCGTCTTACTCCCATCGTTCCATCTCGATCCCCTCCCCTCCGCTCTCCCCGCTCCCTGTTCCCTTCCACGCCTCTGCCTCCCCTAGGGGGGGTAGGCGGAGGGGGGGGGGAGCTAGCCGCACGGCCACGGTTCTGAGTACGGAACCGCCCCCCCGATGCAGTCGTAGTCGCTCGCGCCGTCTCCCCCGGGACACGGAGCGCGGACCCAGGGAGCAACGGACAGCGGAGAGACCGGGGAGAGAGCGCGGCTCCACATGGAGTTGGACGAGGAAAGGGAAGCGCTGATTGGAGAGGGAGGTGGAGACGTGGAGGGGAGCGGTAAAGTAGGGTCGTAGAGGTTTAGTGTGAGAGGGATGCTCGTGGGGCAGAGGGATGTCCGGGGAGCCATAGTGGGTTTGAGCAGTGGAACGCGGAGAGGTGAGTGGTAGACTAGGGTGAGTGGTGGACTAGGGTGAGTAGTGGACTAGGCTGAGTTGTGGACTAGGGTGAGCGGTGGACTAGGGTGAGCGGTGAAGCACAGGGAGCGCTGTGGAGCGGTGATCAGCGTGGGTTATGGGGCGTGGGCGGCGGTGAGCGAAGGGAATCGGTTGACTTCGGATAGTGATGGACTAGAGGGAGCGGTACTCGGGGAGGGGAGCAGTACTAGAGGAGAGGAGCAGCACTCGGGGAGTGGTGAAGTACTCGGGGAGGGGAGCGGTACTCGGGGAGTGGTGCAGTACTCGGGGAGGGGAGCGGTACTCGGGGAGTGGTGAAGTACTCGGGGCAGTACTCGGGGAGTGGTGTAGTACTCGGGGAGGGGAGCGGTACTCGGGGAGTGGTGCAGTACTCGGGGAGGGGAGTGGTACTCGGAGAGGGGAGCGGTACTCGGAGAGTGGTGCAGTACTCGGAGAGTGGTGCAGTACTCGGGGAGGGGAGTGCGCTGCCGAGGTGAGTGGTTCCTCGCGACATGATGACTATGACGGTTCTTGCCATCACCATCGTCACCACCATCACCATCGTCACCACCATCACTATCGTCACCACCATCACCATCGTCACCACCATCACCATCGTCACCACCATCACCATCGTCACCACCATCATCTGCTCAGCGCCCGGTATGATGATGCTGATGCTGTGAGTGCCGCCTCCTCGCGTGCTCTGCAACGTGCGTCTTCATCCGCGTTGTGCACTTACCCTCCTGCTGGTGCCGTCCCTCTGTGCACTGTCTCCGTACTGTCATCGTACTGCCTGCTCATCCGTGCTGTCACCCGTGGCGCCGTCACCAGACCAAAGCTGTTCGCTTTGCGCTTAGTTTCCTCGCTCATCGTGATCATCAGCTGTGCCGCGCGCTAACCGATCATCCTCCTGCTCCGCCTCAGCTGTACTGTTGGTGTTTTGCGAATGAGTTCAATTCATCATCAGTATTAATAACCGTTTAATCCTGTACCGGGTCGCGGGGGCTGGAGCCTATCCTGGCAGGGTGCAAGACGGGGGCTATACTCAGGATATGACGCTAGTATCTCGCGGGGCACTTTATTTTGGGGCAACTTACTCAGCATGCCAATTAGCCTCGGGAGTAGTGTGTTGTTGAACGGTGGAAGGAAACCGGAGTATGCGGAGAAAACCCACGCGGACACGGGGAGAGAACTCACAAACTCCGCACAGAAAGGCACCCGAGCCGGGAATCGAACCCGGGACCTTCTCGCTGTGAGGCGACAGCGCTGCCCACTGGGCCACCGTGCCGCCCATCATTATCATCAGCCGCAAAGACATCATCATGTCCTCACCATCATCTCTGTCGCTCTCAATGGTCATCATCATCTCTGGCTGAGAGTATTCGCTGCTCGGCAGCAGAATCATCATATGACCACCGTCACAGGCACTGGGCTCGATTGAGTCGGCAAGGCAATTAGGCCAGACATCGGCAAGCACTTCTAATGGCCAGGACTGTTGATGCTGCTCACTGACGTATGCTTAGACGATGGAGCGCTGTTGACCTGTGCCTGCTCAGGAACACCTCCATCCTTTATGTGTTTGAACAACCATTGCGTTCGTTATTTGATGTCCTTCATTGATTTAGTGTCATGCTTTTATTAATTTTGATCTACTTTGATCTTGTTGACATGCCGTTCCATCGACCGGCTCCTGTGCAGCGCTGTGACCCTCGGGTGAAAAAGCGCTTTAGAAATGCAAATGATTGTCATCGTCATGACGCGCGGGCCGCGCTGCCCGCGCACGGCTACATGCCCCGTGCTACCCCACTCAGCAACCCCACCGAGCCACCCCGCTCAGCTACCCCGCGTGGCTGACCCGTCGTCTCTCTGTCTCCCCGCCCGCAGCAGACGCAGCAGTAGCAGCAGCAGCAGCAGGAAGACGCGCCATGTACTCCCAGTGCGAGACGATCGCGAGGCTGAGCCGGGCCAAGGACGCGTGTCTCCAGCAACTGGAGCGCGGTTGGAATGACACGCGGCGGCGGCACGGTACGGCTCACAATCAGCTCGCCGGGCGATAAAGCACAGTCGCCGCTATTCCACGCACCGCAGGAGGACGCTGCCGATGCGTGCTGCTCGCTCGTTTTGTGATGTTTTACGTTGTTGCGTTGCTCAGTTCGAAATCGCTGTCGAAAATCATAATTAATACCCGTCTATGCTGCTACTGCGTCAGCGGATAGCACACCGCTCGCCGGTTTGATTCGATCTCTGGGCGCGGCAGGTGACGCAACGGTGCCAGTTTCTTGAACTGGATGAACTCTGCACCACCCACACACCATCGCTTCGCCACAGTCGTGATGTGGGTTCTCGCATCTCGACGGAGGAGGATTGCTCTTTAGGAATAGTCATCCTGAGCGCTCCCCCTCCTTGCCCCCCTCTCATTCGACGTTTCGCATCCCACGCGGAAGCGAAACGTCGCGAAAGAACAGAGGAGGAACGCTCGACACGGCTATTCGGAAAAGAGCAGCTGCCGCGTTCACCACAGCGAGTCGTTGGCACGTCGCATGCGGTGGGGGTGCCGTGCGGGTACTCCATCTCCTCGCCAGAGGCGTGGCCCTCCTCATAGCAGGGGTGCGAGCAAGCCATTGCCTGGGTTGTCCCTCTGCCGTTTGTACCGCACCTGAAAAGGCCAGGCAATGGGCGGAGGAGCCAGGCGTCTCCTCTCTGATCGCTGCTGTGCGACTCCCCTGCTCACGCTGATGTCTGCCACGCGATGCCCTCGGCTTATGCCGGGGGCAGTGGAGTTGAGACGCGGCCGCTCTGGAGACAAAGCGGTCTCCCGAGATCGCAACGTGAAGCGGCACAGCTCTCCTCCCTCCTCCTCGCGTTCCTCCACCCTCTCCCCATTCCTACTCCCTTTTCCTCCTCTACCCCCTCATCTTGCTCCTGCCTCCTCATCCTTCTGCCTCCTATTCGTCGTTGCTCTTCCTCCTTGTCTGGTTCCTCCTCTCTCCTCTCTCTCTCCTCTTCCTCCCGCACCGCTCCGCTTTGGAATCCCCTGCCGTCACCACCTCCTCTCCCCAAGTTCCCAATGCTCGCGGTGCAGGTGAATCCTCAGCGGGGGGAAGGGTGGGGAATGATGGTATTTGACCATACCTCACCATGCTCGTCATTGCCGGTTCCATTAGAATGCGCCACTGTTGTTAGCCGTGTTTGGGAATCGAACTCGGGTGGTCGGATTTAACTGCCCGTGAATTTGCTGGTGTAGGCAGGCCACGGCTTTCCGAAGTTGCTCATCGGGGATAGTCGTGTCTCAGCCACGGTCTCAGAACGCCGGAGGATTCCGCCAACGTGGGAGGGGAAAGAACAGCTTTGAAAAGTAAACTCATCTCTCATCTCATTGTCAGAAACCGCTTAGTCCTGTACAGGGTCGCGGGGGGCCGGAGCCTATCCAGGGAGACACAGAGCGCAAGGCAGGGAAATACCGACCATGGGACGCCAGTCCATCACCAGACACTGCAGGAAATTTAGTCTGCAAGAACATTTGACCTATGCAGCAGCATGTTTTTTGGACTGTGGGAGGAAACCGGAGTGCCCGGCGAAAACCCACGCGGATACGGGGATAACATGCAAACTCCACACAGAAAGGCACCGGAGTCGAGATTCGAACCCGAGACCTTCTTGCTGTTAGGCGACAGCGCTACCCACTGGGCCACCGTGCCGCCCTTAAAAAGGAACTATGATGTCATTTCTCAGCATCAGTGTCCTTTTTATCCTGTATAGGGCCGCTGGGGGTCGGAACCTATCCCGGCAGACAGAGGGCGCCAGGTGGGGGCTATAACCAGGATGCGACGGCAGTGCATCGCAGGGCGATGTTACTCAGCGGGCCAATTAACCTAGGCAGCAGCGCGTCTTGGGACGGTGGGAGGAAACCGGAGTACCCGGCGCAAACCCACGCGGACACGGCGATAGAGAAAGAGAGAGAACACGCAAACTGCACACGGAAAGGCGGCACCCGAGACTGGAACCGAACCGGGGCGATGCCACGTCTGCAGTGGGCAGTGGTGGAGCGGTTATCGCGCTGCATCTGAGTTCGAATCCCACTCGCGGCGCACATCGCTGACGATTTTATGTACCGGTGGTGGGCCACCGCTAGGTGAACTCGGCCTCAAATGAGTACCTGCTGCGGTGTGCGGACGTCGCTAGTCGTGCGGTCGGGGGCCGTGGCGCTGGTCACCCACCCCGTCGTGTGCCGTGCTGGCCTTCATAGCCGCGACTCGCTAACGGCACTTGACCCTTACGGTCTGTTAAGGCTACACGGGGCACCTTTGCCTGTGCTTCGTCTGCTGTCGGGTCCTGTCCATCGCTCGTCGCTTCGCCTTATTTGGCCGCGGGAACCTGGTCTCGGCCGCGCGGAGAATCCGGGGTCGCGTCCAACGAAGCGATTCCTCTCCGTCGCGTTCGCCCCGGTGAACGGTGGCAGAGCGCGCGATTCGAAATACCTGGTGCTTGCGCTGGCGACTCGGTTCTAATCGACGACTCTCCGCGTGTGCCGTGCCCAGCGGTGGGGGCTCGCGGCGTGGTTTTGCGTCCATCCCGGGGGAGCGCGAGGGAAATCATCGTTGTGCCCTGTGGTGCTCTGCTCGCTCAGCCGGGGTGTCGGCTCGATGACGGATCGACTCAGAGGCCGCGGGGACACCACCGAGGGTGACGGGAAGGGGGGGAAGGCAATCGTGCGATTGGCCGGCGCCACCGACATCAGGCAGGCGCCGCAATCCTATAGATGACGATGCTGTCGGCCAATTCATGAGTGCTTCTTTAGTTCCGGTGGGGAACCGGAGAATCCGGAGGAAATCAACGCGGGACAGAGGGAGAACACACAAACTCTGGACAGAAAGGCACCCGAGGCGGGAATCGAACCGCCTCTCAGGCAAGACCTTTGTTCTGTGAGGCGCGGACGTTACCACTGCACAGACAACCTGCACCACCTTGCGGCACTCTGCACCCTGCACTATCCTGCACCAGCCTGCACCAGCCTGCACCACCCTGCACAACACTGCACCCTGCATCACCCTGTACCGTGCATCACCATGTACCACTCTGCACCCTGCACAACACTGCACCCTGCATCACCCTGTACCGTGCATCACCATGTACCACTTTGCACCACTCTGCACCCTGCAGGACCCTGCAGGACCCTGCAGCCTGCACCACCATCCTGCACCACCCTGTACCACCCCGCACTCTGCACTATCCTGCACCACCGTACACCACCCTGCACCATCCTGCACCAGCCTGCACCACCCTGAAACAACACTGCACCCTGCATCACCCTGTACCGTGCATCACCATGCACCACTTTGCACGACTCTGCACCCTGCAGGACCCTGCACCACCCTGCACCATCCTGCGCCACCTTGCACCCTGCACCACCCTGTACCACCTCGCACCCTGCACTATCCTGCACCACCGTACACCACCCTGCAACACCCTGTACAACCTTGCACCCTGCACAACCCTACACCACCATGCACCACCCTGCACCACTCTACACCACCCTTCCAGAGTTATTTGTCGCTCCACGGTGAGTTTTCTATTGAACGTAAAAGGAACCATTGAGCTGTGCTGCTCTTTTTAACAGTTGTCTGGCGGGGAAGGGTGAGCAAGTTACAACAGCTTAGGACGCCGGGGACACCTTCATCAGCAGGACGATTAACCCAGGCAGCAGCATGGCATTGGGCAGTGGGAGGAAATCAGAGTATTCGGTGAAAACCAGGCGGATACGGGGAGAAGGTGAAGCAGCAGTGTTTCTCACCCCGCCGTCGCGCCGCCCTAGCGACCAGGCTGGTGAAGTATGGTCCGGAAGGTGTCATACCTACTCGTCTATGCTAGCCAGACTTTCGACCGAACCACACGAGGCGAGCTGATCTTCTGTCTTGTGGCGACCACATTACGACCGCACACCGGATAGAGGTTCACAGACACGTGCTCATTGCGGTGGCTGCCGCGCCCGGAGATCGAATCGGCGACATCTGAAATTCAAGTTCCTTGTCCCAGACATCACAATGGCAGCGTCGCGCGGCGTGACGTAACGCGCGTATGCACGTGGTCTCCTTCGAGCGAGACCCCTGCCCGTCTCCCCTCGCCTCCCCGTCTCCCCTCGCCTCCCCGTCTCCCCTCGCCTCCCCGTCTCCCCTCGC
>JAZEWT010000003.1:19147613-19171948 GCA_036362905.1 Mordacia mordax
GAAGGGGGAATGAGGGGGGAATGATAACAAATGCACTTCTAAAGCGCTTTTCATCCGAGGGTCACAAAGCGCTGCACAGAGCTGTGGAGAGAACGGCATACCAGCAACAACAAACCATAGCGGTTTAATTGACAGTCACACAACGGCTATAATTTAGAGAAGGGCATAAAATAAGCGATACAAATAGTTGTTAAACAAACAAAGGAATGAATACGTGTTCCCAGGCACAGGTCGCCAGCGAGCCATCATCCCAGCACGACAACAGTGAGCCGCATCAACAGCCCTAGCCTGAGGACTTGAAAGCCTTACGGAACAAGTGAGATTTGAGACGACATTTGATGATGCCCAGGGACTCAGCTGACTGAATCTCTAAAGGAAGAGCATTCCAGAGTCTGGAAGCAGCGCGTGAGAAGGCTCTGTCACCCATCGAATGGAGGTGCGATCTGGGCACATGCAGCAAGCAACCCGTATTGGAGCATCGAAGTGGTCGTGTTGAGGAGAGTGCCTGAAGTAGGTGTCGGATGTATGTCGTAGTAGCGCCAGTAAGAGCCTGTAGGTGAGAATAAGGATCTTGAATCCAATCCTATATTTAACCAGTAACCAGTGGAGAGACACCAGTACTGGGGATATGTAACTGTGGATGGGGAATACTGGGGAGGGGGGGAGAGGGCAGGAGGTAGGGACGCGGGGTGGCGTGGAGAGAATGAGGAAGGAGGGAGGACAAGGAGGGGGGAACACGGGGGGTTGGTTGGGGGAGAACGTAAGTGGGGGGGGGAAGTGGGGTGGTGGGGAACGTGGGGTGGTCGGGGATGTCGGGAGATGCCGCTCACAACGCACAGAATGTCACAGATCCAGGAGTGGCTGTGACAGATCTCATCTCTTTCTCAGAAACCGCTTAGTCCTGTATGGGGTCGCGATGAGCCGGAGCCTTTCCCGGCAGACACAGGGAGCAAGGCAGGGATATACCCACGACAGGACGCCAGTCTATCACCGGGCACTGCGGGCAATTTGGTCTGCCAGCCAATTAACCTATGCAACAACATGCTCTTTGGACTGTGGGAGGAAACCGGAGCGCCCGGCGAAAACCCACGCGAAAACGGGGAGAGAACTCGCAAACTCAACACAGAAAGGCACCCGAGCCGAGAGATTCGAACCCGGTCCCTTCTTGCTGTGAGGCGGCAGCGCTAACCACTGCGCCACCGCGCCGCCCTGTATGTATCATTAACACTGATAATTTCGTTGTTGTCGGCGTGCCGTACTCTCCGCAGCTCTATGCAGCGCTATGTGACCCTCAAGTGAACAGCGCTCTATAAATGCAATAATTATTACTAACAACCGCATTTCCGCGAGCCGGTTCCACTCGCCGTTTGCTGCCCGTTCGGGGTCGGGTCACTCAATGTCCACGGGATAGCGCCAACATATGAGCGGCGAGCCTCTAAAGGTGCGGTAACGCGAAACGTCGGATCCTAGGGCCAAGGGTTCACCCCCTCCACCCCACACACACAAACACTCTACGTCCAGTCGCATTCTCCTGGATGAGAACCGCCTGCTTCGGATGTGTTGGGAATTACTCTCAAGAGCTGATCTTTCCGGATGGTCGTGTCGAGTGTTCCAGCTCCCTCCTTCGCGACGTTTCGCCTGCCGCATTGGAGGCACCTTCAGGTTTCTGTGCAGCGTCTGCATCGCTCAACACGTGCAGACGCACCGTAGTTCGATATCTGTTACTCGTCTCTGGGAAATAAATCTCATCTCATCTCATTGTCCGAAACCGCTTAGTCCTATACAGGGTCACGGTGAAGCCGGAACCTATCCCGGCAGACACAGGGCGCAAGGCAAGGATATACCGACGATGGGACGCCAGTCCATCGCCGGGCACTGCGGGGCAATTTAGCCTGCGAGCCAATCAACCTATGTAGCAAGCATGCTTTTTGGACTGTGGGAGGAAACCGGAGTGCCCGGCGAAAACCCACGCGGACACGAGGAGAGCATGCAAACTCCACACAGAAAGGCACCCGAGCCGAGAGATTCGAACCCGGGACCTTCTTGCTGTGAGGCGACAGCGCTAACCACTGGGCCACCGCGCCGCCCAGCGGCTGTTGTGTTCGGTGTTAATAAAGACGCTTAAAGACCAGAAGCTTCCCGTCCTCATCACTGGTGTTGCTCCCACGCGAAGGGAAGCGTCATCACGCACATCCCGGGATCCTCGGGGCGCGCAGACTGGTGGGCTGACTGGTGGTGTGCGGGCCGGCTCCTTGGTGTGCCCTGACACGTGTAAAAGTTAACGTTGTCTAGACGATTGATGCCTTTGCATTTTACCATTTTGGGGTTGTGGGGGAGGGTGGTTACGGTTCGATTGTAATCTCGCCCGGAGTCGTCCCTGTCGCCTGGCATCCATTGCTAGGTAACCTCGCCCGCGCATCCCCCCCCCTGCCCGCATACAGCCCCGTTGATAGGAGCAAAGCAAACAAATCCGAGGCCGCAGCGTGCGGGTCACGTTGCGTTTCGGGCTGTGCGCTGCGCTGCGCGTGTGCGTGCGATTGTTACAACGCCGGGTCTGTGCGACAACCTGCTGCCAGGTGCACCTGGCCTGGCACACGTGGTCACCGCTCCACAGCGAATCGTAACGCTCTTCCTGTTAGTGTATTGTCAACCCCAGCGGAGGAACGGAACTCATCCTTGCACGAGCACGTGTTTGCGTCCAGAATCGAGATCTTCTATGGGAAGCCTGTGATCCAGCTGAATAAGACTGCTGATGTCGGTTGTACAGATCAGAGGAAGATCGAATTGCACGCTACAAAATGATGTGATTAAGTCTTATTTACTGGAGCAAGGTTTTCATCCGGGCGGCGCGGTGGCCCAGTGGTTAGCGCTGACGCCTCACAGCAAGAAGGTTCCGGGTTCGAGTCTCTCGGCTCCGGTGCCTTTCTGTGTGGAGTTTGCATGCTCTCCCCGTGTCCGCGTGGGTTTTCGCCGGGTACTCCGGTTTCCTCCCACAGTCCAAAAGCATGCTCCTGGATAGGTTGATTGGCTCGCAGACTAAAATTGTCCCGCAATGCCCGGCGATGGACCGGCGTCCCGTCGTCGGGTGTATTCCTGCATTACGCCCTGTGTTTCCGGGATAGGCTCCGGCTCACCGTGACCCTATATAGGATTAAGCGGTTTCAGATAATGAGATGAGATGCGAAGGTTTTCATCCGCACGACCTCGCTTTTCATCATCGTTGGTCATCACTTGTGCTTGGCTTTAGTCTCAGCGCTCCACACGTCTCACATCCTTCAACGGTGGATCATTCCGTAGCCACGATTCGACCGACTGGGCGGCACGGTGGCCCAGTGGGTAGTGCCGTCGCCTCACAGCAAGAAGTACCCGGGTTCGAATCTCGGCTCGGATGCATTTCTCTGTGGAGTTTGCATGTTCTCTCCCCGTGTCCGCGTGATTTTTCGCCGGGCACTCCGGTTTCCTCCCACAGTCCAAAAAGCATGCTGCTGCATTGCTTAATTGGCTTGCAGTCTAAATTGCCCTCAGTGCCCGATGATGGACTGGCGTCCCATCGTGGGTATATCACTGCCTTACGACCTGTGTCTACCGGGATAGGCTCCGGCTCACCACGACCCTGTACAGGACGAAGCGGTTGCTGACAATGAGATGAGATGAGAAGTTTTTACTGCTTGGTTGGCTGGCTTTCGCGTTTGCAGGGAGGAACGGAAGGATAGAAGTCCAAGTTTCTAGTGTAAACAATCCAAACAATACTCGCTAAGGTCATAAATAAAACCAATGCACAACAGTTTACAAAACACAACTTTCAGTTAGGCCATTCACTAGCCTGATGATGCCTCCAGTGCGGCGAGCTTGACGTCGCGGCGAAGGAGGCAGAGGAACGCTCGATAGGGCTATCCAAAAGAAGAACAAACATATCTTTAGAGCAATTCTCATAGATCGAGCCGTGACACTCTACAGTCTACAACATAAAGACTTGTATAACAGTCCAGTGTATTCGGTTATAGTGCACAGCTGGGAAAACGTCTATTATGAGAATGTAAAATCCGTCCAATAACCTATTCAGATAAAGAATATTAAATATTGGTCTGGATCTATCTGTTTCCATGTTTCCATTGAGTGGCTTGACAAAGCTGTGCATGAGAAACCATCCTAAATCTTGTTGTAGAGAAATTCCCACCGTAAACCCTTAAAATCTCGTGTTGATGTGTTTGTCTCTATATGTTGATATTTTGGGCTGCACGGTGGAGCAGTGAGTAGCGCTGCTGCTTCTCAGCAAGAATACCCGGGTTCGTCTCCCGGCTCGGGTGCCTTTCTGTTTGGAGTTTGCGTGTTCTCTCTCTCTCCCCGTGCCAACGTGGGTTGTCGCCAGGTACTCCGTTTTCCTCCCACCGTCCAAACACACGCTGCTGTCGAGATTAATTGGCCTGAGGAGTAAATTACCCACAGTGCCCTGCGAAATACTGGCTCCGCATCCTGGGTATAGCAGCGCCTTGCGCCCTGTTTACCGAGATACTGAACTGAACTGTTGTTATTTTCAGTTAGCTGAGGCTTAACAAATCTAATGTCCTCAGCTGGGTGGCGCTGCGGCTACGTGGATTGAACCACAAGGCTGTGATTACGGCTAGACGCGAGCTGGGGGCCAACCTAAGTCTATCGTTCCCGCGGGGTCGATAAAACGAGTATCAAGCTGTGGGAAATGAACAGTGGCCTCGTCCCAGGGAAGGGATTGGCTGAGCGGTGGCGATGTTAAATTTACGCCGGTAGGTCACGGCTGTCAGCGTAGCTGAGCGCAGAGCTAGGAAACGAGCTGAAGGTTCAGGTACCGACATTGTGCACGCTGGTTTACTTACACAGGCAAACTGCCCGGGCGATCTTGTTCCAACCGCGTAACACGTTCTTTTGATCTGATAAAGGCGAAGGACTGCTTTAAGAGGATACGAACCCGGTACCGTCAGTGCGAACATACATAATGAGGGTCCGTATTTAAAAGCCACCAATAAGAGTCGATGCCATAGTATATGTTTATTAATGCCGGCTGAATCATGACTGCCTTCCCCTCGCCACTCTGTGGTTTCGTCACACCTCTACAATGATGTCAGTCGCCCCGGGTAAGGGCGTCTGATAAATAATAATTAATAATGATTTTACAGCAGAGAGTACCCAGTAAGCTTGCAAGCTCTAGATGCGGGATTCCCGTGACACAACAGGCGCCCGAACTGACCAATGTACAGTAAACTTGCAGCAGCAATCGCTGTGAGTTTACTTTCCTTGGGATTCATGCGTTGTGCAAGATGTAGACAGAGCCAGCCTACTAGAGGGCCTTCGTGCGGTCATACATAGACATTATGTTTATAATTACTCGCCCCGTTATATACGATTGTTATCGGCACTGCTATATCGCGATCTATTGTTTATTACAATCATGATCATACAGTCATGTTGCAGTGTGTGTTTTGTAAAGATTCAAATGACCGCTATTAACACTTCACACCAACGGACTCTGACCAAATCAACCACAATGCGCCCCATCCCATCAAATCTCGGAAACTAAGCGCGATTGAGCCTGGAGGGCACACGCATGGATTGTCAACCGTGGTGCACAACAGGCGCTGAAGTATGCGGAACGATTTGTTGGATAACAGACGGCATAGCAACCAAACCGTTGGCTGCACGGTAGTTTATCATGTCACGCTCTTTATTTCCCAACCGTCAACAGCCAGCACTGGCCGGCGGGCCTGGATTCCTGTCTCAACCTAGGTAGGCCTGTCCGTGTGGAGTCTGCACGTTCTCGCTGTGTTTGCGTGGACTTTTAACGAGATACTCTGGTTTCCCCCTGCAGCCCAAAGATATGTATGTCCGTCCTGAACTGGCTGCTGTCTGAGTTAATTAGCCTGCTGATTAAACAGCCCCCGGTGTATGGAATCCAATCCTGGGTAACATAAGAATAATATTTGCGTTTCTAGCGCGCCTTTCACCCGAGAGTCACCAAGCGCTGCACAGAGCTGTGGAGAGAACGGCAGATCAATAACAAAATAGGAATAGATCAATTAAGGAATATGACAATAAATTAATTAAGAACATCAAAGAAAACATAAGGTAAGTCTCATCGCATCTCTTTGTCAGAAACCGCTTAGTCCTGTACAGGGTCTCGGTAAGCCGGAGCCTATCCCGGCAGACACAGGGCGCAAGGCAGGAATATACCCATGAATGGACACTCGTCCATCACCGGACACTGCGGGGCAATTTAGTCTGCAAGCCAATTAACCTATGCAGCAGCATGTTTTTGGACTGTGGGAGGAAACCGGAGTGCCCGGCGGAACCCGAGCCGAGATTCGAACCCGGCTCCTTCTTGCTGTGAGGCGACAGCGCTACCCACTGGGCCACGGTGCCGCCCATAAAGTAAGCATTGAAACAACTAAAGGAAGAAGTGTTCCTGAGCAGGCTCAGGTCAACAACAGCTCACCATCAACTAAGCACACAGCAGTGAGCAGCATCAACAGTCCTAAGCAGAGGACTTCATGGCCTTACGGAACAAGTTCCTTGCGCCCTGTGTCTGCTGGCATGGGCTCCGGCTCACCGTGACCCCGAGTAGCTGAGATTGGTTGAATCAATGAATGAAGGTTTTTTTTCCCCACCGCTAAACTTTTTTGTTTGGTTTTCTTTAAACCCGTAACACTCCGGCATAGCCGGCACACCTCGTGTGCGCCCCGCGCATAGCCCCCTAAAGCACAATCCCCTTGCGCCCACGGGTCGGCGCGAGTGCGCGCGCTGTTGCGCACACCACGGAGAGCAAGGCGCCAGTGAACATAGCAACGGGGCGGCGCGCGCTGTGCGCCGCGCAACAGCAGCCAAGTCCGCCGGGGAGGGGAGGAGGAGGAGGAGGGGTGGGAGCCGGGGGAGGAGGAGGGGGAGGGAGCCGGGGGAGGGGGAGCGAACCGCGGGTCTTAAAAACGTTCGAGGGCGTTTGGCGGTTTGAGTTCCTCTGCATCGCCGCCGAGTCTCCAGGGGGATGGTGGAGGCGCTTTAGGGAGCGCTGCAGAGTCGCGCCGAGCCGGTGAGTTCCGTGGCGCAGAACTCTTTGACGACTGAGCTGCCCTTGGCGTCGAGGGTCTGGCGTCGTCGTGCGCTGTGTTCATGGCGCTGTTCGCCGTTGCTCTTCGGCCGCTGTTGACGATTTACAAATATCTTATGGACACCCAGGGACCCCGCTTTTGCGAGCTGATGTGTGCGTGGGGGGGGGGGAGTAGTTTTCCGGAGCGCAGTCCCGGGCAGCGTCGCCGGCGACAGTGAAGCCTGTTTTATAATCACTACTAGCAGAGTGCGCGCCCTGAGGGCGATCGTGTTTCAATCGTGTAACACGTTCCTCTGAAGTCTGAATTCTGTTCACATGACTGATTTGACCTTGATTTCTCGCTGATGGCCTTAACAGCATATTGCTGCTGTCTCTCTGAAGTTCCACAAGAGTAATGAGTTGGAAGTAACGCGGAAATAAGACATAAAAACCTTGGTGTTGTGTAGATACAGTGTTGTGCTTATCCATGATTTGAACCTGGTGCTCTCAGTGCGGACGTATACATACGAACACTTGCTGCATTGTATATAGTTTACTGTAATGCGTATTATATTCGTGTCATGTTCATTAGTGGTGCCGTATGTCCTATAGTCCAGCAAGGGTTGGTGGACCACAAGAGAATTGCGACATTTTAAACCGTGAGATAACCTCGCCGTAGCGATAACATCGGTAGGTGTTTAATTAATCCATCTGTGCGGATCTGTGAGTAGTTAACTCCGTTGTGTTGCCGTGGGGTTTTCGGGGACTGTCAATTTCCACGCCCCACGGAGGTACCCACTGCGTATGAGGCGACAAAACATCCAAATGCAGGACCCACCGTGAAAATGGGCCCGAGACTCAATAAGGCTTTTCTGGGTTTAAAAGAGGAGGCATTTCTCACAAAGGATCGGTACAACGTGCACTACACCGGAGCAGAGCAATGTATTATTTTCGAGATATGAGATAATTCGTTACAATTTGTAGTGCACATGCAACAGCTTATTTTTTTTTATTTAAACGCGCTTTAAATTTTGTTGCACATGCAACAGTTGTAGGTGCCGCGCTGCAATTGTTTGGTCTCCCTTGCGTGAGTTTCCCACACAAGAGCCTCGACTAAAGTGGCCTCTAGATCCTCGAGGGAATTTGGTTGAACTTTCCATGCATGTATAAGTGTACATCTAGTGAGGGGTGTAATTGAGGTGGAATACACGGGAACCCCATTCCCAGAGTGAAACTTCAAGAGGGAATGCTGCCAGGCTTTTTTTTTATGATCTTACATTGGGATAGATATTTTACATCTCAAATGTCACGTAAATGTGTAGCCGGTTCAAACCTGCACTGTGTCTCGCTATACCCAACGATAAGGCAGCCGACCGCACGAGAGACTGCAGGACGGTGCTTGGGCCAGTGAGAATATCAGACAACCGGGTTAATTTTACACGCGTGAGTGCACGTGGCGTGGGGGTAATCTGATGGTAAAGTTCTGCGTTGTGTCTTTTATGAATCCCTCTCGCGCGACGCTTACGCCGCTGGTCCACCGACACTCATCTCATCTCATTGTCTGAAACCGCTTAGTCCTATACATGGTCACGGTGAAGTCGGAGCCTATTCCGGCAGGCACAGGGTGCAAGGCAAGGATATACCGACGATGGGACGCCAGTCCATCGCCGGGCACTGCGGGGCAATTTAGCCTGCGAGCCAATCAACCTATGTAGCAGCATGCTTTTTGGACTGTGGGAGGAAACCGGAGTGCCCGGCGAAAACCCACGCGGACACGGGGAGAGCATGCAAACTCCACACAGAAAGGCACCCGAGCCGAGAGATTCGAACCCGGGACCTTCTTGCTGTGAGGTGACAGCGCTAACCAATGGGCCACCGCGTCGCCCTCCACCGACATTCATTATTCTCCTTCTTCCACCGTCTCGGACTTGATTCCGCACGTATCTTCTTTTGGAAACGATTCTGTTTATTAACTCTGCAGACACGGCGCCTGCGTCCGCAACTCCCGCGCGTTACAATCACATTAACCCCTCCCGCTCGCCTCGCCACATTTCCCTCCGACTGAAGCACACTCTGCTGAAAACATACAGGCTGTATGATGTTGAACAAGTTAACAGAATATAGGAAATATCACGAAATGTAACATTCTGCATTTGCACCGCCGGTATCTCATCCACAGCCAAGATGCCAAAACCTCCTTAATTAGCAGAATCACGATCAACTCAGGGTGGCGCGGTGGCCCAGTGGTTAGCGCTGTCGCCTCACAGCAAGAAGGTCCCGGGTTCGAATCTCTCGACTCGGGTGCCTTTCTGTGTGGAGTTTGCATGCTCTCCCCGTGTCCGTGTGGGTTTTCGCCGGGCACTCCGGTTTCCTCCCACAGTCCAAAAGCATGCTGCTGCATAGGTTAATTGGCTCACAGGCCAAATTGCCCCGCAGTGCCCGGCGATGGACTGGCGTCCCATCGTGGGTGTATCCCTGCCTTGCGCCCTGTGTCTGCGGGATAGGCTCTGGCTCACCGTAACCCTGTATAGGACTAAGCGGTTTCAGAGAATGAGATGAGATGAGGTTTCAGACAATGAGGGAGATATTAAATTTAATTTCGCGGCACGGTGGCCTGGTGGGTAGCGTTGTCGCCTCACAGCAAGAAGGTCCCGGGTTCAAATCTCGGCTCGGGTGCCTTTCTGTGTGGAGTTTGCATGTTCTCTCCCCGTGTCTGCGTGGGTTTTTGCCGGGCACTCCGGTTTCCTCCCACAGTCCAAAAAAACCCCATGCTGCTGCATAGGTTAATTGGCTTGCAGACTAAATTGCCCGCAGTGCCCGGTGATGGACTGGCGTCCCATCGTGGGTATATCCCTACCTTGCGCCCTGTGTCTGCCGGGATAGGCTCCGTCTCACCGCGACCCTGTACAGGACTAAGCAATTTCTGACAATGAGATGAGATGAGATGTTTTTCCACATTAAACGTGGAATTCGTGTAACCTCATCCGAAACACGCACCGTGCAGTTTGCGGGAGACAGCAGTGAGTGCGCGCGTTCCTGCGCACGCTGACCTGACAGCCGAGTTGGCATTGGCGTGAAGGCTATCACCACTTACACGAGCCAGGGTGACAGCTCCTCAGCTCACTCGTAGCTGAAGATGAACAGCTGCAACACTTCACGTCTCTGAATGGCCATCGTCGTGATGATTTGAAGAGTCCGTCTAAATGTGGTACACAATGAAAATGGAATTCAGACCATTTTGGAGACATATCGTTTTGCTATGTAAGGGATAAGCAAGTGTAATACTGCTGAACATCTGGTGCAGTTTATTCAGAGGCATACAACTGCAACAGGTTCATATATTACATTTAATTCCTACAGTTTTGTGTAATTTCATAGCAAGCTTGAAATAATGAAACTAGCTCATTTTTACCAATATCTTATCAAATCTATCGTATTAACAGATGTGCCTAATTATTATTTTATGCATATTTTGCAGGCATCTTCATGGGGATTTTGACTGCTTCCAGTATTGAGCGTTTGGTATGAGCAGTAAACTGGAGAGCAGCATCTATAACATGAACCCCACTCGTGTAACGGAAACACTAAATTCCCATCGTGTGGCCACCTGAGACCTGCCTGCCAATAACACCTGGGAGCCTCCCATACAACTGCTAGCCAGGCTGAATCTCGCATTACCAGTATGCCCAGAATACTTCGTCAATCTTATTCTATTATTTTTTCCACGGCACTTTTACACAATTGCACTTGTCTAATTACGTTATTCGAATTATTGGTGACTGTTGACCTGTGGAATACTGTGTGTTGCTGTTTACCTTATGACTGATTGGGATTTCACCCTTACAGACTCTAATACTGTAAATGTCTTGTATTTCCTTGTGATTATTTTTTAAGATATCGTTTGCCTTCGTTAATTTGAACTGTTGTTGATTAGCAGGAATCCCGCATCCAGAGGTTAGAAGCATACTCGGTATTTAGTGCTGTAATAACAAAACAAAACAAATAATTTCCTGCCTCCAACGTGGCCATGGTGCGGCCACACCAGCGATCTCGTTCCTTCCCGATCACGTTTGCCGGTAGGCGGCATTGGGAGGTCGCCGTCCGCTGACCATGCGCGAGGCTACCACGGCAGGCGCGGGCGCTGCCCCGGAGCTGCGATGCCACGCGGTGCCGCGGGCGCTCACCGGCTGCGGACGCTGCCAGGCGTGCGTTCTCGCCGGCTGGCTGGGCCACACCGCGGCCTGGCTCGGCCACGTGGGACATTCGGCCCAGAGGGACTTCGTTGCCGGGCTCCTGCTGCGCTCGAGAGCAAGGCGCTCGCTCAGCCAGCTGGCGCAGGTGATCCAGGTGAGCTGGCACGTGATACACTGCGGTGGAGTGGAGGAATCTGTCAACATCACGCGCGCACAAGCACATCCTTCACCAAGGCAAGCTTAATATGAATTAAATAAAAAAATTCCAACGAAAATGGGAGCAACTGTCGTGACCTTTTTGCCAGCATACAGGTGATGAAAAAAGAGAAGAGGTTTCAGTCTTTCCAGTAGAAATTGCTGGAATGCCTCGATTTTGAAAAGGTGATGGTAAAATTATGAAAAGTTACAACTTATGCCAGAAAGGGGTAAAGCTCTTTCTGGCATGACTTTTCATATATTTTATCTCGGCGGCGCGGTGGCCCAGTGGTTAGCGCTGACGCCTCACAGCAAGAAGGTCCCGGGTTCGAATCTCTCGGCTCGGGTGCCTTTCTGTGTGGAGTTTGCATGCTCTCCCCGTGTCCGCGTGGGTTTTCGCCGGGTACTCCGGTTTCCTCCCACAGTCCAAAAGCATGCTCCTGGATAGGTTGATTGGCTCGCAGACTAAAATTGTCCAGCAATGCCCGGCGATGGACTGGCGTCCCGTCGTCGGGTGTATTCCTGCCTTACGCCCTGTGTTTCCGGGATAGGTTCCGGCTCACCGTGTCCCTATATAGGATTAAGCGGTTTCAGATAATGAGATGAGATGAGATATTTTATCTCTTTTTATATAATTTCCTGGTACGTTTTGGCTTGCTCCCATTGGCTTCTGTTTTTTGCTTTTGACTTCACGAGACAGAGAGATATTTGTAATGATGTAGGTTTGCACGGCTCGATGCATGATGATTGCTCCGAAAAGCTGCTCTCTCGGGACAGCCGCGTCGATCGCTTCCTCTCTATAGCCCACGACGCTACGCGTCACACGTTAGAGTGTGAGGCGTCTGAGGATGCCTCTAACGTGTGAGGGCGAAACGTCGCGAGGAGAGGAGAGAGAGGGAGCGATCGACGCGGCTGTCACGAGAGAGCAGCTTTTCGAAGCAATCATCAGAGAGAAATTTGTTCGGAACTCTGCAGCTAGCAGCGCATCACACAGTGCCAGAAATGTGACGTCACAGAACTGTGAGGTCTCTTCAATCGCCTTCTTTAGCCCCAGTGTTTTTATTTTGTGTGTGTGTGTGCGCAGTCAATGATGACCCGGCTAAGATCATCAACTCCATAAACTCACTTTAATTCGAAGGCTTTCGTGACCAATATTATCAATGAAATCCAATGAAATCCATTGAAATCAATTTACGTGACCTGACCCAAAAAATGGATTTCATTGATCCATAAACTCAAGAACCCAGTTTGAACCACAGCTGTCTGCTCGGTAAATCTTGGTTATAATCAAAAAACCATGGTGGCGACTGTGACGGTGCGACATCCCCGCAGCCTCCGGCACTGGCCAAAGATCTGACGTACGCCCGGTCGGTCGTCACCTCGCCGACAGCGCGCGACGCACCGGCGTGGTCCGGCGTGCCGGCGAGCCTGCGCGGCGTGGAACACCCCGAGAGAGAGGCTGCCCAAGCGTGGCAGTGGTTCTCTGACGCCGGCGTCTGGAGCCAGGCGATCTTCCTGCTGGCAGCGCTGCGTGCGTGCGACCCGCGTCTCTCGCTCGAACTCCGAGAGCTCGTACAGGCGCTGTCGGAGCGGCGGTGCTCACACGCCGGTGAGCCAGAACGTTTGCTTTGACACGGCGAGCTCATCTCATTGTCAGAAACCGCTTAATCCTGTACAGGGTCGCGGTGAGCTGGAGCCTATCCCGGTAGACACAAGGCGCAAGGCAGGGATATACCCACGATGGGACGCCAGTCCATCAACGGACACTCAGGGCAATTTAGTCTGCAAGCCAATTAACCTATGCGGCAGCATGTTTTTTGGGACTTTGGGAGGAAACCAGAGTGCCCGGCGAAAACCCACGCGGACACGGGGAGAACATGCAAACTCCACACAGAAAGGCAGCCGAGACGAGATTCGAACCCGGGCTCTTCTTGCTGTGAGGCGACAGCGCTGCCCACTGGGCCACCATGCTGCTTTGCCACATGAATCCCACTTTCAAAGCTTGCAAGCTCAATGGATGTTTTGTTGCTGTAATTATAAGCATCTATTTACTGTACCGTACGACAGTAAACAATTGCTAAACTAGACATATCTGCAACAGTATAAATAATGTCCAAATCCTGAAAGCATGGGGTGCATTACTGCTTCTTACACGGTATATTATAACATTCAATGTATTGTTTTGCGACATGCAAACATATAAAATTATGAACGGAACCCAGGAACGAACTCATTCATAACCCGGGGACTGCTTGCATCATTAACATTAAAATAACCTGACCATGTGCAACTCCCTCTTACAGAAGAAGAAGATGACAAGTGTGAGGAAGATGGGATTGTGGCAGATACCCAGAGCTGCAGTGACAGCTTCCGGACAGACGATCATCCGGACTTGCAGCTGCTGGCGGCAGCCAGACGGGATTACTGTGCGATTTCACCCGCCACGGTGTCGCCCAGCCTGCGCCGAAACATAGTCGGTGTCGTGGGTGCGTGCGTGGAAATAGATTTCCCCACGGGTTTTTTTTTGGGACGGTGCGTCTTCTCTCAGCGCAATGTCGCACAGCGGTGCAAACGCGAGCTGACGTTTCCGGAGTGATGGGAGCGGCGTGTCCATTATGAAGTGCGGAGGTTGATTTGGATTTCGCTGCCTTGTTTCACCCACGTGCGAGCCCTACTCTCATCTCATTATCTGAAGCCGCTTAATTCTATATAGGGTCACGGTGAGCCGGAGCCTATCCCGGAAACACACGGCGTAAGGCAGGAATACACCCGACGACGGGACGCCGGTCCATCGCCGGGCATTGCGGGACAATTTTAGTCTGCGAGCCAATCAACCTATCCAGGAGCATGCTTTTGGACTGTGGGAGGAAACCGGAGTACCCGGCGAAAACCCACGCGGACACGGGGAGAGCATGCAAACTCCACACAGAAAGGCACCCGAACCGAGATACTCGAACCCGGGACCTTCTTGCTGTGAGGCGTCAGCGCTAACCATTGGGCCACCGCGCCGCCAGCCCTACTCCCGCATCTGTCCAAATACTTAACTCGTACTGAAGCGCATTTGGGAGGCCAGTGTGGGGTGACGGGGTTGTGCACTGATAACAAATCGTGAAAGACTCGAGTTCGTTCCTGCTCTGCCGTACAGTGCATCGTCGCGTTTAATACCGCATCGCGTTACGACTTGAGAACAAATCGACTTACGAACGGAACGCAAGGATGGAACCATTTCGTAACCCTCGGACTAACCTGTACTCGTATTAGAAACTGCCTGGGAATACGGGTTCTAATGGCTTAGGCTGCAAGGTGGCCATGAGATGACATTACAGTGATGGTTATTTGAATTCACCTGTGCTGAGCTTTAGGGTGCTACCCTGGAGCATATTCCTGAAAAATTGTCTTTAAAATCAATAAGGCTTTTCTAGCTTAACTGAATTTTTCCGAAATGCATTAAAATTCTGTGATTGCTTTACTTTACTCATGCATGAAGGTTTTACGTGGATTTCAATAGCGAAAGCCGGCATATTGTGTTGTTACAGAAGATGGATTTATTCAAATGTGACAACAACAACTCGGCTCAGCCCAAATTCTTAATGCACAAGATCTGGATAACGTTTGGTTGTATTTCTACGCGTGGGATCCTCGGATCTGACTGTGGAGAATGCGTATCTGAAATTGTAGAGATGATCGCATTTCCCAAATTGTTAACATGCTTTGCGTTTCTAAGAGTGTCCAAAAATGTTGAAGCATCGGATGCGTCCAAGTTTCTAGCTTTGGCATCTGTGGGGGGAGAGGAACACTGTGGGGATGATGCATCCGTCTGCCATTTCAGGGTCAGAGGTGACGTCTAATCCCAAGAAGGGCAAAACCGAGATACAAAGAGATCGCGTGGAAATGGAGAGCTTCCCAAGGCGTCTTGTCACTGTGGGACGTCAGAGGGACTTAATCCGAAGCCTTCCGGTGCATCTTGCCAAATACATTCTGGGTAAATAGATCTTTTTTTAAATCTAAAATTGACGAATTTCATTTGTGATGATTGCTTCGAAAAGCTGCTCTCTCGGGACAGCCGCGTCGATGGCTCTCTCTCCTCTCCTCCTTCGCCTGAGGATGCCTCCAACGTGTGAGGCGAAACGTCGCGAGGAGAGGAGAGAGAGCCATCGACGCGGCTGTCCCGAGAGAGCAGCTTTTCGAAGCAATCATCATGCATCGAGCCGTGAAAACCTACATCATTGAATTTCATTTGTGTATATTGGTGGTACACATACAGTGTATTGTGAAACTCTTTTCCTGTGGGTGCTGATGCACTGTACCCTGGCTCACCAGAGAGTGAAATTATTTCCATCTGTTTCCCTCTTTACTGGGATATAAATGTTGTCCCCTAGCATACAGGAGTTTACTCTAGGTGCTGCTGTTTGCTCCCACGTGTATAAGCACTCGTTAATTTTCTTAAAACATTTAAAATATGAAACAAACACTCCTGAAAATAAGGTTTCACGACTCAGTGTGGCTTCCTGTGAAGGTCTTATCTCATTATCTGAAACCGCTTAATCCTATATAGGGTCACAGTGAGCCGGAGCCTATCCCGGAAACACAGGGCGTAAGGCAGGAATACACCCGACGACGGGACGCCAGTCCATCGCCGGGCATTGCTGGACAATTTTAGTCTGCGAGCCAATCAACCTATCCAGGAGCATGCTTTTGGACTGTGGGAGGAAACCGGAGTACCCGGCGAAAACCCACGCGGACACGGGGAGAGCATGCAAACTCCACCCAGAAAGGCACCCGAGCCGAGAGATTCGAACCCGGGACCTTCTTGCTGTGAGGCGTCAGCGCTAACCACTGGGCCACCGCGCCACCCTCCTGTGACGGTAATAATCATTATTAATGTTCCACAGGTCTACTGGACCAGGCCTCGCTGTCGGCTTGCCGACACGTGTCGTTGCACTGGCGCTATCTTGTGACGGAGGTGCAGAAGGAGATCATCGTCAAACAGGTGGTCAGGGACGAGGCCATGGCTTTGCAGGTAATGTTTTCAGTTAAGATCTTAACGCCTGCATAATCGCCAGATACGGTATATAGGCGTTAAGATCTTAACGCCTGCATAATCGCCAGATACGGTATATCGGCGTGAAGATCTTAACGCCTGCATAATCGCCAGATATGGTATATAGGCGTTAAGATCTTAACGCCTGCATAATCGCCAGATACGGTATATAGGCGTTAAGATCTTAACGCCTGCATAATCGCCAGATACGGTAAAACCTGTTGTACTCTTATATATGTATACTGGCAAAAAAAGTACCCATAATGTTTTCATTGTTTTTGAAAAGCCTGCGCTTCCAATAAACCTCAAGGTGCTGCCACACTGCAGACAACAATGCTGATGACATCAACTGCACGAAGGATGGATTGATTGCTCAGTCATCGTCATTACTCATCTCATCTCATTATCTGAAACCGCTTAATCCTATGTAGGGTCACGGTGAGCCGGAGCCTATCCCGGAAACACAGGGCGTAAGGCAGGAATACACCCGACGACGGGACGCCGGTCCATCGCCGGGCATTGCGGGACAATTTTAGTCTGCGAGCCAATCAACCTATCCAGGAGCATACTTTTGGACTGTGGGAGGAAACCGGAGTACCCGGCGAAAACCCACGCGGACACGGGGAGAGCATGCAAACTCCACACAGAAAGGCACCCGAGCCGAGAGACTCGAACCCGGGACCTTCTTGCTGTGAGGCGTCAGCGCTAACCACTGCGCCACCGCGCCGCCCCCATCGTCATTACTGTTGATCGTAATTATTCATTGGTTAATTATCAGTCTCCATTAATGCCCTAGATGGTCACTGTAAAGCAAAAGCCTATCCTGGCAGACACAGGGCACGAGGCAGGGCTATACCAAGAATGAGACACCAGTCCATTGCAGGGTACCGGGGGGGGGGGTGAAATTATGCCAATTAACCTAGACACTATGTCTTTTGACTGTGGGATGAAACCGGAGTACCCAGTGAAAGCCCACGTGTTATCTACACAGCACTACCCCTGCATTGAAAACACCTCAAGTATCTTCAAGGTTATGTGTATTACATTGTTCGTTACACCTTGGTAAGCCAATATACTTTGCACAGGTTTTATTGTATTAGACATTGTTCATTTCTACAGTGCCACATGCTCTCAAAGTGTATTTCACTTCCGCGTTTCTCTCTGTGACATCTAGTCTGTGAAATATTTCTTAACAAAGACTTAAATAAAACCCGGTTGCCAATCTCAAGAATATACCATTGTGGGCCAGGATCAGGGGCCAAATTTGCCATATTCGAAGGTTACTTGCAAATCACTCATTTGGAATTACACATTGAAATCATTGCCCGCAACTCATTCTCAAAATCACTCCTGCAACATACGACGACCCTGATCGCTTGCATTCTCACCCGGTTAAGCAAAGTGAACTTGAAACTGTTGTTTATTTACGTGCCTCAAGAGCCCTGATATTCACAATTTAAGAGCTGATGTCTTTGCTAGGGTGGCACGGTGGCCCAGTGGTTAGCGCTGACGCCTCACAGCAAGAAGGTCCCGGGTTCGAATCTCTCGGCTCGGGTGCCTTTCTGTGTGGAGTTTGCATGTTCTCCCCGTGTCCGCATGGGTTTTCGCCGGGCACTCCGGTTTCCTCCCACAGTCCAAACGCATGCTGCTGCATAGGTTAATTTGGCTCGCAGGCTAAATTGCCCCGCAGTGCCCGGCGATGGACTGGCGTCCCATCGTCGGTATATCCTTGCCTTGCGCCCTGTGTCTGCCGGGCTCCGGCTTCACCGTGACCCTGTATAGGACTAAGCGGTTTCAGACAATGAGATGAGATGTCTTTGCTACATGGCTAATTATCAACCAACCACCCCTGCTGTACTTGATGTAGTCAACAATGATTCCAGGTTGAAATGTATTTCTGGTTAAAGTCAGATGTCAGTCTTCAGACGTTTCACGACTTTAGTTCGTGAGTCTGCAGTCCTAATTTTTGTGGGGATGTGGTTCCGCCGCAGTGGGGCCAGGGTATGTGACAAGTTATTGCAAGGCTGCACATTTACCTAACTCCATACGTTGTACGTGTTTAATCAACGAGGCCCAGTGGTTATACGTTTGAATGCGGAATTGCAATTGTGATGTGATCGTGCCTCCAATAGGGGACATCTGCCAAGAGGGTGAACCCAGTATATGCCAGGCTGCGAGAGGTGGCAGTGCCAGCGCTCGCTGAGAATGGCTTGGACCTCATCCCCACCGGCGATACGGCGTCTCACAGCTCTACCAGCAAGGTTGCCGCTTGAATGGAAACCGCATTAACAAATCAACCACTCGGAACGCGTGGCACAGTATATCGTTCAATGTCAAAGGTATTTGTTCGAAGAGAGACCAACTCAGAGGTGCGAGGAGACTTCAGAAAGGAGGCAGTCAGCCACGCTGTTAGCCAACTTCAACCCACCAGACACTGTGTGTTACATATCAGTTATCGGCGAATTAATTATTTTTTAGTTGTGGGAGGAAACCGGAGAGCCCACAGTAAACCCACGCAGAACAGGGGGGAGAACACACAAACGCCCCACGCAGAGAGAGGTGTTCGATTTGGACGGACAGTTCGAAATAAGATAATAGATGTTAAAACCGGTCCAGAGAGTGCTTTCACTGAGTCGGCGCTACTGAAATTACGCATTTCTGAAAGGCCTTTAGGCTGATCGGTTATGTCAAGCGTTAGATACATGAAGTTGGAATATTATCTGAGACCTGCTCTCACAAGCTGCTCTTTCGGGATAGCCATGCCAAGTGTTCCTCATCCATCTCTCTTATGCTAGAGGCATTGTCAAGCTGACGAATGCTTTAGCTTAAAGAAGTTGTGTTTGCACATCTGCGGTACTGCACGTGTGTGTGTTCTTTTGAGCAGCGATGTTAAGTTTGCACACATTATTTCCTTATCTTCTTTAGTCTTCTCCAGTTACTTACGTTCTTTCCCGCGACACCAGTGATTATCAATGAAATCCATTTTTGGGTCAGGTCACGTAAAAATTATGAATGATAAAATAGTGTCGTTTAACCCTCCGCCACCCGACACGGCCAATCAGCAAGGGGTTGTCACGTTGAACAGAAAACGCGCCAATTCCTTTACTATCTCAGCAGTTTTTGGCGCGGGTGCCTGATGATGCTGAACGTAGTTGTCAGCGAAACGTCGTACAATACATCTTGTGTAAAATATTGTTGGGTCGCTTTTCAATACACCGGTGTGCTGAGATAGTAAAGGAATTGGCGAGTTTTCAGTTCAACGTGACAACCCCTTACTGATTGGCCGTGTCGGGTAGTGGAGGGTTAAACGACACTATTTTATAATCTATTATTTTTTACGTGACCTGACCCAAAAATGGATTTCATTGATAATATTGGTCACAAAAGCCTTCGAATTAAAGTAACCAGCGATAATGTCGTGGTGCGCGAAGGTGGGCGCACAGATTTGGCCGCGTTTGTGTTCCGCAGGTGAATCACAACTTCTCCGCACTGCAGGGCATTGCCACGCAGGTGGTACGCATGGAGGAGAGGAATGTGTACTGCAGCCCTTACAACGTCCTCATTGTCTTACAAAAGTAAGCTTCGAGAATCGTTTCCCATGGCTGGGAACAGCGCTGTGGAGTGTTCCCGCTCATTCCTTCACGATATTTCACCTCCCACGCTTGAGGCATCATTAGGCTTCCTAAACGACCTTCCGTAAGTGCAGGCAGCTGACGTGGGAGGCGAAATAGCATAAAGGACAGAGGAGGAGCACTCTCATCTCATCTCATTATCTGAAACCGCTTAATCCTATATAGGGTCACGGTGAGCCGGAGCCTATCCCGGAAACACAGGGCGTAAGGCAGGAATACACCCGACGACGGGACGCCAGTCCATCGCCGGGCATTGCGGGACAATTTTAGTCTGCGAGCCAATCAACCTATCCAGGAGCATGCTTTTGGACTGTGGGAGGAAACCGGAGTACCCGGCGAAAACCCACGCGGACACGGGGAGAGCATGCAAACTCCATACAGAAAGGCACCCGAGCCGAGAGATTCGAACCCGGGACCTTCTTGCTGTGAGGCGACAGTGCTAACCACTGGGCCACCGCGCCGCCCAGGAGGAGCACTCGACAAGGCTATTCTGAAAGAACAGCTATGGAGAGCATTTCTCAAAAATAAAGCCATGAAAACCTAATTAATAATTCCATGTGGCATGTAATCGTACCATCGGTGTACGGGCCACATTGCCAGTGTTGTACAGGCCAATGAACTACTAATTAATTATTGACTTATTTTTTTAATACAGAGACCTGGAGGAAAGCCATGGTAGAACAGTAAGATACCACCCAAACTCCACACAGAAAATAAACATTACATTATAAACGGACGCAAATCCCATGCCTGGTTATGGACGAGACACGGTGATGGAAATATGAGGAAACTGCAGAGGTGGGGGGAAGGCAGCCATGCAGTCAGCTGATGCCAACATTGCCATCCACTGCATCTGGCAAATATTATGTTATCGACCGCTTTATGAGTATTTTTGATTGTAGAGGGAAAACAAAAACTCCGGAGAAAACAATCAAAACAGAGGAAGAGAACCCCCCCAACCCCGTACAGAATGGTGCCCGAGGTGTGACTCGAACCTCGTCGGAGCAGGAGCTTCTCTCCGTGAGAAGGCGCGGACGTTACCGCTGCGCCTGACGCCGGCGTCTTGCGCGCGGTGCCAGGGAGGAGCCGGGACGCGTGGTGGCCTACGCGGGCGGCCACCTGGCGGCGCTGGGCTCGGTCGACCGGCGCGTGCGGCTGCTCGACGTGGAGCGGGCGAAGGAGGTGCCGCCCGCGATCCGCGGCCACGCGGGGAGCGTGCGCGCCGTGCTCGTGCGCCACGACAGGGGCCTCCTGCTCAGCGGCGGCTACGACCTGAGCATCAGGTCCTGTTGTTGACGCCCGTCGACATCTCGCCCACTGGCCGTGCACGTTCCGAACGTCACAGGGCACCGGGGCCAGTTGGGTCGGGACAGTGAGCCGAGGTCACGGGTCGTTTTGGACTGCGGGAGGAAGCCGCGTCACCCGCCTCCGCCCGCCGTTGTCAGCGTCGCTCCTCCGCCGTCTATTATGCCTGGAGGGTGACTGCCTCTGACCGCGCACACGCGCGCACACGCGCACACACGCGCGCGCGCGCAAAACAAATGGAGAAACAAAAAAAATCATTGGGGACGAAAAATTACGGCCAACCCGAATGTCTGCCCGAATCAATGAATGCGCTTTAAACGCTCGCACAAACGTCTTCAAGGTCGGTACGCGCGTGACGTTCGTTCAACGTCTGTTCCACACCGCCATCTCGGCGACGCAAACGGAAAGGCCGTCACTCGATGTTCTCGTCTCATCGCATTGTCACAAACCGCTTGGTCCTTTACATGATTGCGGTGAGCCGGAGCCTATCCCGGCAGGCACAGGGCGCAAGACAGGGATATACCCACGATTGGACGCCAGTCTATCACCGGGCACTGCGGGCAATTTAGTCGCGAGGCCAATTACCCTATGCAGCAGCATGGTTTTTTTGGACTCTGGGAGGAAACCGGAGTGCCCGGCGACAACCCACGCGGACACACGGAGAGAGAACTCGCAAACTGCCACACAGAAAGAAAGGCACCCGAATCGAGATTCGAACCCGGGACCTTCTTGCTGTGAGGAGGCCACAGCGCTACGCACTGGGCCACCGCACCGCGCTCAATGTTTAATCATCATAGTGGAATTTGTAACACGCGCAAACTCGACGCTTGCTCGAAGACTGGACACGAATACCAAGGCATTTGCCGCCGCGATAGTAAAACGGGGGCGGCGCGGTGGTCCAGTGGGTAGCGCTGTCACCTCACAGCAAGAAGGTCCCGGGTTCGAATCTCTCGGCTCGGGTGCCTTTCTGTGTGGAGTTTGCATGCTCTCCCCGTGTCCGCGTGGGTTTTCGCTGGGCACTCCGGTTTCCCATCGTCAGTATATCCTTGCCCTGCGCCCTGTGTCTGCCGGGATAGGCTCCGGCTTCACCGTGACCCTGAATATGACTAAGCGGTTCAGACATGCATGCTCTCCCCGTGTCCGCGTGGGTTTTCGCCGGGTACTCCGGTTTCCTCCCACAGTCCAAAAGCATGCTCCTGGATAGGTTGATTGGCTCGCAGACTAAAATTGTCCCGCAATGCCCGGCGATGGACCGGCGTCCCGTCGTCGGGTGCATTCCTGCCTTACGCCCTATGTTTCCGGGATAGGCTCCGGCTTCACCGTGACCCTATATAGGATTAAGCGGTTTCAGATAATGAGATGAGATGAGGTTTCAGACAATGAGAGAGATAGTAAAACGGACCAAACTGATGGCGGCACTGTCCCAAACGCGCAGGTCGTGGAACATGCACACCGGGGCCTGCCTGCGCATCTTCCGTGGACACCAGGGCACCATCACGTGCCTGGCGCTGCATGGAGACTGCTTAGTGTCCGGAGCCAAGGACGCCCATGTTAAAGGTGCCGTCACGTTCGCCACGCGCGCGGCAGAGCGGGCGGCGCAGTGGGAACATCTGCGCCCCACGGAAAAAAAACAAAACAGAGCCTGCCCGAGGTGGTTTGATTCCCGCCTCAGGCGCTCGTCTGCCTGATGTTCCTGTATTCTCTCCCTGTTCTGCGTGGGTTTCCTCTGGGTTTTTTCCGCTTTCCTCCCACAGCCAAAAATAAATGCACTCGTTCATTGATTAACTGATACCATCACAGTACAGGGTACTTCAGATACCTGGACTCATAGGAAAATACATGCAACGTGATGAATAGATCAATAGATTCCATTTTTTGGGTAAAGTCACGTAAAACTTGCTTGTCGTAAACCCTCCACCACCCGACAACAGCCAATCAGTAAACTTTGTCAACGTTGACAAAACGTGTCAATTGTTCACTATCTCAGCACACTGGTGTCTTGAAGAGCAAACTCACAGCATTTGTAAATGAATGCAATTGTTATAAATTAATGCTATTCTTATTTAGACTCGAATGTTAAATCCTCCCATAGACTTCAATGTTAAATCCTCCCACAATGAGGAGTCTATGGGAGAATTTAACATTGAAGTCTATGGGAGGATTTTACATTGGAGTCTATGGGAGGATTTAACATTACAGTCTACGGGATTAATTAATATTGGAGTCTATGGGATGATTTAACATTGAAGTCTATGGGAGGATTTTACATTGGAGTCTATGGGAGGATTTAACATTGATGTCTATGGGAGTATTTTACATTGGAGTCTATGGGAGGATTTAACATTACAGTCTACGGGATAAATTAACATTGGAGTCTATGGGATGATTGAACATTGAAGTCTAAATAATAATTGCATTGCTAGAGTATATGACGAATGTAATCTAATTAACCAAGCTTTCAAAACCTCTGAAAATGCTACCACCCCCCACCCCCCATTGATCCCAGCAAACGCGTGAGCGCACGCTCACCCATACCGTGATGATGTCACAGCGCCTCCATGTAAGGAGAAAGAGTTTATCTTTATTCTGACGCGAACTCATCTCAAGTAGATGCGGGTCGCCTGATGATGCCGATTGCAATTATCAGCGAAACGTCGCATTTCATTTATAAATGCTGTGAGTTTGCTCTTCAACACACCGGTGTGCTGAGACAGTGAAGAATTGGCCACGTTTTGTCAACGTTAACAAACTTTACTGATTGGCAGTTGTCAGGTTGTGGAGGGTTTTACGACAAACATTTTTTACATGACCTAACCCAAAAAATTGAATATATTCATAAAATTGGTTTCGAAAGCCTTCAAACTATGATGAATATATGTTTATATGTTGGTTTTCACAGCTCGATGTGTTATAAGAGT
>JAZEWT010000003.1:19277212-19294014 GCA_036362905.1 Mordacia mordax
ACATGGGCGTGGGGCGTAGCCTCCGCGGGGCTCAGGCAGAGAGCGTCCCGCAGCACCGCGGACTCACAGAGCGAGCCCAGCGCCATCACAGCCACCTCGTTGTCCACTGCTCAGCTCAGCCTCTTCATCCCCCGCAGCAGGTAAGTGCAGAGCCGAACGTGGGCCACACCGCCACTGAACGTGACGTGAGTTCAATGTTAACGTGGGGTTTTTTTTATTTTCAATATAACGCCGCGTTGCGCAGCATTCGTTCGTTGGCTGGAAGGCGTTCGTGCCGAGTTTTGCGACGAGGCGTAGCGAGGAAACCCGCTGGTGGAAGGAAGGAAGGGAAGCTACGAGCCGGCGCCAACATTTACCGTACACTGCGTGCTCTATGTTCTGATGCTCTCGGCCAATCAACGGGTGTTTGTTTTTGTTATGGGAGGAAACCGGAGAGCTTGGAGGAAACCCATGCAGAATCCGGGGAGGGGGGGGTTGGTGGTGATCTTATATTGTACACGTACGGCCCCCTTAATAAAGCCACTGCTAAATGAGGGCGCCCCCACGTGTGGTGGTGGGTGGTGCATTTGCCCATACTTCACCACGCTTGGTTTAGTGGGCCGCATAACCGTGGGGTGACATCAAGGCACAAGACAACAATCTAGTTTAGCTACATGTCATGGCCATGCCCTCCACTCGCGAGTACCCGATATTCAATAGCGCTGGGGTTCATGGGCGGTGGCGCTGCGGTTAACGCACTGCACGGTAGAATTCCGGTTCCCCGAGTTGGATTCCGGGCCACGGCTACTATTAGTGGCCAATGATATATGTCACCCGTCAGCAGCCTGCACTTACTACCAGCGTAGTGAAGTATGGTCATATAGCAACTCCGTGGCATGGCGCATGGATGCATTCACCCAGCAGTCAATATTTAGCAAAGTGCGCGGAACAATTTTGCTCCAAATCTCTTTATATACAGGGGACTCATGCAGGGTGGTCCGCATGGCTTTTGACCACCATGTAATTCTACAAAACGTAGTGTTGCTTTATACCAGTCGCTGTGCAGTCTAATAGTACATAAACAGGGTGCACACTCGCCGATATTATCTAACGATGTGTGCACATCGATAGCACGCAGTTGATGTTATCTCCTGTCTACACGTGTGTCCTTGGGAGCGCGCATTGCATGAGAGGCGACGATGCTGCCAGTGTGCCCGTGGTGCGTTCAGAGAGCAGCATCCTTGTGTGCCACCACCTACACGGTGCGTCTGGTGTCCCGTGAGCTCCATTGGTCGACTAAATATTACTACGTCTATGGGAATCGGGGTCTCAACAACTGGACCATTCTCAGCATCTGCACGCGTAGCAGCTACATGCACACGAGTAGTAACCGCTCCCCCACAAGCCGCGCTGTCGACAGGTGTGCCGTGCTGTCGACAGGTGTGCCGTGCTGGTTGCGCGCCTGTGCACCGCCCCCGACAGCAGACGTCGTTTTCGCATTAACGCCACGGTCGCATCGCTCCCGATTTCGCCCCCGGGTTCTGCGCGCGTTTCCTCGCTTCGCACGGCTTAATTCATTGTCCGATGACCGTAAAATGTGTACAGTGCCTGGCGGGTTGGCTCCGGCTGACTGCGTGGCTGCCTTAGCGCCACCTGCACCCCCCCCCCCCTGTGCGGTTTCCTGCAGCGCCTTGGGACCTCAACTTGAGAGGCGTTGTGTATTTGTGCCATAATTATTGTGCGTTTTGTCCAATGTCGCCAATGGGCATAGCTCGAGCAACGAGTATCGTGTCGAGTCTCGGCGAGTATCGGCAGCCTGTGAGTTGCTTGCACAGCACGGATAGTGTTCATGGTAATGTGCACTTGGGGAACGCTTTTCACCCGAGGGTCACAAAGTGCTGCACAGAGCCGCGCAGCACTGTGTGTCAGCGACAACAGCAACAACATTTGAACGGCATGTCAACAACGGCAGGAGTACTTGGTGTGCATTTCGGTCTGGATGTGCTGAGCAGGATGGATCGTTTCAGCTCGTGTGGTTAAACGTGTGGCTTTATCTCTCGGGCGTTGTATGTTGTCGTCTGATTTTAGGGGTTTAAAAATAACAAGTTTAAACTTTTCATCTCGACACACAACACAAATGCGGACTCACTGCAAAAAGTAATTTAAAGCCATACGTGACACGCCGCGTTATGAACACGTAAGACTGCCTAAAGTACACGTGTAGGCAGTGTTGATAGTCATTGATTGCATTTCTCGAGTGCTTTTGTCACCCGAGGGCCACAGAGCGCTGCACAGAGCTGCGGAGAGTTCGGCAACAACAATTGTGTTTTTTTTTAGTGCCCTTGTTTCGGGATTTTAATCGGAAAGTATCCGATGGTGGTGTGTATTATTAAACTAATTCCAACAGCCTGAAATAGGAGAAACTTGGTTCATGCGCAGAGCTTTAATTCATTATTAATAACATATTCTACTTGGTTAAATGTTGTACTTGACAATACAGTTGCTCGTGGAGTTACTGACCAAGCCACTCGTTGTGTAAATGTGTAAATGTACCGAAGACAACGGGCTTTTAAATCGATTTGGTGACATTTAACCGAACTAAGTCGTACATCTTGCGCTAATTAGTATATACCGTGCCGCGTGGATGCGTTCCTAAACATCGGTACGAAATGCATAAGCAACATGCGTTGTCTTATTATGACCACTAAGCGGATAAACTTGGTCAAAGGTTTCCTTAAATTGTTCACAAACCGTGGAGCATTAACGCGTGACTACGCGACCACCATTCTTACAGTACGCTGCTGTTGTTTTGTTTATAACGCTTCAGTTATACCCGATCATGTGAGAGGGGGGGGGGGAAACTCCCCCCCAAAAAAACTCTTTTCAACTTTACAGAACATTCTATAGATGTTTTTTTCTTCTTCTGTATAATTGTATAAGCGTTAATCGTGGCTTCGTGCGTCGAGGCCCGGAGGCTTTTGTGTGTTTTCCCGCGCAATTTAAAGAATAAAAAAAAGCTGAGTTTCGACTTGTGGAAGAAGGCCCGGCCATGATTGATTTTAGTTAAAACTTAACAAACCGTATTTTACGGCGCTAGCGTTGCTCTACACTCAGTATGTCAGTATTATGAGACGTGTGCCGTGCAAGGACGGGTTGTGCGTTAAATCATTTACAATTGTCTTGCCTCCTCCTCAAGGGGCCTGAATTGTTTTAAGACATTTCTCGCACCGCCGCGGTCGATGTTTGTTACGTGCGACAAGTTTTGTTTTTAAAAGTTTGCTTTCTGTATCGTTGCAACGCAAGTGGACGATTGTGCCATTTTTCTATAGAGAATGAGCTTTCTTTCTATTTAAAAAAAAACAACCTCGCTGCTTTGAAACCAGTCCTCTCTGTATTTTAGTAATCGTACGTATGATGGAATTAAAATTCAGCACCGTGTAACAAACCAATGTTAATAGTAATAGAAACTGATAAAAAAAAACCTTTTTAAAAATGTAGCAATCGGGGAAAAGCCTGCTTCCCAGAACACTACCACGAAAATGCGTGCATTATTATTAGTTTAGTAAATGACTGAAGGAAAAATAGGCATTTAAATTAAAACGAAACGTTTCATTTTGTGTATTTTTGTCTCGAATTACAATTTCCGAACGCAGGTTTTGTTTTAATCATTCAGAAAACGAGACTCGCGTCTAAAGAATGCTCTCATTTAAATGCGGTTAATGTGCTATCCATGTGGTTTAAATGAAGGCCATCCACATTACGATCTGCTTGTCCAGAGTGTCTAACCTACGTTATCGCATCACGAGCTGGCATTTATTTGCCGTGATTCCGGATCAAAGTTGAATGACTTATTTCTAATAAGCATAATGCTGTCCAAGGGGAAAAGTTCAAAGGGGGCAAGGCTATGGGTGTTGTTTCAAAGCAGTTGGAGCCGGGTTGAACACGGGTAAAGACACCACAGCTTGCGAAAGGTCAACAGTGCCCTCATATGTAAACCTCTTTGATGACCTCAGGCCAGTAGTGGACATTCCTGTGGCCGGACCACAACCATTGCCCTCCCCTATGAAGTGATTCTAACGAGGTGCTGGCAAGTTTACTGATCCTCAAATTTATGATGATGATGATTGGATGCAATTGATTCTGGTTGAGAGTTGAAATATCATTCTCGTGATGTGGATTTAAAACCATCAACTGGCCTTTGTATTAACAGTGCGCCGCGTTTGAAAAATGCACTGTTGAAGCTCGTGATGATCTAAGGTAAACACATGAAATAACGCATTCCACTGGCAAGCGTACACCTCTTGTTTTTGCACCGTATCGTGGAAAGTTTTAAGTGTGTTTTTTTTTCATTATAGCGGTGTCATCTCAAGACTGTGCCGGTGTATGCTCACGCACCTCTCTCCTGTACTTCGCAGTTATTATCGTGTGTCTTTCAGCGGTGCGTGTAAGTGTGTATACACTTGCCGTTAATCACCATAACCAATTCACCCGGAATGTGCCTGTCTCCCATCAGACGTCTAAAACTAAGCAGAAATTGAGCCTGGACAGTGCTCTCATGGGTCATCGCTCATGCACAAACAGGATGTACAGTAGCGGTGGTGTGGGCAGCAGACCGACAGTACAGATAAATCAATTGTTCCGTTGCTCCCTCTGACCACCGGCTACCGTGGTGAAGAATGGTCAAATTAACACCGTGACCTGCATGACATGAATATCATCCAGCAGTAAATCGACTGCCAGGCTGTGGTACCCATCATTACTGATACAACCGCCTCTACCTTTAAGACACTCCTCAAACAACAACAATAACAGCCATTCTTCACAAAGTGGCAGTGACGTCACAATAGCGCTTGAGCTAGGCCATATGCACTTTGAGGCCACGTGAAGTGTGGAAGGCTGTTGTAGGAGGTTTCGGAACAAATTCACGTTGCAGAGGTTGCCTGACTGAAATGACTGGCGCAGATGCACCACCTGTGCTCCCCATTGCAACAACTTGTTGTTGAGTTTTAGCCGCCCGGTACTCGCTCATTGATGTGAGCACCGCTGCTCTATCCTCCTCTGTTGGAGAGTGCCTGGAGTTATCTTCCACGAGCCTCCTCCAAACAGCACCTTGTCTTGGACATATTCACAACGAGCCCAGCTGTGCGCCTCTGCTTCTCGTCCTGGGCTAGCTGTGGTATCGGTGTGCGTTCGAAATTCTATTATTGGCCTGTACTCATTAGCACACCATGGTCTCGTGGAATGTCCATGGTTCAGAGCTACCCATTGAGGTGAGCCCCACCTAATGCCCATATGAGCAGTGATGCTTGGACTTGACTATGGCCAATTGTTTTAATACGCGTACCACAAAATAAGGAAAGTGATTAAGGTGTTTGCGAGCCAGTTGGGGCATGCAAGTTCAAATATATACAAGGCCTTAACTCCAAGCTGTGGGAGGGAATTGTTGAGTTGCTGCCAATATCTGTGCATTGTAAGGCACCGAGTAACGCCTGTAGCGTTTTGACTCACAAGGACCACCTTCATAAACCATGATCAATCTATTGCAGGGATGAAGGCTTCCACCATCTTTCACAATTCTGCAATGTAGTAATTCAACTGGAACATGCATGTGGATTGGTGTCATAGCTCGGTGTACACCCTCTTAAACGCATTCCATTCCTGAGCTGCCACTCACTTGATGTTCTTGACCATAGACTGTCGTCTCTTCAAATGACGTCTCACACAAGCCGAAAACTCCGCTTAACAACGAAATCCATTTTGGGGTCAGGTCACGTAAAAAAATTATAAAATAGTGTCGTTTAGCCCTCCACCACCCAACACGGCCAATCAGTAAGGGGTTGTCACGTTGAACAGAAAACTCGCCAATTCCTTCACCATCTCAGTTGGCGCGTTTTCTGTTCACGTGACAACCCCTTATCGATTGGCCGTGTCGGGTGTTGGAGGGTTAAACGACACTTTAATAATTTTTTACGTGACCTGACCCAAAAATGGATTTCGTTGATAATAATGGTCACGAAAGCCTTCGAATTAAAGTCTGCTTAACAGTTTAGATATTGCTGCAGCGTGTGTCTTTTTACCTACGTGTATTCTCAAATACACGTGTTCTTTTCTCTCCTCTCTCCGTGCACTATGATGCAACAATCACGAGTAAACGTTTACAAGATGTCCCGGTTCAAACACAGAACACTGCTTAAGAGAATAACTGCTTGATTCCATTACAAGTCATGCCTTAATTTTCAAAGCCTTTCAGTGAAACTCCAAACATGTTTCTAAAATACCGTGCGAGATGAAAACAAACAGTACAGCAGGGCATAATGCATTCTGTACACTGCTCATACTGGTATCATCCTGTGCTGCTGTCCATTTTGAACATGCTCGTACACGTAAACGTTTTAGCTTGAGTGCCCAAGCTACGATTTTTACATTCCCTAGGCAGGTGTGGCGCAGACCTTCATTTACACAAGCTCGTCCTCTAAATCTATTCACAAACACGCGCACACAAGTGAACGCACGAAGATCCTCATTTCAGTTTCGTCACGATTGTCAAGGAAAGTGCAGTTCGCGAGCGTCTACACACACAGCATCAGAAGCAGAACCATGGGGCCACACCCAGTTGGTTGACACTGGTGTTGATGGACCGCAACAGTACTCACTTTAGATCGAGTTGTAGCAAAAAGCCAGTGGCAAATGGACCAACAAATAAAAACTACCTGACGCACACGGTCATTTAACAAATATATATAATAGGCTGACGATTTGGGCAATGACCCTTACAGCAGTTAGCAGCTTTAAAGAGGAACTATCGTTTTCTTTATTTGGCTTTCTCATGCCCAGACTTGTTCAACTCGGTCTAGATCTACCAGTTATGTGATTATAATGCGTGCGGAGTGATGGCATTGCTTTGTATGGTTGAGCGGAAAGGGCGGCGCGGTGGCCCAGTGGTTAGCGCTGTCGCCTCACAGCAAGAAGGTCCCGGGTTCGATTCTCTCGGCTCGGGCGCCTTTCTGTGTGGAGTTTGCATGCTCTCCCTGTGTCCGCGTGGGTTTTCGCCGGGCACTCCGGTTTCCTCCCACAGTCCAAAAAGCATGCTGTTGCATAGGTTGATTGGCTCGCAGGCTAAATTGCCTCGCAGTGCCCGGCGATGGACTGGCGTCCCATCGTCGGTATATCCTTGCCTTGCGCCCTGTGTCTGCCGGGATAGGCTCTGGCTTCACTGTGACCCTGTATAGGACCAAGCGGTTTCAGACAATGAGATGAGATGAGGTTGAGCGGAAACAACCATGCATATTCGTACGCCTTTCACTTAAACGGTTATACAAATTGGTTAAAACAGTGTAATGAAACTATGGTGAATGAAAGAACCTGTATTGTACTCTAATGGCAAATTATAACTTGCTGTAATAATTCCATGCAAAATTCACCCAAACATATCTTGGGAAGTTAAATGAAGCTAAAATATCAATAATAAATTAGTCATTCTCAATCCACCCATTTCAATCCACCCAGTCTGCCGATTCCATGGCACGTTGGTGGCGACGTTTGATAATACGTCATCGTGTGGGCCAGTGCGGATTTGGTGACGTGGTGGTTATGGCAAGACAGGTTCTCGCGTAACTCTTGCCAATGATGTTAGCCGTGGCCGGGTATCAAATTCCCGTCGCTAGGTTAACCGCGGTGAGTGTCAGCCACTGTCACGCCATCTCCACCCTGTGCGGCAGGAAGCACAACAATAATAAATAAATAGTGAAGCCCCTGCACCATTACCAAGTTGCAATAACAGTCAATCAACCAAGGACCATATATATATTTTTTGCTAAAATTATCAACATTTGTTTGAAGCAAAACAAACCGTGTGCCTTAAATAAATACTGCTGGAATATATTGGTTTAGAACACCCTTTGGTTGATAGACTGTAATGTTTTTTAAATTTAGTTCTGGAAAAAAAAGAAGCCTTTCCTTTTTTAATACTATTTCTGCTAAAATATTTTTTTTAACCGCGATATCCCTGCCAAGAATATACAGTCTTATACAATCAATCCGACTTACTAATTGGAATGGAATATTTACTAATCACCAAATCACAACTTGGCGCAGCTTAGGAAGGGGCCTCTTAGGAAGGGGCCGCTTTACAGGAGACTGCTTCTGTGGATGACCAATCATGCGTACCAGGTGCGACAGGCTTGAGACCGTGATGTGTGCGGAGGCGCCAGTTGCTACGGTGCACAAGGTTTGTCCACTTGCTCCATCGAATTTGTGCCTTGGATCTATGACCGGAGAACGTTTCAGCATTTTGCTCTCGCAAGCATAGATCGTCTCTGCTTACTGTACCTTGGTTTCCTGCCATGTGGCAGCCATGAGTGCGGTAACACCCGAACAGCCAAACGCAGGGCCCTACCGAAAAAAAGTTCTCAGACTCGGTGAGGCTTTGGAGGGAAACTAATTAACATCAGATGCCACGTGCTTAGTCGTGCACACGTATCTCCGTGCCTCTCCGCGTACGCTCTTGTTTTCCAGCTATGAAATATGCGCTACCTCGCTTGCAACGACCAGATTTCCCCAAGTTGTTCGGTACACGCCGTGGAGTGCATTCATCTTGGCCACTTGCCTGTTGGAACAAAGAGAGAGAAAAAAAAATATGTGCACTGTACGCGAGCCCACTGCCGTTTCAAGCGTTGCTAGTGCACGTTGCCAAACGCGTGTCTGAACCTGAATCGATGCACGGCTTAATGGGGACGAAGCCCAGCAAGCACACCCAGAAGATTGAGTCGGTTGGCACAACTGAGACGAGAATAGATGACATCAAGCGAGCAGTTGTGTGATTACATGACTACCATTTTTATTTTTAATGAGCATTTCACTACACTCGCCCGGTTCCTGACAATGGACCATGGAAACTACGGTAAAAGTTTCGTGTAAAGGAAAAATAAAAACACCTTGCACGGTTTGCAAAACATTTGCGACAATACTTACTAAGAAATATGGGCCAATGACGCACGGAGTGGTTTATGTTTTTTTTATGGGAATGTTTTACACTGGGCTGCTGGCTGCGTTCTCCCCACTTACTCATCATGGTACAAGTTTACGGCAGGTAGTGAAAAATATTTCCATGGCGATGGCGTGTGTTGTTTTACATTTGTCTGTTTCCCCAGAGTGATGGCGGGAATTTATTTAAGCACTTCCTCCAAAACACCCCATGGTCGTGGATGCGTAGTGGTAAAACGTTGTGCCACGTGACTACAGTGTTTTGCACTGCGTTTCTGTGGAACTGCTTTCCTCAGCAACCCAATAAAATGCCACTTCTGTTATCTGCCAGAGATGTAGGATTCGCAAAAGCTACTGTTACCCGCGGCCCTAATCTTCCAGTTTTCCCCAATTATCTGTGGGTTTACAGAGCAGCTCTCCTGTCATTTGAACATTATTCGCGGATTGGTAGAGTTCGTCAGAAAAGTCACACTTTCATCCTCATTTTGTTTTTCCCCCCTGGGCAAGTGGAATAAATGTGCATATTCCCATCTCATTGTCAGAACCGCTTAATGTGCATATTATCCCGCAGAAAATAGGATCTGCGATTATCATGACCCATATCACCGTGGATAAGAAAATTGAGCCATAGTGAGCAATTGTTACTAATGGTAATATAACTCCATGATTACAAATATAAGATTACAATAGGTTTTACCGTATCTCTCGATAGACACATTTTACAATGTGTCCAGTTTGCAAAAGCCACACATACTAGTGGCAAAGTATGCAAACAGGTAGCTTTGATAACCTATGCATTGTCCTTCAACTGACCGACCTTCACCTGGCAGTGGCTTTCTTTTGAGCCTATTTGCCGGTGTCAGTCGCTGCCAAAAGGCAGTCAGCTCCAGACAATGCAGTATCAATGCTTTATAGCTTAGGTGGGGCTGTTAACGCTATGGGTACTTTTTTTGCCAGTATACAAATATAAGATTACAATAGGTTTTACCGTATTTGGCGATTATGCAGGTGTTAAGATCTTAGATAACTCCATGAGTTCATTTTTATGGGAGAATTGTGGATTATTGCTTTATCCAAAAACTAGGATTACAATTTATTATGAATTAGATTAGCGTCCAAGTTATTCAGGAGCAATGTTTGTGCCAATTAGATTAGTTTTGTGAAGATACGACTCATTTTAAACCAAAAACACACGCCAATGATGCCAGTTAAAAAATACAGTTTTGCCGATCAGTAGCAATGTTATTAGGATTAAATCCTAGACTGGTGGAAAACCAACCCAGGTCAACTGTGCTCCTATCAATCGCACAACCACATCCAGATAGCAGAATGGAGTAGCTGGAGCTTTTGGATGACTCCTATTATCCGCAAAAATGCACGGATAATATCAAGGCTGTGCAAGATAACAGGAAGACCTGGGGTCCACTCCGGGTGCGGATGATCGAGGATGCTGAGGAGGAATCAAACTTGTAGCGCGGCGTCATTGCTCCACTGTCCCCAACATCCCCGCAACGGTTGGAATGTGTCACTTCGATGATCAAACTTTTCCTGTTGGTGTTCACAGGCATTTGGTCTAACACTGACGAGACAAGGCCATAAAGGAGGCTGTCACTGGTGTTGGCCAATCCGTGAGAAGGATAAAGCGCACATGAAAAGCACATGTTTGCATGTTTTACCATAAGCATGTGTGGTTATTGCAAACCGGAGACCCTGTAAAGGTGCGCGTTTGCTGTTTGAACATCCTACCACCTGCATTATTGTCAAAAAAGGTATGAACTATCCATGTAGCATTCTGGCGCTCACTTCCCACTTATTAAATCTTCAGAAACGTTTACACGATTTCAGCTTTAAATTCCAATTTTGCACAATCATCCGGTCTCTTAAGCAATCTTTTTGCGTTTATCCCGAGATAAGAGGAACGCGTTACACGCTTGGAACAAGATCGTCTGGAGGGTGGGTACGCTGCTATCCTGCACACATTTCCCAAGGTTTTCACCAAATATTTACGGTTTTCTCCCAGTGCTCACGTTTCCTCCCACGTGCAAAATGCTCATTAAGGATTTGGGAAAAAATCCCAAAGCAGAAACGTCCTAAAATTTATTTGGAATGGAGTTGAGGTTGTAATGGCGATATTCAAGTGAATGTTATTTATTTAAAGGGTGGGGGTTTTTTTATGATTCTCTATGAAATGTCTGCAGACAGATTTTTGCGGTGTAGAATTAAGACCCAATGTGTACAATCAATTACATAACTGTAATTAAAAATGCCCATGAGCAATTGAAAACCTGTTTCCATCCCATGTCAGTTTTTATTTAATCTGGAAAGAAACGTTGAACTATGTAGCTGTTCTTAACCATCGTCCAGTGGGGAGGGGAAAGCAAGTTACAATATCTGAGTGTACCATGAGAAATTCAATCAGGACAATTAAACTATGAAGCATATCTTTGGGCTGTGGGAGGAAACTCGAGTACCTGGCAAAACTCACACGGACACGAGGAGAACATGCAAACACCACACAGAAGAGGCACCCAAGCCAGAATTGAACCTAGGACCTTCTCGCTGTGGCTTGCTCAAGTTTCATGATGCCACACCAAGCCTGCCTAACTTGTCGGGATACTAAGTGGCCAGCATAAGACACCACAGCAAGTAGGTCAGGTCATCTGAACAAATGTCAAGGAGCAAATCTACTCAAACGGTGAAGTGATTGAATCAATACACACCGTAAGGACTGAAATCTGTTCCATAGGCAGAGGGGAGGGAGCACGTTCTGTGACATTGAACAACATATCAGACTGAACAATGTCTACTTGGTGAAGATGCATCACGGAAAACAGAAGTGTACTGCACGCACTGCTTTTGCAAGTCTCCGAGAGACTCTACTTACGTTGGAAGTAGTCCCAGCATGCTCCCGTCCACGTCACGCAACACGTGTATATTTGTTGAGGTCATGATGTTGAAATATGCGTGTATTTATCTTATTACTGCACTGTAAACATCCAACACAGCCTCGTGCAATGTCAATGTCTTATGGGCGATCTTGATCCAAAGCACGTAACTCGTTCTCCTGATGTCTTGGCAAAGCAGCCAACCGTGACTGCTTTGACCTAGATTTCTTTCTGGTGTCCATATGGGAATATTTGTGCCGGTTACCTGACGTTTTAGAGAAGTAATTAGTAAGTGGGAAGTAAAGCTGACATAAGACACACAAGTCTTGTTGTGCAGATGACTTGCTGTTTTGAAAGATTCCAACCTGGTACCCTCAGTGCAGACATACATACATAAAAACATTTTCAACGTTATAAATAAGCTAGTGTATTTGTCAAACAAATGATGGGGTGCAAGGTTTGTGTGTTGTTGAGTAACAATTTAAAAAAGCGTGATTTTTTTTTTCACACGAAAGATTATTTGTGGAAACGTCTTCAGGCAAATGGAACCAACTCTGTTAATAAGTTTGTATGGTAGTTGCTCGTATCCGAACCCAAATCGGACCCATGATTTTGGAAGCAAATTTTACTTTTGCCCGAGCCAACACTTGAGGATGATCAGCCAAGCCGTCTTCGTGCTGTCGCCGTTCAAACAGCGCTGCACGGACTGTACTTGTCTTTATGTATGAACTTTTACTTTAATTTTTTTGGCCAGCAATATGGTGTGATGAGCAAAACCTTCCACGTGCACTCTGGAAGTGCTTGGCAACCGGTGTGCAACCGCTGCAAAAGTCCTAGGCCTGCCGCGGTATGTTCACAATTCTACGAAGAGAAAGACCGTAACTGTAATCTGGAAGGAAGAGACCCAACTCCTCCACCGTGTGTCGTTTACTCGCCGATGCAGCTTCCAACTTCCCACTTCCCACCCTCTCCTCTCAGTCACACAACGATAAGGCGGCAGACAGCCGGCATCCCCCCCCCCAACCCCGGGGCCTCTCATCTCATGTGCAAGTTGGACCGCTGCACCCGCAGCTGCTTCAGTTACACATCCGGGCACACAGCGATGTTTTGGTTCGGTGTGCACAGGAAGCTGGAAAGCGTGGAGCTAAACGGATTGAGAAGCCCCGCCACTTGGGTCTAAGCTTTATTATCTGATCCCTTGCTCTCAACGCTTATCCATAGCCGCAAATTGATCGGTGGAAAATCATAATGCCTATATTTATCTCTGGATAACGGGATTTTCCAGAGGTGGTGGAAAATTCTTGCCGTTATCCGCGCAAAGTTCTTCCTGTTAATAAGGAAGTCACTTGTAAGTGATCCCCCGGAAGCACCAAATGAATGCTGTTATCCATGTATTTCCGTGGATATGTAAAAATAAGTAATAATGTGTTACATGTATGTAATGCCGTTCACAGAGCGGTCCCAATTTGCTGCAGAAAACTGCAGAGAGCTGGGTGGGGGCGGTAAGCAGCCACGCGGTCAGCCGGTGCCAACTCACCAAATAACTGCGTCTTAAATCTCCTGTTATCGGCCAATTAATTAAGTTGTGAGAAGAAACAGGAGAACCCGGTGGAAACCCACGTCGAACAGAGGAATAACCCCTAAACGTCAGACAGAAAGACACACGAGGCAGGAATCAAACCGCCTTGTGCAGGGGATTTTTTTTCTGTGAGACGCAGATATTACCGCTGCACAGGCGTCCTGGTGCCCAAGCAGTGACCCAGCAGAGGTGGTGGCAGACTTATCACGTTGCTGTACAATATTTGTGTTTATTTCCTGGTAACAGGAGTTGCTTCCGTGGATTAACGCAGATGCTGTGAGCGTAACCACGGTTATATCGCCGCATATATCACCACGGACAGAAGGGGTTTCACGGTCTCTTTGAACGTTTGGGATAAAAGTCTGGCATGCTACTGATTTAGAAGCACTGCCTTTTTTTTCTTCAAAAATACGCCTCTTTCTCTTGCATTGAAGAGGCCGTCCTTTTATCATGGAGCGGCCACTTAAACTGCCTTAGGCTGTGCGAGCAAAATCGCCCGACGTGAGTCGATATTTACCAATGGCACGTTCATCGACCTTCTTTGACGACCAAGCGTATGCTGTCCGTAAAATAGCTTTCGCGAAAAACCTCCGAGTACGCGACTCACACTATACGTTTAACCGTTCTTGCTCGACAGCGCATCACACTGTGCGGAATTTACTGGAGTACTTTTGGATTTGAAAAAAAATAACTCGGTTGATTGGAGTACCTGGTTGTGATGAAATTCTTGCGTCGGATTGCACTAGGGTTTTGAAAGTGCTGTACAGTGAAAGTAATGTGGTGACGTTTGTAAGGTTAAAACTAAAAACATCGATGTCTCGACGTAGGTGCTTGCAGCTCGATGTAGAATTGCTCTTAAAAGTTGCTCTTTTGGGATAGCAGTGCCGAGCGTTCCTTCGTGATGTTTCGCCTTCCACGTTGGAAGCCTCATTAGGCGTCCAACGTGGAAGGCGAAATGTTGCGAAGGAGGAACGCTCGACACAGCTCTCCCGATAGAGCAGCTATTCAGAGTAATTCTCCATCGCGATGTGTATTGACGTTACTTGACCTGTAGTTCCCCGTTTCTCTGCTGCACGGCTCTGCGAAGCGTTTTCTGAATTCAGCCCTGGATTTTTAACTACCGGGCGGCGCGGTGGCCAAGTGGGTAGCGCTGTCGCCTCACAGCAAGAAGTTCCCGGGTTCGAATCTCAGCTCGGGTGCCTTTCTGTGTGGACTTTGCATGTTCTCCCCGTGTCCGGGAATTCCGGTTTCCTCCCACAGTCCAAAAACATGCTGCTGCATAGGTTAATTGACTTGCAGACTAAATTGTCCGCGGTGCCCGGTGATGGACTGGCATCCCATCGTGGGTATATCCCTGCCTTGCGCCCTGTGTCTGCCGGGATATGCTCCGGCTCATCGCCACCCCGTACAGGACTAAGCGGTTTCTGACAATGAGATGAGATTTTTTTTAACTACCCAATTCAGTTCCTGAAACAGCTGCTGCCGGCACGTGCAGCGAAACGTCAGACAACCGTGCCCAACAACACAAGCCGGCAGCGCATCGTAGATGGGCGCCGCGCGGAGCTGTGCCGCACACGTTTAATTTCATAACAAGAAGTGGGCAAAATGGCTGCAGTGTGTCCGCTCTTGTTTCTCATTGGCGAAACAGCTGAGCTGTTTGAGTTTAAAAATGCGGACGCCTTGCTTGGTGAAAAACAGGGTGGGGGGGGTGTGTTGGGTGTGGGGTAATTAGAGACTGGCTGTATACAAAGCCAGTTTCAAGCTACAGCACCGTGAAACTCGAGACTGTCAGATCCCCCAAAGCTAAGCGGGCTGGGGTAGTCCCAGCTATAAACTCAACGGGAAACCCACAAAGGAAAAAAACAGTGGCATTCCTGTAAGGAGCCCAGTGGCCGTTGTTTGAGTCAGAGAAAGGGTGTTTTAATCCCAAAGGAGGGTGCGAATACGTTGGTGCAAGCACAGGAAATGCCACAGCACAAAACGATGCTAGAGGGAACTGTGCTGTGAGAGATTCCGACATTTGCCGAAAAAACTTGAAAGTGAAGTTCTGCACGCAAAGAACACTGCAATACAGTATGTGATGCATGTGGCACTTGGTACGAGTTTCTTCAGTCACGCGCCACATCTGTCAGGCCAGCGGTGGAAATGCTTTCCACCGTAGTTAGTAAATTGGCAGGTCACATGTGGTGGGATGAACTGTGGATGCTCCCACCTCTTCCAAGGTTCTTGCCGGTGTGAAAGAGCAGGCCAAAACACCCAACCGCTTCTCTTGAGATTCCCGCGTTAGGGGTCCTTCCTGCAGCAGTAATGAGCAGGCAATTGCAGGGCTGAGCTTTGACCTTTCCTACAACGTGGGCCTATATCACTAGTACGATACATGGCGAGTGTTAAAGGTGCCTACACATTGGCTCAGCAGCATGTGAGTAACTAAATGGCTTTCTGTGTTGATGTCGGTTTTCATGGCTGGATGTACGAGAATTGCTCTTAAAATCTGCTCTTGCGAGATAGCTGTGAAAAGTGTACGTTTCCTTCGAGCATTCATCCTCCTTCCACGAAAGGCTGTCCCACAATTACAGCTCATTAGAGCACTTCTAAAGGGACTTCTGTATTATTTATAGATATGCCTGGCGTACAAGAGCATATATATAGAGAAAGCTAATGAAACATAGTGGAACAAACACTCGTTTGATGGTTTATCAAGATCTAAATCCTGCTTGTTAGAGCACTAAATATATATTAGTTTGTTTTCCTTGGTTGCCCTTCTATGAAATTTTGGAAAACAAAATGGCGTGGATGGCGAACCAAACAGATAGCTGCCAAGGAAGTTCACTGAGGAGATGCAAGGACGAAATGAGCTCGTGTCGCAGTGTTTGGGTAGATTACTTTACATCAGAGGATCATGAGAGATGGTGGTTTCTTGAGTTGGTCTTCATCCAGCAGTGAATTGATAAAGCCCGATGATGGGGCATTTGAGGGAAGGGGAAAAAAGAGTGTTCACGAGAGGAGTGTGAACGGAGGGAAACCCGTCCACGGTGTCCGACGCGCAACCATGGGCGTTGTAATTTGCGAGCGGGGTTTATCGTGGCGTAGTTTGAGTGGCAGGGTGGCGCAGTGGTTTGTGACATCTGCAACTGTGCCGCCCAGAAAGAAAGTTCAATCCAAGATGGGAATATAACTGCCTCGGGCACCTTTTTGCGTGAGGTTGGGGTGTCCTCCTCCTGTTCTGCTTGGGTTTTCTCCAGATTATCCAGTTTCCTTCCAGAACTAAAAAAACACCCATTCCTTAATTGACCAATGACATTCCAATATACAGGAAGCAGTGTCTGCTGGGTTGGCACTGGCTGACTGCATGGCTGACCCCCCCCCCCCATCTCCGT
>JAZEWT010000003.1:19356943-19367367 GCA_036362905.1 Mordacia mordax
CTGCGAAGGAATGGCTTTGGTGTGGTCGGGGGTTGGCGGTTTGAGGAAGCATTGCAAAAGTAACAAAAAATACAAATGCCTTTGGAAAAGGAAAAATATACATTCATGAGCTTCAAGGAGGCCCGTGGGAGAAGCCGTGGTTATTTTTGAGTGTGGGGGTCTGTGGGAGGAGTGACCTTCCTGTGGCGGTCCGTTTCTTAAGGACGATTATTCATTGGGGCCGACTGCCGATGTACAACAACGACCTTCTTTGAAACACATGTGTGCGACAGATAAGGCTGCTGCTGCAAAAAAAAATAACAATGATAGCAAGAGGTTTTCCCGCATGCTAAAGCAACACGGCGTTCTTTCCGGCATTCTCTCTGCAAGCCATTCCTTCAAAGTGTAATATTTTTCTTGTTATGATCAATATGAGTACTGGATGTGTACGTTTACATTCACTTGTACGCAACTATGAAAGGGCCCAAAAGCAAAGGTGATTGCTGATTTGCCGCTCGTATCTCGTTGTTGACGTGCCGTTCTCTCCGCAGCTCTGCGCAGCGCTTTGTGACCCTCGGGTGAAAGGCGCTATACAAATGTAATTATTATTGATGATTGCTTCGAAAAGCTGCTCTCTCGGGACAGCCGCGTCGATGGCTCTCTCTCTCCTCTCCTCGCGACGTTTCGCCTCACACGTTGGAGGCATCCTCAGGCGAAGTCTGTCCCGAGAGAGCAGCTTTTCGAAGCAATCATCATGCATCGAGCCGTGAAAACCTACATCATTACGTAATTATTATTATTCCACGGAGTACAATTGGGGGTGGCACGGTGGCCCAGTGGGTAGCGCTGTCGCCTCACAGCAAGAAGGCCCCGGGTTCGATTCTCGGCTCGGGTGCCTTTCTGTGTGGAGTTTGCATGTTCTCTCCCCGTGTCCGCGTGGGTTTTCGCCGGGCACTCCGGTTTCCTCCCATAGTCCAAAAAACATGCTGCTGCATAGATTCATTGGCTTACAGACTAAATTGCCCGCAGTGCTCGGTGATGGACTGGCGTCCAATCGTCGATATATCCCTGCCTTGCGTCCTGTGTCTGCCGGGATAGGCTCCGGCTCACCGCGACCCTGTACAGGACACAGCGATTTCTGACAATGCGATGAGATTACTGTTCTTATTCTTTGTTATTTTTCTCCTTGTCCAGCGCCTCTCGTGTAGATTTTTGAATGATGCAATTGGAAACCCGCACAATCGGCACGGAAAGGCACAGTTCACAACCCGATATCAGACTTTTTCCAAGCCCTCATTGAGCTGATCGAGCCAAGGACTTCCGAATTGTCACGCTGTGAGGCATGTCCCCCCACAACATCCCTTGTCTTAAGCTCCACGCTGCTCGGTGTGCGTGGTGAAGTGAGGCGCGGTTCCGCTATCACTTGCCAGTGATGTTAGCCATGGCCAGGAAGTGAATAGATATCATTGGATGCATAGCACGGAGGCCGAACCACCCTTGGGTGCCACGGTGGTGAAACAGTAGCACGGTGGCTCGGTGAGTAGCGCTGTTGTCTCACAATAAGAAGTCTCCTGGTTCAATTCCCAGCTTGGGCACTTTTCTGTGTGGAGTCTATATGTTCTCCCCGTATCCGCGTGGGGTTTTGCCAGGTACACCGGGGAAGCTGCCACGCGCTGAGCCGGCGCCAACCTTCCAGACATTGCGTCCCTATATAATATAATAAGGAACAGCTCAACCGCTGCCGGAAGGCACTAGACTGCGCCCGTACCAACCATTTTTGCAGCATTCTGGCTGATACCTGCGACAAGATTTTTTTCTCAACCATTAATCGGCTCCTTCGTTCAACCAGTCACTCACCCTCTCTTCACTAACAAAGATCAGGCGAATAAGTTGATTGAGTTTTTCTCAGAAAAAAACTGAAGAATCTCCACCCAGCCTTATCCACCAACCAATACCTGAAGAAATGTTCCTCCACCTACCTGGAATTTTCCGATTTAACGGAATCCGATGTTTCTGCTTTAGTTACCAGATCTCAGCCCACAAACTGCTCCCTGGACCCCTTCCCATCCAAAATCATCCCGGCAAATTTCAAATCCCTTGCCACTTTCGTCACTAATCTCTTGAATAACTCGCTTCGCTCTGGCATCGTTCCCCTACTATTCAAATGTTACGCGGTTACTCCTCTGCTTAAGAAAACCTGGCCTCGATTGCAACATCCCTGACAATTATCGCCCCATCTCTAAGGTCCTTGAATGTGCAGTAGCCGCGCAACTCCAGAAACAAATTCTCAACAATAACATCCTTGATCCCTTCCAATCTGGGTTCATGTTCGGCCAATGTACTGAAACTGCTCTGGTCAAAGTAGTTAATGACCTACTCGTCACTGCTGATGAAGGCTTGCCAAGTATTCATGTCCACCTGAACCTGAGCACTGCCTTTGATACCGTTGACCACCCAATCTTACTTGAACGACTGGAGGGTATAGGGGTCTCTAGCTATGCCATCCATTGGCTAAATTCCTACCTCTTTAACTGGAATCAGTTCGTCAGCCTCGAGGACAAAACTCAGAGATCCATCTTATTTTGTGTGGAGTTCCTCAGGGTTCAGTTCTCGGCCCACTCCTCTTCAGCATCTACATACAACCTCTTGGCCATATCCTGCGCAGCCTCAATCTCAGCTGCCATTGCCACGCCGATGACATCCAAATCAATATCCACACAGAGCCATCCATCAATGCGTCTGGTCTTCACACATTGTCCTCACTGTCAACTGTGAATGCCTGGCTCAATTCAAATTTCCTAAAACTAAATGGCGACAAAACAGAAGTTTTACTTGTCGGAACTGCGCACGAATTGTCCAAAGCTGAACCGATCCAATTGATGATTGACGACCAGACCATTGAAGTTGCTAAGGCAGTCCGGAGTCTAGGTGTGACTCTTGATTCCTCACTCAGCTTCGAGACACACATCAACAAGGTGATGAAGGTAGCCAATTTCCATCTTAGAAATATATCCAGACTCCCCAAAATATATCACCCTCTGATGCTGAGAAGTTAATACACATCTTAATCTCTTCACGAATCGATCACTGCAATGCACTGCTCCCTGGCACCCCTGCCTACCTGATCAATCGTCTCCAACGTGTACAGAATGTGGTTCTCACTCACACACCCATACACGATCACATATCCCCAGTACTGATGTCTCTTCACTGGTTGCTTGTTAAGTACAGAATTGAATTCAAGATCCTCATTCTCACCTACAAGGCTCTCACTGGCGCTGCTCCGACATACATCCGTGACCGACTTCAGGCATCCTCATCAACACAACTTCGATCCTCCAATACGGGCTGCTTGCTGCATTTACCCAGATCACACTTCCATTTAATGGGTGACAGAGCCTTCTCGCGCGCCGCTCCCAGACTCTGGAATGCCCTTCCATTAGAGATTCGATCAGCCGAGTCCATGGGCATCTTCAAATCTCGTTTCAAGACTCACTTGTTCCGTAAGGCTTTCAAGTCCTCTGGCTTGGACTGTTAATGCGGCTCATTTGTCGTCGTGCCGGGATATTGGCTCGCTGCCCATCTGCGCCTGCTCGGGAAAAATTATTCCTTCCTTGTTTCTTGAAGAGTTATTTTATTAAATTTTTAGCACTTATTTTATGTCCTTCCATAATTTATAGCCATTATTTGCCCTTCAGTTGAACTATGTTATTGTTGACATGCCATTCTCTCCACAGCTCAGATCTGTAACAAAAAAAAACGTTATTGTTGCTGATTTTCTGTTCTTATGTCGTTGTTGTTGCTGACATGCCGTTCGTAGAGGGACATGACCAACCTCAGGCAGGACCTTGTCTCTGTGAGAAGGCGCAGGTGTTACCACTGCGCCAACACAATTTGTAACTCACAAATAGAGGAGAAGCAGACAGAGCCTGACAGTCGTAAACACGCGCTCTCGAGTTCCCTATAGTGGAGGCCGTTCCACCAGCAGTGGCTTTAGCAAGCGATTTCAGGGCTGCGCCTTTGACGAACCGCTATCTCACTGCCTTGTAAAATAACCCCGTATGAGTACAGTATTGGTATTCCCTTCGAAAAATGCTGCGAATCCTCACGGACGTGAAATTTGATGGCGTTATCAGCAACATTATTATGTGACTACAATGTTTACATTGCCAGTCCAGTGAATAAAACGGGGCTAAAAATCAGCGGTGATTCACGAGAAGTACCTTCACAACTGGTAGGTTTATCGCCTAGGTTTGCAGCTGCCATGCCCAGCCAGGGCTCCGTCATCGAGTGGCGGGCGATCTTGCGCTGGGCCCCGCCACCTCGTCTTCACTCTCACTCTCTCCGAAACGTCGTGGAGCGAGAGACGAGACACCGGCTCCTCCGGCTGCCGGGTCCGCTCGCTTCGTCGTGTCTCAGCCATTCCACAAAGTTCAGCGGGACTTGGTCTCGATCCAACAACAGTCTTTATTCCGGCGATAGCAAAGTTCACTCGGTGTCGCGGCCCCACACTCTCCTCTCCCCACACACACCCACCCCGCTCTCTTGCACGACCGCCACATACGTCCCCCTCGCTTGCTGCCCATTGGCCACGGCCAATCCACTAGACGGCACCATTATTATGCAGACCCGGGATCCGCGGGGGTCGATTGATGACGTCCGCGAGCCATTCGACCTGCCACTGCCCCAGTCTCCTCTTGCGTTAACGGGCACCACCCAGCCACTGTCCGGCAGGTGATCGTGTGGCGCCACACAGCTCTGCGTGCAGTCCGCCACGATGTTCGACGTTTCCCTTCACGTGCCTCCTCGGAACGGAGATTCCAGGAGGAATTCATTGAATCCCCGAAGACTCTCCCGGCACGTGGCGTGAAACGTCGGACATCGCGCCGAGCAACGGCAGGGAGGGGAGTCTACGCAGTGGTATCATCGGCCCATCGTCACAACGGGGTTCCTGCCCGAGGCGGTTCGATCCCACCTGTGCGCAGTTTGTATGTTCTCCCCTAATGCTGCGTTCGTTTCCTCCGAGTTCTCGCGTTTCCTCCCGCAACCATCGCAGTGTATACGGACGCGGCGTATAAACTGGGGGGGGCTCCGGGTGTTTTTATATCAAATGTGACAGATGACCAACACAGAGCGACACGAATGAACATCTCAAAGGAGAGCTGAAGGCAACAGTCCTTTGTGTCGCCTCGTTTTACAGAGGCCGCAGGTGAACAAGTTTGCCGAGGCCTACTATGAAACGATGCTGATATACGGAGACTTCTTGCAGAGAAGCCTCCAAGATGGCACCTTCAACTGCTCCAGCACAGACGCCACGGTCATGCGTGGACAAAACTACTCAGGTCAGCCTCCTTTTTTGGGAAGGCATTACAGCTATGTATTCTTGAATCTATCCACGCAGAGCTTTGTGTTAGACGCCATCATAAGAGTGGGGTTTCTCTGGGTTACGACGATTATTATCACTCGTACACACTCGATGCTCACGAATAGAATCTGCGAAACATCTCAATACTGGACCGTAGCTTCTATTTACTACCGGTGCGTCCGCATCGCCCCCCCCCCCCATCCTTCCTACCTCTACTGTACTCAATACTTCAGCCATGTAGCGGACCGTGCCGGCTTACTCTCACCTCCGCACCCTGCGGTGTTTGGGCGGCGCAGGGAAGAACAGGAGGGTGCACATCGATGCGCACGGCGACAGCGAGGGAGAACTCGAGGTCCTCTACCTCCACAACAACAAGGCGAGTTCCACCCTCACGCAGCATAAACGCACGCGTTGCCTTGCCAGGTGTGGGGACGGCGGTTCGACGGGGTGACATCAGTTGGCGCAAGGGATCATCGCGCTGCTGCCACTCACCACTCCACCGCCCAACCATTGCTAAGCCAGAAATGACCAGCCTGGTGAAGCATGGCCAAGCATCCCCCACGAGAAACTCATACAGCAGAGGCTGTACAATTATTATCCACACATGCTGTTGTTCTGCAACGATGTGTATATATATTTTTTTAAACCCAACTTGAGTTTATTGTTGCTGATCTTTCGTTCTAGTGCCGCTGTTGTTGACGTGCCGTTCGCTCCACAGCTCTGTGCAGCGCTTTGTGACCCTCGGGTGAAAAGCGCTCTCTAAATGCAATTATTATTATTTATTGTGATGATGGTGTAATGCACTTGTGCAGGCAGAAAGTAATGTTACTTTTGCCTTTATCCAAGGCTGAGAGTAATTTGGGTTTCTTTCCAGCACGGATGTATCGCAAACCCGCCTTGCCACCTGTACTGTACCGGTTTTTCGTTCTTACCGGTGGACCGGGCTGGCTGACTTTCACCTCTGTGCCTGCACCTCTGACGCGTACCGTTGTCGGCTGCTCCTCCGCGCGGATCGCTCTGCCGTTGTTGCTCTTGTGCCGTGTTTGCCGGGTGGTTTTGGCGGCGACGGTGGTGGTTGCCTGCTCGAGGGCATTGTGCCTGTGGCACAAAACCGCCGATGGATTGGTAACGACACGCTCTCGACCAACGCGCGTTGGCGTTTCCTGCAGTTCTACGTGGCTTGGCAGTACGACACGTGGCACAACACGTTCAGGGAAGTCTCCACGCTGAACTTCACCCTCCCGACCGACGTCCCAGGTACCAGCGCGTCCCTGACGGCACACGGCCATCTGTTAGTTCAGCGATGTGGGTTTTTCACGGCTCGATGCGCGATGAGTGCTTCGAAAAGCTGCTCGATCGCTCCCTCTCTCTCCATCGCGACGTTTCGCCCTCACACGTTCGAGGCATCGTCAGGCGCGATGGAGCGAGAGGGAGCGATCGACGCGGCTGTCGCGAGAGAGCAGCTTTTCGAAGCACTCGTTCATCTATTGGTTCAGTCAATATTCAGTCGTCACCAGTGCCCGCCGTACCGGGACACGGTGAGCCGGAGCCTATCGTGGCAGACGCATGGCGCACGGAAGGGCGATACACAGGATGAGACGCTAGTCCGTCGCAGGGCACCGGGAGCAATTTAGTCGGCAGATCAGTTGACATTTGTAACAGCAGTGTGCCTTTTTTTACTGTGGGGAAAAAATTCGAGTGCCCGGCGAAAACCCATGCGGACATGGGGAGAGAACATGCAAACTCCACACAGAAAGCAGCACCCGAGCCGGGACTCGAACCCGGGATTGATACTGTGAAGCAGCAGAGCCGCTCATTGCATGGCGAAAATAGTCCACAAGAAAATTGTAAATAGTATTAACAATTGTAAAAACACCCACGGTTATTGTGCTTTTTGTAATGAAGGTAAATAATAATAATAATAATTTCATTTTTGAAGCGCCTTTCACCCGAGGATCACAAAGCAGCTTTGTTTGCCCGCTTGGTTGGCACTGGATTCACTGTTGTCCTGATCAACGGTCACTTGGGTGAATCTGTAATTGCTTGGTCGCGCCACGACTGATGGAAGGGTCTCTGCTATGGGCAGCTTAAGACAGTCCCGAGAGAGATTATTTGCATCCTACTCTTGCACTGTGACCAAATGTTTGTGAAGATGTTGGAGTACCCACACTTTAGCCCACCACAAGCGACCTGCCGCCCGACTGTGCTGCGCACATGTATGCCGCTGGCTGGGCAGAGGTGACAGTGAGAGGAGTGGCCTTAATAAACTTGTCCCCGTTTTTACGTGAAAACATAAATACATAAAACACAAGCGTGAACTGCTCTCCGTACACAACAGTTCAACAGCAAACGGCGACGTTTGGGTGAAAAGCGCTTTAAATATGTTAAGTATTATGTATTGGATATGGTCTAATTATAAAATGGCTTTATGTATGAGATTTGCTCAAAAGAGCTGCTGTGTTGGGATAACCGTGTCGAGCGTTCTTTCTCTGTCCGACCTCCCACATTGGACGCCTGATGAGGCCTTCAATGGGGGAGGCGAAATGTCGCGGAGCGAGGAGGGACGCTCGACACGGCTATGCCACAAGAGCAGCTCTTGCGAGCAACGCTCTTGAACTGACGTCGCGATAACGAGATGGGAAATGACGTTTTTGTTTACTTATTTATTTTTGCAGCGAGGAAGACAATTCAGGCGACAATAATAGCGCTTGTCACCATCAGCATCCTCTTCATCGTGCTGACCCTGGGCTTCCTGCTGCTCTGGAGGTAAATAAGGCACGGAGGAGCCCGCTCGGTAAATCACAATAACAATGGCCTGCACGTTACGACGCGTCGCGCAGTTTCATTCACTCTCTACAAGAGAGCGGAACGATTCAGAGGTGCGAGGAATGGAGTGGCAGAGCAGCCACGTGGCAAGCCGACGCAAACGTTTGCCAAACACTGCGTCTTCTGTATATGAAGATGCTAGCGGACAAATGTTGAGTATTTTTTTTTTTAGCCGTAGGAATAATCGGGAGTAGCCGGTAGAATTGCATCCAGAACAGGGAGAGAACGCGCAAACTACACACAGAAAGGCACCCGTGCCTGGAAAATCCAACCCTGGTTCCACTTGCTCTGAGGTCAGTGTTACCTCTCACCGCACCAGGGCTGCACTGGTTATGGCCGCACCCCGGTCTATACATCCAGCAGCATGGAGATGAGGGCTGATCCTGAACGGTGGCACGGTGGTGCAGCCGGAGAGACCTGACGTCTCATCCGAGGTATAGCCCCGCCTTATGCACCCTTTTTCTGCCGGGATAGTCTCCGGCCGCCCTGACCCTGCGCAAGATTAATAAGTTACTAATAATTGGCGAGAGAGTACGGGTGCCATTGCACAAGTATTTTGGGGAAACTGTGGAATGTGTACGCTTGATCTGCCAATCGCCTTCTGTATCTTTGCACCACAGGCAAAATGTTAGTTCAATCTGTGATCCTGTCTTGCCCAGTCGATCTTGGTTCAGAATCCCTTGCGTTGCTTGTTGCAGATGTTCGTAAATCTGCCCCCTTCTGATATCCGCCTGTACCTCGGTACCTGGAGAGTTGGATAGGTGACATTGTACTGTGTTCCTTTGCTTTGTCGTTTTGAAGTGTTTCTATGCTCAAAACTCGGGTTGCCACCTCCAGAGACACAACAACGGGACATTTGTTGGAAACAGAATGAGAAACAGAGGACTGTGTGTGTGGCCGCTTTGTCCGATGATCCTAGGACAACTGGGGCAGGTGGCAACCCTAGCTGAACCATGAGCAGTAAAGTGTGTGGACCCCGTGTCAATTCTACATTGTCATGACTGGAGACAGGCCATCATTAGCAAGGTCGCTAGCTTTTAACGACTGATAAGGCCACCTAGCCAGCCAGGAAATACATGCATAGCCTCCTCATTGTGAGTCTATCGCTGTGTGAGCAGTACTAGCACAGGATAGGACTTATCTTGCAGATAACAGCTGTCATAAGGGCCAGGTCCCATGCTGAAGAATAATCGAGTTTTTAGAATTTGAACCGGTCTCTCGATAAAAATTACCGGTGCGTTTTGCAACGTGTTATCTGCGATGGCAAAAATAAACGAGGCAAACCAATTTTTTTTTTCTAAATCTAAGTGGCGGCGGAGTGGCGCGTGCGGTGGTAACATCCTTGCCTCATGGAAAGAAGGCCTTACTTAGGGAGTTCAATTCCCACCTCTGGCCCCTTTCTGTGAGGAGTTTGTGTTCTTCCCCTGTTCTGCGCGGGTTTCCTCCACGTTCTCTGGATTTCTCACAGGACTAAAATGCATTTATTAACTAATCTGCCGATGGCATCGCAGTATATTGAACGCAGTGTCTTTATTATTCATTTGCGAGAGTAACATTCCTCTTTACATTAAAACAAAACGTTAATCAAGTATTCCATATTGTTGGGGATACTGCCGCTTGTAAAGCAGTGGTTGCCGGTTCGATTTTATCTCCCGGCGTGGCAGTTGAAACATCAGTGGAAGTTTTTTTTTTACCCGCTTTTAACTTAACTGACATTGGGGGATGTGTGTAATGGTTAAAATCTTTGAGCACAAATTTAAAGCCTTTCCGGTCAAGCTGTAGAGCGGAAAGTTTGCACGCAGGCATAACTCAGATGACAATGCAATCCAGTGAAAAGCATGAAGACCGATGACAATCCGACTAAACTGTTTCTCCACGGGGGATCCTCCCGTGGCTGATTTTGTGGCAAATCTTCGCAACCGCCACGGCGATTGAATCCCAGGTGTGCCCGCAATGTTTTCAGAGTCACAGCTGTGGGCAGAACCTCACCGTTCGCAAGCAAGGAGGGGTGAACTCTCTCCACCATGCTCTTCGATTCAGCCCCCCCACCCTCCTCACCACAGCCGCGCACACGCAGTGCGGCAGCCGTCAACTCTCAGAAGCTGCTGGGCAGAGCCGGTCGAGAGCGCCATCATTAATTAGTGTACAGCTAGTAGTGCAAGGGGGCGGCGCGGTGGCCCAGTGGTTAGCGCTGACGCCTCACAGCAAGAAGGTCCCGGGTTCGAATCTCTCGGCTCGGGTGCCTTTCTGTGTG
>JAZEWT010000003.1:19374770-19385344 GCA_036362905.1 Mordacia mordax
CCCCCCCCCCATGACCGACACGGCACGGGAGGGAGGTTTTCATCCAGCAGTGCATTGACAAATGGAGGAAACAATTGCATGCGGCGTGCGGATTAGTTCCGCGGATGAGCTTCGACAGTGACTGGGTGCCCCCTGCTGATATAAGAAGCGTCGAGCGCTGTGGCTCTCGGCCGCGGTCGGCTGAAGAAGCGTCGTCGTTGCCACGCGAGCACAGCTCGGCAGCGAAGCGACGGGGAGCCCCGCGCCATCGCCCCGAACCGCAGGAGCCGTGAGCGCATTTCGGAGGGAAGCCTCCTGTTCATGCGTGGGGTGCAGGCAGGGGATTTCCACAAACACACGTCTGCGCCAGTAATGCGCCACAACGACAACGACAATAAGATGCTGACACGTGTATACGGTAGGGCGGCGCGGTGGCGCGGTGGTTAGCGCTGTCGCCTCCTCGCAGCAAGAAGGTCCCGGGTTCGAATCTCGGCTCGGGCGCTGCTTTCTGTGTGGAGTTTGCGAGTTCTCCCCCCGTGTCGGCGCAGGTTTTCGCCGGGAACTCCGGTTTCCTCCCAAACCAAAAAAAACACACATGCTGTGGCATAGGTTAATTGGCTTGCAGACTTAATTGCCCAGAGCGCCGGTGATGGACTAGCGTCCCATCGGGGGCATATCCCTGCCTTGCGTCCTGTGTCTGCCGGGATAGGCTCCGGATCGCCACGATCCTGTCCCAATGAGATGGGATGAGATTTATAACAGTAGCCCCTTTTACTTAGAGGTGCCAAGAGCTGCAGGAAACCGCAGAAAGGTGGTGAGAGGCAGCCACGTCATCAGCCGGTGCCAACCCGCCAGACATTGCGTCTCTGTTATGATGTTGTCGGGTCTGGTCTTTACAGACCACTAGGTTGTGCTCGCGGCTCACTGATGGGTCGCAACCCACCGGTTGACAATCTCATCTCATCTCATATTGTCAGATACCTCTTAGTCCTGTACAGGGTCGCAGTTAGCTGGAGCCTATCCCGGCAGACACAGGTCGCAAGGCAGGGATACACCCACGATGGGACGCCAGTCCATCACCGGGCACTGCGGGAAATTTAGTCTGCAGTCACATTCAAAGCTCATCCTATGTAGCAGCATGTTTTTTGGACCGTGGGAGGAAACTGGAGTGCCTGGCGAAAACCCACGCGGACACGGGGAGAGAACATGCAAACTCCACACAGAAAGGCACCCGAGCCGAGATTCGAACCCGGGCTCCTTCTTGCTGTGAGGAGCCAATTAATTATTCAGTGCTTTTAATAGTTGTGGGAGGAAATCGGAGAACCCAGAGCAAATCCACACAGAACAGGGGGGGGAGAGAACACACAAATTCTGCGCAGAAAGGCACCTGGGGCGGGAACCAAACCGCGCAGGAGTTCATTTCTGTGAAGCGCAGATATTACAATGGCATAGATTTTTAGCTGCCCAATGCACATCGAAACCCAATACGCAGCACGCTTGCTCCACAGCTCATGTCCATGGCCTCTGACAACCTGACCAAGTTCTACGGGACCACGGTGGGAGACATCGGGGTGACGTACATTGTGACCGATTACTGCTGCAGAGGTTCCCTCTGGGTAAGTCGTGGGAGATGCTGAGCGCTCACCAACACGAACAACACAGCTCGGCTCACCTCGAGGTTTTGGGCTTAAATGTCCCAAGTAATTTCCAGCTCAATCCCATTGAGGTGGTAATTGAGGGAAATTCATATTCACGCCTCCTTTTCGTCAAGACTATCGCGGAGGAGCTATGCCTGTGAGTAGTCCTGGATCCATAGAACCGTGAGAGTCTTCAGTCTCTCCGTACACTGTGTGATTGTCAGTGATGTGTCACCCATAGGGACCGAGAGCTTACTGACACTCACGCTCACCCAGATGAACACTTATCCACCCACACACTCACGCGCACACTCACTCACCCACACAAAGACAAAGATCCCCCATTTAGCTTTAACAGACCGTAGGGTCAAGTGCCGCGAGCAAGCACCTATGAAGGTTGACACGGCACATGAAGAGGTGGGTGACCAGCACCACGCTCGGCCGCCTTTGTCTCCCTAGTGACGATATTTACACTGCACTAGGTACTCATTTGAAGCTGAGTCGACCTAGGGGAGGCTCAGGACCGGTTCAAAAAATCGTTAATGGTGTTGACCGTGAGCGGGATTCAAACTCGGGTCGCCAGGTTTGTAGCCCAGCGTGCTAACCGCTGAGCCACCACTCATCCACAAACACACTTACTCACCCGCACACTCACCCACACACACACACACTTACTCACCCGCACACTCACCCACACACACACTTACCCACACACTCGCCCATACAACGAGGGATCTTGATAGTGAAGGCTATCGTGAAGGGGCTGTGTGGGGCTCGAGCGTCTCTCTAGAACGTGAGGTTCTCCAGTGTCTCCCCTCGACGTGTGATGTCAGGGATGCGTCATGGGTCACGACCACTGGCTTAGGTCGCGTCGACTTGGCCGCGTATACGGGGCTGCGTAGACGGGGTCGCGTAGACGGGACCGCGTAGACGGGGTCGTGTAGACGGGGCCACGTAGACGAGGTCGCGTAGACGGGGTCGCATAGACGGGGCCGCGTAGACGGGGCTGCGTAGACGGGACCGCGTAGACGGGGTCGCGTAGACGGGACCGCGTAGACGGGGTCGCGTAGACGAGGTCGCGTAGACGAGGTCGCGTAGACGGGGCCGCGTAGACGGGACCGCGTAGACGGGGTCGCGTAGACGAGGTCGCGTAGACGAGGTCGCGTAGACGGGGCCGCGTAGACGGGACCGCGTAGACGAGGTCGCGTAGACGAGGTCGCGTAGACGGGACCGCGTAGACGGGGTCGCGTATACGGGGCTGCGTAGACGGGGTCGCGTAGACGGGGCTGCGTAGACGGGACCGCGTAGGCGGGGCCGCGTAGACGGGGTCGCGTAGACGGGGTCGCATAGACGGGGCCGCGTAGACGGGGTCGCATAGACGAGGCCGCGTAGACGGGGTCGTGTAGACGGGGTCGCATAGACGGGGCCGCGTAGACGGGGTCGCATAGACGAGGCCGCGTAGACGGGACCTGTGTTAAGAGGCCACATGACCACTGTGGTCTTTATCGGCGCTACTCACTAACGGCACTTGGACCCGACAGTCGCTTTAGGCTACACGGGGGGATCTGCGCTGTGTGTGCGTGCATGCGTCTGTTCTGATTCACTTTCAAACGCAGGACATCCTCCGCGAAGAGGTCACCTACCCAGAGGAAACGCTCATGGACTGGGACTTCAAGGTGTCCATCATGCACGACATCGCCAAGGTCTGCGGCAGTCGGCGATGGCCTCTACGCCGACGACGTTCCGTTTCCTTTCAATAACGCTTCGTTGATTGCAACCAGCAGAGCCAAGGGAAAGGGCAGAGATGCAACCAGGGGTGGAATCGGGCGGCAACACACGGGAACGTCGTTCCCGATGTGAAAATCCCATGGGGAACCTGTTAAGTTTTCATGGTGTTACGTCTGGATGTGTAATTTGCTTCTCAAAAGTCACAGAAAGGCAGGAAATGCATTCTCATAACATCTACATTTTCTAGGGTAAGATCCCTAGACCCCGCTCTGAAGGGGATGCGGACCTAGGCACATTCACACAGTGAATTGTGTCCAACTCCATTTCTGGTTACGGCAGTGCATGGGATTGGGGCCCTCAGTGAGAACTAATGCAGGGATAAGAAGATAGAGGGATCCCGAGTAGTTCCAAAAACAAATAACTGCCAGCAATGCCACTATACCCAGATAACCCCCTTCCCAGGCCCCACCCACCACCAAGAAATAGACCAATTATTATGAAAAAAAAACAGCTTTCCCTCTGCACTCCATCCGTGAATAGCTCGGGGAGCAGAACCACCTCGCCGGATGCTGGACCCTGACACCGACGACATTTACGTTAACTGCAGGGACCACGCGAGAAGCTCGCGTGGCCCTCGTCTTTCTACAGTAACGACGACGAATGATCGCTTGATGCTCTTCCATCACGACCTTCGAGAAAATTCCAAACATTTGAGCTTCGTTAAGCTGCGCCCCACGACGCGTGTCAAAAGAGCGACTTTCGGAACGTTTTCTTTTGTTGTTAATGTCAGGGTGATCACTCCTAAAGCCGAGCATCACATTTAGCGGAGAACATTAGAGACGAAAATGATGTGGGTTTTCACGGCTCGATGCACGATGATTGCTTCGAAAAGCTGCTCCCTCGGGACAGCCGCGTCGGAGAGGGAGCGATCGACGCGGCTGTCCCGAGAGAGCAGCTTTTCAAAGCAATCATCAACATTAAAGACTAATCTTTATTACACCCGGCACTTGATTTGGGTTGCCTGCGCAGACCAATTATAAACAGGGCCGCTTATAATTTGTGGGGTGTCTCTTACAGTTGTAACATCTGTACCTCAAAGAAATAAAATCCTTCCCGAGGCAGTTTGTTTGCTGATTCGGGTGCCTTTCTGTGTGGCGTTTGTGTGTTCTCCTCCTGTTGTACGTGGGTTTCCTCTGAGTTGTCCGTTTTCTCTCCCAACTGATAATCTCGGGGATTAGTTAATTGGCTGATAATGTCAGAAATTATAGGGCGCCGTGCCTGGTGGGTTGGCACTGACTACCCCACACACACACACATACCTCTCTGCAGATTACCTCGCACCTCTGAGTTGTCGTCTCTTCGAACGAATACCTTCGACATTGAAATGAATGTGTGCCACGGGTCATCAATTGTATTTATTATGATCTAGATACAGAATGTGTATAAGATAACGATGCTACGATCTAACAATGGCAACTGCATGCATGGTCCTGGCTCCCCCTTCTGCCCATCTGCGCAATGAGCCCTAATTATAACTATAGACCCCTTTTGAAAATGTCTTCCTCCCACATCTGAACACTTATTAATTGGCCGATAACACCTTAATATATAGAGGACCCCAGACGTTGACGGTTGTTGGCACCTGCTTACTGCACGGCTGCCTTCCTGCATGTCTTTGGTCTGAGTGCGTCTGAGCCGCGCGTCTTCGCCGTTCGAGGGTGCGCGCGTCACGACCGTTTATTATTTCGTACCGATGCCATTCCGAAGGCGAGTGTGCTTTTCTCTGCCGCGCGCAGGGCATGGTGTACCTACAGAACAAAATAGGTGCGCACGGCAGACTCAAGTCCATCAACTGCGTTGTGGACAGCAGGATGGTGGTGAAGGTCACGGACTTCGGGCTCCTCCGCGAGAGGGAAGACGGGAGCTGTGAGTACGGCTGCGTCGTGGGTTGGTGGTGCCACGAACGGAGCCCTCCATCGCGTTCCCGTGTTCCACCGTTTCGCTGCCTGTCCTCGGAGCTTGTTTCTGACACGTGGAGTGAAACGTTGGACCTTGTTAATCTTGGCCTGGCTCTGCTCTGCGGCAATTGTTCGGCTCAAAACTGTGGATCAGCCTTGGCTTGGCTCAGGTCTCAACTCATGGACACTGGGAGCGTGGCTGGGGTCACGTATCAGAGAGAGACATAGTTTTGACAATTGCTCTGAAGAGCTGCTCTTTTGCGATAGCAGTGTCGCATATTCCTACTCTCTCCTTCACAACGTTTTGCCTCCTGCGTTGGAGGAGGCATCATCAGGCTCCTGAATCGTGATAAGCCTGATGATGCCGCTTCCAACGGTGGAGTTTGCATACGGAGTCATGACAGACCAATATCACGATGATTGCTCCGAAAAGCTGCTCTCTCGGGACAGCCGCGTCGTTCGCTTCCTCTCCTCTCCTCGCGACGTTTCCAACCAATATAAATATCAATAGACATGGTTTTGAGCATCCTCAATTGAGCCAGAGAAAAGACTGAACCGAACCGTGACGACGCACGTGTCAGAATGCACAACTGACACAATGCCTTTGCAGGTTCCTTAAAAGCCACCCCGCATCCTGACAGTGGTGTCAAAGAGAAGAAGATATCATACGCCCAGTTGTTAAAGGTACAAGTCTGTATACAGAACACAGTGATTCTCAGTCAAGTTTATACACATAGTGAATTGCCATGTAATTGTTGGTGGAAATCTCATCTCACACATGCAATCAGTGAATAACCAGGCTGGAATGGTTTACAATGTCTGAATGTTATTACATTATTTTTATGACAATGAAGACATTTGTATCTCAGCTCAGTAGTGGTGGGGGTTTTTGTGTTCCAACGAGCCCGACCGTTATGTCACCCTTGACTCCAACATTCCTGATAGGGTCTCGCTAGGGTCTCGCTTGCTAAACAGGTCTGTAGTCTAGCGCTCCTGCTAGGGTTTCCGTCGGTGAATAGGTCTGGCGTCGAGCATTCGTGCTCGGGTCTCGCTCAGTGAACAGCGAACATGAAGGCTCTAGATAAATAATGATCTGAAGACGAACGCAGGCTGGCGTGAGAAAAGGCGCCTGGCCATAAAATTCTGCTTATTATACACTGCCCACCTCGGGGGAACAACCAGCCAACCCGGATCAACCGGGATAGCGGTCGTTTGAACCAGCAGCAACAACGACACAAGTTTGACGACAAACTGAACACGTCGTCACCGTGGCGGCGCTCACGTCAGCATTGCGTTGCCCACGCTACGCACGCCGGGGAGAGCGTGCTTCGCGGTATTTGAGTTCAATGTCCATAGATTCAGCTGTCGTGATGCTCGGCGGACAGATAAGGGGGAGAGAACAAGAAAACCTGACAAGGGCCGACGCTTGACGTCGCATACGTGCTGGTGCCTCCCTCAGGCGCGGACTCGCGGTCAAAACAAGCTCTTCAACAAGTTCATAACGCGGCGCTCGAACCCGTGCAACGAGATGAGGCCACCGAGCCCGTGCACAAGTAAGTGGGCATCATGAAGCGCCACCGATCGCATCTGGATTAAAATCAACAGCCGACGTTTTGTCTGCGAGGACGTCACTCGAAGTGGTCCTCGCTATACGTCTCCCCGCTATATGCTGATTCGAATATACGTCCATAAGTGTCCTTACCTTAGTGTCAAAATAAACCTAACAGTTAGACACTTACAGCCGACAAGCTGAGCAATCTTTATCCACAATATCCGCATGGGCATTCACTCGGGTACGAGGCTTTGCTTTCTCCGGTGGCAGTGCAAATGGTTGAGACGAGATACGAGACCGAGTCAATTCATTATTGTTTTTAATCGCCGGGCGTGACTCGCGTCCAGAGCTGTGGACGGCGCCTGAGCACCTGCGAGAGGACGGCGTCTCGCCCAAGGGCGATGTCTACAGCTTCGCGATCATCCTGCAGGAGCTCATCTACCGCCGAGGCGTCTTCTACGTGCGAGACGACTGCCCCAGCGAGAGTGGTGAGCGGCTCCAAATCACCGCGGTTCGATTGACCGACGCCAGCGTATGACAAACCCGACCAACGCTGACCCCCCGTTCAGACTCGTGCTGGATCCACGCGCGTCGAGAGGCGACGGCTCGGCACCGCAAATGGCCATTGGGAAAAACACCGGTCCTGCGAGGGTCTCTGTGCTGGTGCAGGGTTCCGATGTGCCTGGGGAAATGGGAAAGTGCTAAGGGGACAAGGCTGTGAGGATCAACGCAGTGGCTATGCGTGTGCTTTGGTTTAAGGCTTCTCGCTGTGAGAATTACTCTGGCCAAGGTGGTATTTGTCTATAAATAGGTGGCGCAGTGACGCAGTGGTTAGCATACTCTCTGTTAACGTTGTTATCCGAGTTTGAGTCCAAGCGAGTGATGTCCAAATTGGTTCTGGTCGCCTTCCGTTTGCAGCCTCCCGCACCGACAAGCGTGGTGAAGTATGGTCAAAAATTCCCCACGCCTGACAGCGAGCAGGAGGAGTGCATCCAGTAGAGAATTGACAACGAGCTGTGTATTATTATTATTGCTCTGGTACTTTCTCTACAATCAGAGCGGTATCAAGGATCGACCTCTGGCTTAGCGTCTGAGATCGGATGAGATTGCGTGCGTTCACGATGATTTGGGCGTGGCCGGACTGAATATTTGCGCGCGATGATGACGATGAATGACGACGTGGATGACGACAACGACGACGTCGCATTTCGCTCGCTCTGCAGAGATCATCGAGCGGCTGATATCGGCGAAGGACGCCGCCGGACACTTCCGGCCGACGCTGGAGGAGAGTGTGATCGCGGACAAGGTCGGGGGCAGCGAGGTGAACACGCGAGCGAGCTCCTCTGTTGCCTTGCACATCAGATCGCTGGGGAGCGGTGGCGCAGCGGTTAGGTGCCGCGCGTCGAGCCCGAGTTCGTTTACCGACCGCGGCTCGCGTGAGCGGCGAGCGGTGTCTGATGCGCGGCCCTTAGTCGTACTTTGCCTGCGGAAGAGTTCCCTCTTGGTTCGATAACGGCGAGGCTCGCGACAGGTGAGCAGGAGGCAGGGTGGCCGTGAGCCACAATGATGCGTAGATAGTGAACAATGGGCAGCAGTTTCACCTGCATTGCCGATTTTCTCTACGATAAGTCCACGAAAGCAACTCAGACGTGAGAGTGACGGGTTGTACCTTAAACGCTAAATTGTTAATGGTTATCGTGCCAGCCACGACCGTTTACGCACAGATGTGGACACACAGATGAATAGACAGACAGATGGACAAAGAGATGGAGAGACGGACAGATGGACAGAGAAACATGTACACACAGATGAGCAGATGGACATATACACAGACGCTCTTGAGAGATGGACAAAACGTAGGATAAAACATTTAGGCCATTCTCCGACGTGTTTTCAGCTCGTGATTTCTGCAGATGATTAAAATTATTTGATTTTGTTGACGTAACGGCGGCATCGACCGATCGTGGGACGATTGCTCCATAGGGCGGCTGCTCTGCTATAGTTCTCTGAATGACGACGATGCCTCCAACAAGGGATGTGGAATGTTACGGAGGAGCAGAGACGTACGCTCGACACAGCGAACCCGAAAGAGCAGCTCTTCGGAGCAGTGCTCAGACGTGGAGCTGTGCAAACTGACTTCACTCCACTGAAGGCCACGTGTTTTGCACAGATTTCTGTACACCTGACAGTTGACGTGCTCGCTTTGGCTACAGATTTATCAAATGGTCTCCGACTGCTGGGATGAGCATCCGGACAGACGACCCGACTTCAAACGTGTGGAGGGCATTCTCCGGAAGGTTTCCAAGTGAGAGTAATGCACCGCGTGCAAGGAACGTCACTCATTTCATTCGCAGATTTTATTCGAACAAAACTCGGAGCCATTTTAGTGCGTTGTGCGGCAGGGTGGCGTAGCGGTAGCATCCGCCCTTCACAGCAAGAAGGTCCTGCCTTAGGCACTGAGATTCCCGCCCCAGGCACCTACCTGTACGGCGTTTGTGGGTTCTCCCCCTGTTCTGCGTGGGTTTCTTCCGGGTTCTCCAGTTATCTCCAACGACTTAAAAAATAACTACTTCATTAATTAGCCTGGTCTAGCCTGCCTGTTAGGGACTCCATTTATAGGATGCAGTGTCTGGTGGTAGTCGTTGGCTGAGTGCGTGATTTACTCGCCAAAAAAAGTGTTGCTGATTTTCCGTTCTCTGTCGTTTTTGGGGTGCCATTCTCTCCGCAGCCCTGTGCAGCGCTTTGTGACCCTCGGGTGAAAAGCGCTCTATAAATGCAATTATTATCATTAACTCTCTGCTATTTCCTCGCGCCTCTAAGTCGTTCTCTTTTCGAATGAATACGTTCGACATTGCACAAATACTGTGTGCGTTATGAATTGTACATTTAATGTAACTGTGTCCAGCATCTGTAGCAAAATATGCAACTCTTATAGTCTCTGTAGTGCAATAATGTACAGCACGCTGTTACAGCGGAACGGTGGCCCAGTAGGTAGCGCTGTCGCATCACAGCAAGAAGGTCCCGGGTTCGAATCTCGGCTCGTGTGCCGTTCTGTGTGGAGTTTGCCTGTTCTCTCCCCGTGTCCGCGTGGGTTTTCACCGGGCACTCCGGTTTCCTCCCACAGTCCAAAAAACATCCTGCTGCATAGGTTAATTTGTTTGCAGACTAAAATGTCCTCAGTGCCCGGTGATGGACTGGCGTCCCATCGTGAATATATCCCTGCCTTGCGCCCTGTGTCTGCCGGGATAGGCTCCGGTTCACCGGCGACCCCGTACAGGACTAAGCGGTTTCTGACAATGAGATGCGTTAAGCTGGGCAGCAGCAACAGCAGCTGCGTCAGGAAACCGGAGTACCTGGCAACCTCCCCCCCCCGCCCCCACTTGGACACGGGGAGAACCGGCAATGTTCGCGCAGTCAAGGTGGCACCTGAGCACGTGGAATCGACCCGGTGCGATTCTTGCGCTGCTCACCGCGCCGCCTCCGCTGCGAGCGCCGCGTGTCCTCCAGCAAAATCCACCAAGGCCGCGGAGGCACGTACGTGGACAGCCTGATCTGGAGGCTGGAGCAGTACTCGAAGAACCTGGAGCGCCTGGTGGAGGAGCGCACGCAGCTCTACAAGCGAGAGCGCGACCGTGCTGACGAGCTCAACTTCCAGCTCCTGCCCAAGTGCGGGTCTCTAACAGTGCCCCCCCATTCACCGCCCAGAGTTTGCCGGGATCG
>JAZEWT010000003.1:19385371-19396132 GCA_036362905.1 Mordacia mordax
CCCCCCCCCGTTCACGGCTCGATTAATCGTCAGGCTTCAGAAGCAAGACAGAGCGCATCGCTAAGCGAAGGGAGAACGCTGCACACGAGTGCCGTGGAACGGCAGTTCTCGACAGAAGTTCTGAGGATATTTTAAGACAATAACAATGGGTGTACATTTGCGGAAGCATACCTGGTTTTGTGGCAGAGTGGTGCAATGTTAACATTTGTGCCACACAGGATGAAGGTCTTATCTAACGCCTTTAGAGTCTTACCTCGGTCGCCTTTCTGCATAGAGTGTTTGTGTTTTCCCCTATTTTATGTGGGTTTCCTCTAGGTTCTCTGGTTTTCTCCCACAACTTAGAAAAAACACTCATAAGTTAATTAATAACAATAACTGCACTTCTGGAGTGCTTTTCACCCGAGAGCCACAAAGCGCTGCACAGAGCTGTGGAGAGAACGGCATGTCAGTAACAAAATCAGGACAAATCTTCTTGAAGTCAAATAATGGCAATAAATTATAGAAGGACGATAGAAGCGTTAAAAAAAACAATAATAAAAAAAATAATTGGTCAACAAACAAGGATGGAATAAATGTCCCCGAGCAGGTGCAGGTCGGCAGCGAGCCATCATCCCGGCACGACAACAGTGAGCCGTATTAAGAATCCTGGCCAGGGGACTTGAAAGCCTTACGGAACGAGTGAGTCTGGAGACGAGATTTGAAGATGCCCAGTGACTCAGCCGATCGAAGGGCATTCCAGAGTCTGGGAGCAGCGTGCGAGATTGGCTAATGACATCAAAATACGCAGGACACGGTCTGGGGGGCAGGCGATAGCTGACCACGTGGCTGACCCCCCCTCTCTCTGCGCAGTTAACTCGTGCCTCCAAGTCGTTCTCTGTTAGAATCCCTTCAATTTTAAATCGTGTGCGGCCACACGGCACGGTTATAAATTGTAACATTTACGTCGACCCTGACTGCCAACGTTGAGCCGACGGAGGTGTAACCGGGGCTTGGAACCTCACCATGCACAGGTCGGTGGTCACGGCACTGAAGACCCGGGGCTCCGTGGAGCCGGAGCTGTTCGATGCGGTCACCATTTACTTCAGCGACATCGTCGGCTTCACCACCATCTGCAAGCACAGCGAGCCCATGGAGGTCATCTGCCTCCTCAATGACCTCTACAAGGCTTTCGACACCATCGTCGACTCGTACGATGTGTACAAGGTAGTAATAATAATAATAAACCCCATGGGGCGCACGGTGGCCCGGTGGGTATCGCTGTCGCCTCGCAGCAAGAAGCGCCCGGGTTCGAACCTCGGCTCGGGTTCCTTTCTGTGTGGAGTTTGCGAGTTCTCTCCCCGTGTCCGCGTGGGTTTTCGCCGGGCACTCTGGTTTCCTCGCACAGTCTAAAAAACATGCTGCTGCACAGGTTAATTGACTTGCAGACTAAATTGCCCGCAGTGCCCGGTGATGGACTGGCGTCCCATCGTGGGTATATCCCTACCTTGCGCCCTGTGTCTGCCGGGATAGGCTCCGGCTCACCGCGATCCTGTAAAGGACTAAGCGGTTTCTGACAATGCGATGAGATGACATAAATCCCGTGTATACTCCATGTGTTCATCGGGCAAGACAAACCCCTCCGCCACTGTACGGTTACGGTCGATGGTGGGCGACACCATCCTCGACTCTTGCGGACAATGCAATCAGATTATGAACATTCGCCGTGCAGCGGGCGGCACGCGTTTAATCTTCCACGGTCGATACGCGTGGCAGCGATAACCAGGGCGGCCGCGGGGGCTTGAACCGCGAGCGCCGGCAGACGGGGCCTCTGCCCAGGAGGCACCGCCACCTCACCGCGACTCCTCCTCGACCCCTCCCGTCGGCCCGTGCAGGTGGAGACCATCGGAGACGCCTACATGGTGGTGTCGGGGCTGCCCCGGCGCAACGGCCTGCGTCACGCGGCGCACATCGCCGACATGGCTCTCGACATCCTGGGTTTCGTGGGCACCTTCCAGGTGGAGCATCTTCCCGGCCTGCCACTCTGGGTCCGCATCGGCATCCACTCGGGTACGAGGCTTTGCTTCCTCCGGTGGTAACGCGGCGAGCGTCTCAACGCGCACCTCCACGCGTGTGGAGGCATCTCGCGGGCTCGCCTCTCAAAGCGCCTCGCCCACCGCGCCCGTACCTGTGGCCAGCCTCTCCTCCACAAGCAGTCCCCGACTTAGTCACATGGTCCCTGAGCTAGTCTATACATCTCTGTGAACGTATCTCTGTCAGTACGTGGGTATTTGCGTGAGTCCACGGCGATTCGTATGAGACCATCAGTCTCTCTGTGAGTCTATGGGTCTCAGTGTGAGTCTATGGGTCTCAGTGGGAGTTTATGGTTCTCAGTGTGAGTCTATGGTTCTCAATGTTAGTCTATGGGTCTCAGTGTGAATCTATGGGTCTCAGTGTGAATCTATGGGTCTCAGTGTGAGTCTATGGGTCTCAATGTGAGTCAGTGGGTCTCAGTGTGAGTCTATGGGTCGAAGTGTGAATCTATATGGGTCTGTGTGAGTCTATAGATCTCAGTGTGAATCTATGGGTCTGGGTCGGTGTGAGTCTATGGATCTCAGTGTGAGTCTATGAATCTCAGTGTGAGTCTATGGTCTCAGTGTTAATCTATGGGTCTCAGTATCAGTCTTTGGGTCTCAGTGTGAGTCTATGGTCTCAGTGTGAATCTATGGGTCTCAGTGTGAGTCTATGGGTTTTAGTGTGAGTCAGTGGGTCTCAGTGGGAGTCTATGGGTCTCAGTGTGAGTCTATAGATCTCAGTGTGAATCTATGGGTCTGGGTCTGTGTGAGTCTATGGATCTCAGTGTGAGTCTATGAATCTCAGTGTAAGTCTATGGGTCTCAATGCGAGTCAGTGGGTCTCAGTGGGAGTCTATGGGTCTCAGTGTGAGTCTATGGGTCGAAGTGTGAATCTATATGGGTCTGTGTGAGTCTATAGATCTCAGTGTGAATCTATGGGTCTGTGTCTGTGTGAGTCTATGGATCTCAGTGTGAGTCTATGGTCTCAGTGTGAATTTATGGGTCTCAGTATGAGTCGATGGGTCTCAGTGTGAGTCTATGGGTTTCAGTGTGAATCTATGGGTCTCAGTGTGAGTCTATGGGTCTCAGTATGAGTCTTTGGATCTCAGTGTGAATCTACGGGTCTCAGTGTGAGTCTATGGTCTCAGTGTGAATCTATGGGTCTCAGTGTGAGTCTATGGGTCTTAGTGTGAGTCTATGGGTCTCAGTGTGAGTCTATGGGTCTCAGTGTGAATCTATGGGTCTCAGTGTGAGTCTATGGTTCTCAGTGTGAGTCTATGGGTCTCAGTGTGACTCTATGGGTCTCAGTGTGAGTCTATGGGTCTAAGTGTGAATCTTTATGGGTCTGTGTGAGTCTATAGATCTCAGTGTGAGTCGATGCATCTCAGTAGGAGTCTATTGGTCTCAGTTTGAGTTTATGGGCATTGGTTTATGGAGGGTCCGAAGCTGAGATTGAGAAGCAACGTTCCCCTCGCCTGCTGAGAGTCCAGGGCTCGAGCAGGAGGTAACATTCAAGGCAGACGAGAGGTTATGAGTTGGACCGCGAGATGAGATGGAGGAAGCCCACTGTACCAAACGACCCAGTGATATCGGCATTTATGCCTACTCGTAAATACAATACAATCTCGACTTAATGCACTACAAGGAGGGATAGGGTGTGCGGAAATCCATTAAATCTCGATGTTCATATGGCCATATCGTATGTTATGAACACCATTAAATAGAGTTATGTATGTATCCAATAGCAGCAATAAAAGCACTAAAATAATAAATATATATTTCTTATGGAGACTGCTGTCTTGGAAGTAGCGGACAGTGTCGGTTGCTTGTAAAGCTCGATGAATAGAGGTTCCGTTAAACACGGGTTTTGCTGTAAGTGTACTGGGGCTATCGGCTTGCGTTGCCACAGGAGTCGGGCTGCTGCGAGTGGGAGCGATCAGTGCGGTGGCCCCGTTCACTCTGCTCTGTGCTGCAGGCGGTTGCGCTGCCGGTGTGGTGGGGAACAGGATGCCGCGGTACTGCCTGTTCGGAGACACGGTCAACACGGCTTCGCGCATCGAATCGACCGGCCTTCGTAAGCAGTCGCTGTGCGCATCCAACACTCGCGGGGTACAGGGTGGCGAGTTCGGGGGGAGAGAAAGTCTGTTTAAATCGGCTGAAGCCACCAAGCAATCGCGTGAGTTGTGCGGCCACCTCCGCTCTGAATCCCTCCGCTCTGTCCGCTGCCCCTGTGAAAACGCTTCCCTTCCCCCTCGTCCCGAGCATTTTGTCGCAGTCAATCCTTCTTCTGCCCACCACTCCACCTTCCCGACGCTCATTGTGAGCCGTGCCCTCTTTGTCCATGCTGGGGACTCTCGTCCTGGCATCTCTGCCCTCTCAAAGTCGTCTTGGCCCCCTGTCTGTTGCCCTCTGGCACAGCAGACTCCACTCCCCCTTCCCCTTGTGTGGTATGGCTACAACGTTTTAAATAGTAATGCTTTATAAACCCTTGTTAATAAACTGCAGGACAATGGCCTTCCTATGCTGACTGCCACGGTGGTTGTTTGACCATCCCGTACAATTGCTGGTCAATGTACGAATTTCAGCTTTGTTTTGAGAATGTTCTTATTATACAGCACTAACGGAAACAGATTTTTGATGGGCTTGGTATATATGTAACAATAGTACAGCCATAAAATGTTGTGGCAGTGCCTTGGTAATGATTTTAACCGCTAGTAGAGACCTGAACCGTGTCTCTGTTTGAGCCGGGCCACTGCGTGGTGATATTTTGCGTTGCAAGCTTGGAGAATTCATGTGAGCAGCTCCACAGTGAAGATACTCGCGGAGATCGAGTCAGGCCACGTGTTTGAGGAACGAGGACTCACGGAGCTCAAGGTAAGTGGTACAAGTGGATTATTATTGCAACTATGCACCTTTACAGTTTATTGATTGGTCATGGTAGCTGGTTTAAAAGACCTGTGTCCGGGTTGACCCAGCTTGGCCAGTCACCCTCCCAGAATGTTCTCGCAGGATGGCTTTCCTGACGCCAACCCCCTTTAATAGAGGGTCTTCAGATGAGTGTCTGGAACCTCTCCCCAGACTTGTTCATCAAGAGAGACCCTAGCGGGAGTGGCAGACTCGAGGTGACACACCCCCAGGGTTCCTTGCAACGTTCAACCCCCCTCCACTACTACAGCGTTGTCATCTGCGGAGCGTTTTGTGAATGAATATATTAACGTGAACGAATGTATATTGCAAAGGTTTATAAAGTGAAACTCAGTAAATTGTGTATTCTAACATTGCTCAGCAGCGATAGGAAAATTATACTATAAAGGTGTCCAATATCAGGTGGCGCAGTGAACAGCGCTGCCACCTCACGGCACCTGGGTTTGATTCCTGTCTGTGGTTCTTTTCTTGTGGAGTTTGCATGTTCTTACCTTTTCTGCCTGGGTTTTTCCCAGGTACTGTGCTTTGCTACAACCATCTACCACCTAGAGACGTGCTACCTGGGTTAATTGACCTGACAATTGGCTCTTTTGAATGACATCTCATCTTGGGTAATAGCCCTTCCTTGCAGCTTGTGTAGTATTGAGCCAAGTACTGATAATGGATTAATGACTTAAATTCAAGTTGTTCATTTTCAGGGACGCGGCAGTGAAGTAACCTACTGGCTCATCGGGAATGAGGCCTTCAACAAAAGACTTCCAGTTCCTCCAGAAATGTGAGTTAACAATCACAACCAGCACCCCCCGTTAAGTAAGCCTCCTCCCACGCAGCAAGGATGTATCTTCTTTCAGAGGCTCTCAGTTCGAATTAAGCAGCCACCCTGATTAATACTGTCGTGTGTATTAACACCATTATGTGCTGTCTAGTTTGCATTGTACGGAAAAGATCACGTTGCATAATTCACAAGAGTAGGCTATCCTGTGGCGACATCACAGCCCACATTTGATAAACGACAGCGCAAGTTCTACAATTCAGTTCAAGACATCGCATTGATCACGCCTTACCGCAACAATGTGGCAGGGCCCTTCTGAGTCGTTTTGAATTACAAAACGGAGAATTGCTTATACGCCCCTTTCCTCCTTTCTAGATTTGCCTTAGCTTGCATATTTGCAAACCGCACTTTTGATGTCTGCAGCCCTCGTTGTTGGCAAAGGCCTTCAGTATAAGCATTGCCTCCTACCATGAAAATTTGGCAGGACCATGAATCTTTCCTGGGTAGAGAAGCTTAATAAATAAGAAAATAGTTGGACAACACTAACTAAAAAACAAACTTGAGTAATGTAAAGTGAGTGACGTAGTTTGCGGAAATAAGTAAAAATGGCCATTTGCTGTTATACTTTGTAAAATGGCCATGACTACAGTTCTGAACATGCAAAACTTCCTTTTCCTTTGCTTGCCCATGAGGTTTTCGACTGAATGAGGTAAGATGTTTATGTTAGTAAAATTACGTATCACAAAACAAGTGGGAAAACACACCATTGTAAAAAAATAAAAACCACACACGTGTAAGATTTAGTTCAATAAAAAAATATATTTATAAGTATGATGTGAATTAAACCTAGCCGATTTGTCAATTGGTGTTACAATGGCTTAATGCCAGAAACTGAAGGCACCACAGAAAAACGTCTGCACGACGCCGGTCAAGATGATCTTGAGAAAACCCACATCCGCTGTTCTACAGCCGTGATGTCCCTTCACGATGTGACGGTGCCCTCCCCGTGCTGTGCTCTTCTCCAGCGACATCGGCCACGGGCTCAAGGGCGAGTTTGAGGAGATGATCAAGGACATCAAGAAGAAACGCGGCATCCAGACGTTTATGCTGGACACACGTTCTCGTAGCAACACCACCACCACCACCACCACGACCACCACGGAAGAACATGATCTCGAGTACCTTCAGATCCTAGTGCCAAACCACGATGACACCTTGTTATGAAATGCCTTAGCCCTCTCTGCATGTCGCGGATGGGAAACTAGACTTCCCACCAGCAGTCACGTGGCAATCTGGAACATTACTGTATAGTTTATTTTTTTTCCCATTACGCTCTCCTGCTATCCATGTGTGTTCAGGGTCTTTCAGCAGAAAGAAACATTGGGTCTTGTCAACTTACCCAAGGTACAGTACAACAGATTTCATTGGGCAGAAGGACTTGGCAGAGGCGGACGGTCGTGGAGATGAAATGATTTGAGAATTGCTCTTGATAACTCGCTGCTCTCTCGGGATAGCCGTGTGCGGTATTCTTTCTCTCCGTCGACATTTTGCGTCCCACCTTGGAGGTGTCAAGAGAGAGAATGTACACTCGTCACGGCTATCCTGAATGGACAGTTGTCAAGCGAAATTCCCATCGAGTCAAGAAAACCTACATCAGTACAAGAACTGATCTCATGGCTCCATGTGAAGCAGAGCGATTGATGGTAAACCACAGGATCATAAGGGATAGTGATGCCATGAAAGGGCAACAGCTGGTAGTTCATGAAGCAGGCAACATTAATCTCAAGATATTACTGTGATCGGAGTCTTATGAAGCACATTATTTGGCGTATTTAAATTAGAATTGTGTGCTACTGTGGATCAGTGTTCAGCAGCAGGCAGTGCTGGTCACTTAAAGCAGTGCTATTTAGTCACAAGCTTCAATGGAGATGCATCTCAAATATGTCAGTGTTGGTAAGCTCTTCCCCAATTATGTGACTGCATGCACAAGACTGACCAGACATAACAAGTCAGCTTTAAGATCTGAGACATGAATGCAGAGAGTTTCTAATTTCATAAAAGTGAAAGGTGTAGAATATGCAAACAGTACCGCCAATGTAAAATAAAAAACGGAGATAATACCGATGTAATGATGTAGGTTTTCACGGCTCGATGCTTGATGATTGCTTCGAAAAGCTGCTCTCTCGGGACAGCCGCGTCGATCGCTCCCTCTCCCTCCATCGCCATATTTCGTCCCACATGTTAGAGGCATCTTCAGGCGTTTTGTGTGTGTCGTGTGCGACTCCTATTTATATGTAGGTACTATATATGTGTTAAGTCTCTTCTATAACGTTGCTTTATTCCAGGAACAATGGATGGAGGTCGGGGTCCATTTGAAAGGATTCCATTGTCTTGCTCGCACACCGGAATCACATTAACCCAATCCAATTCCGCCTGTGACTCACCCACTAGCCTACATCTCATGAAAGCCTGCCCAGTTTTTCAAACACTTGGTGATTCACTTCTGATGTCCGCATTTCAGAGCTGATTCTGTGTTGTTTATCTACACTGTGTGTTGCCGTTGCTGATTTATCCGTATGCAGAAACCGAACTGCTGCCTCGTGCTCTTTCTTTCTTGTGGCTATTGTTCTTCCTGTTTGCCCGATGTATACTTCCTCACAGTTGCTGCAAGGAATGCAATATACGCCTTTTGTCTGTAACGCCAGTCAGTCTTTGGGTGATTTGAGTACGTCCTGTATTTTCTGATGGGTTGTGAAGACTGTTTTTATTTTATATTTTTCTAGATATTTGCTGATTTTGTCTGTGGTGCCTTTCATATATGGCAGAAAGCGTGGGTTTTGGTATCTCATTTCATGCTATTTCTGTCGAGGTTCTCTCCTGATGGCACGTTGGATTTTTGTTTTTGTGTATGCATTGGTAAATAGTGCTTGCTGTAGATGTTGTAGCTCGTCTCTTAGATGCTGTTTGTCTGATATTGTTTTCGACCGGTGGGCTAAGGTGTGCAGTATCCCCCGTTTCTGTTTCGGGTGATGGTGAGACTCTGCGTGTAAATACCTGTCCGTATGTGTTGTCTTCCTATATACAGTGTGGCTGAGCGTCCCCTCTGCGTTTCTCTTCACCAGTGCATCCAGGAACGTGATTTGGCCGTTTTCTTCTGTTTCCATGGTGAAGTTGATGTTTGGGTGTATGGAATTTAAGTGACCAAGGAATTCCTCTAGCTTCTGTCTTCCGTCTGGCCAAATAACGAAAGTGTCATCAATGTATCCATACCCTTGGGGGGGTTTCAGTGTAGATAAGTTTATGGCTTCCTCTTCAAAACTTCTTAGATACAGGTTGGCTGCTGCGGGTTAAACTGGTGATCTCATTGCTGCACCCGCTTTTTGTTGATAATACCATCAGTAAAACACACTAGGCTGTCTCGGCTAGTAAGTGCAAGGTTACCGATCCAAAGCGGAGTAAGCTGCTGGATTCGCCACTTGCTGACAAACATATTTCATATGACAATAAAACGTCTTACTTTCTCATCCCATTGATTGTTTTTTCCAGTTATAGAACACAAACGCAACACAGAAAGGCAGGAAACGAACCGCCTTGGGTCGGAGCTTCTCTGTAGTTTGAATGTTACCGCTGTGCCACCTGCTGCCCAGCAGCCAGCTGGCTTAGTTAACTTAGTGTTGTGGACATTAAAAAAACAATCCAAAAAACATAATTTGGTTGTAAGGAACACTACCCACCTGGGTGTTTGGATGCCAGTCACCAGAACAAAACTGACAAATCGGCTGTTATCATGAACGTAATATTTATCCCATGAGAGCGGACAACAGCAAATGTCTTAAAAGTCAATCATAGCTGTTCTTTCGGGATAGCCATGTAGAGTATTTCTGCTCTCTCCTTCACGACGATTCACTTCCCACATCGAAGGAATCATCAGGCTTTTTGACTGATTCCTTTGTGGGAGACGAAACTTCTTGAAGGAGAGCAGGAAGACTCCACACGATTATCCAAAAAGAATCGCTATGGCAGAGTTGTTTAACAAACCAATTCCGCAGCATAAATTTTAAGTCACAATTTATTGAAGACATTTGGTCAGGCAGTGTTAATTCCAGTGTTGCTAAACTTTAAAAAAGACAATTAAAATGCATACAATTTTTTACCACAAAGGATAGTTAAAAATGAGGGTTTTTTCAAACATAAGCATTTCTCGATGATCTACAGCAGTTAAAAGTATATTTAATCGGGCAGCTCAAGGTGTGGGACACTAACGGGAGTTTGAGGCTTTCAAAAGATCAATTTAATGGCCCATAACTTGGAATGATCTTCCATTCAAACCACCAGTTAAAATTTACCAGCAAACACGTTTATGTTTACCACCACCACATGGCAGATTGTATTTTTAAAGCCACCTTCGCCTCCCGCTGATTTTCAAAGCAGTTTGATTTTCATGACACTGGACTTCATCGAGTAGGGCGGAATCTTGCTGAACGAACGCCAGCGCAGCATGGAAGCCCAGCCGATGTGGCTGCCCTTGGGGTGCCAGTTTCCATTGAGGTCAGCCGAGCCGCAGTTGCTGTACCACCAGCCTGCCTCTTCGTAGTTCCTGCTGCAGCTGTCCACGGCGATGTCGCCAAATATGCACGGGTTGCAGCCATCGTTATCCTTGTCGATGGTGCTGAACTTTCGGCCGTTCTGGTCCTCGCCCGGCCTTTCGCCTCTGATCGAGTCGCCTGTTGCGGACAAAGGGACACCCCGGTCAGGGATGGGCATGGGCTTCAGCGCCGCCTAAGCTCAATGTGGCCAAGGTCCTCGAGGAATGTGGAGTGAGATCTGTGTGAAAGTGATGCGGTCGATTTGATGTGAAATGACCGCCGACCGTCGTCACGTGCAATAGTTCATCTCATCTCATTATCTGAAACCGCTTAATCCTATATAGGGTCACGCTGAGCCAGAGCCTATCCCGGAAACACAGGGCGTAAGGCAGGCATACACCCGACGACGGGACGCCAGTCCATCGCCG
>JAZEWT010000003.1:19407901-19442028 GCA_036362905.1 Mordacia mordax
CCCCAGAAAATGCAGAAAAAAAACCAAAAAACGTTACTGTTGCTGATTATCCATTCTCATGTCATTGTTGTTGACATGCCGTTCTCTCCGCAGCTGGGTGCAGCGCTTTGCGACTCTCGGGTGAAAAGTGCTCTAAAATTCCTGCGTTTCTGTGAGATGTAAAGCAACCATCCATATTTAAGATCGCGAAAACCTAATGCGTTCCCTGTGGGATTGTCACTGAAAGGCGTTCCCGTGAGATACCGCTCAATCACACACACCTGCGTATAATTAACCACCGTGGAACAGTGCCACACAGCTCTAGTGATTAAATTCACCGATTGAGAATGCGGCGCGGTGGCCCAGTGGTTAGCGCTGACGCCTCACAGCAAGAAGGTCCCGGGTTCGAATCTCTCGGCTCGGGTGCCTTTCTGTGTGGAGTTTGCATGTTCTCTCCCCGTGTCCGCGTGGGTTTTTGCCAGGTACTCCGGTTTCCTCCCACAATCCAAAAACATGCTGCGGCATAGGTTAATTGGTTTGCAGACAAAAAGGTCCTCAGTGCCTGGCGTCCCATCGTCGGCATATCCCTGCCTTGCGCCCTGTGTCTGCCGGGATAGGCTCTGGTTCACCACGACCCTCTACAGGATTAAGCGGTTTCTGACAATGAGAGGAGAAATTTACGAATATCGTGTCCAGTAAATAAAATGCAGTGGACAATATCTACTGGTACCTTTTTTGCCAGCACACAGATTATGTAAAAACAAAAAAGTTTGACCCTTTTTGGCAAGAATACGAGTGCTAAAATTGTGAACTCTATGTAGTCCTTATCATCTGCGTGTTTTTACCCTCCCCTGTTGAATGTGTATTCAGCCCCATTTCATTTTTGCCCCGCGGACCAAGTGAAGCGTAATTTGCGTCCTCTATATACTGTAATTGTATACAAATGGGATAACTCGAGTTTAACCAAAAAGTATGAATTTACCTAAAATACACGGGCCATCCGATCTGCCCGACCAGTTTTTGCGCGGGTGCCTGATGATGCTGAACGTAGTTGTCAGCGATACGTCGTACATTAAATTTTTTGTAAAATATTGTGGGGTCGCTTTTCAACGCACCGGTGTACTGAGATAGTAAAGGAATTGGCGAGTTTTCTGTTCAACGTGACAACCCCTTGCTGATTGGCCGTGTCCGGTGGTGGAGGGTTAAACGACACTATTTTATAATTTATTATTTTTTACGTGACCTGACCCAAAATGGATTTCATTGACCCACGTTTGTGTTAAAACGTGCCTTTTGGCAACACTTGGCAAACACCAGTGAGATCAGACTCTAAAGAACACTGTCTCTGGTGTGGGCCAGTTTCGAGGACAATGCATAGATGATCAAAGCATGTTGTTTGCATGTTTTGTCACAAGCGTGCCTGTTTACATCACATATTTGACGAATCATATTTACAGGACGGGCTGTGCTTTCAATTGATCGAATAGGTGTATAGTAAGTTTCATGATAAACACGGAACCTCAGTGAATAGGACTTGGGCATATATGCTTGACGGCCAGACTATTTAAGTTGCTAAGGCAGTCCAGAGTCTAGGTGTGACTCTTGATTCCTCACTCACCTTCGAGACACACATCAACAAGGTGAAGAAGGTAGCCTATTTCCATCTCAGAAATATATCCAGACCGCGCAACATCCTGTCACCTGCTGACGCCGAGAAGCTAATACAGTTCTCCATCTCCTCACGAATCCATAATTGCAATGAACTGCTCCCTGGCACCCCTGCCTACCTGATTAATCGTCTCCAACGTGTGCAGAATGCGGCTGCTGGAGTCCTCACTCGCACACCCATTCATGATCACATATCCCCAGTACTGATGTCTCTCCACTGGTTACCTGTTAAATACAGGATTGAATTCAAGATCCTCCTTCTCACCTACAAGGCTCTCACTGACGCAACTCCAACATTCGTCCGTGACCTACTTCAGGCACCCTCCTCAACACCAACAACTTCGATCCTCCAATACAGGCTTGCTGCATGTGCCCAGTTAGCACCTTCATTAGATGGGTTACAGAGCCTTCTTGCACTCTGCTTCAAGACTCTGGAATGTCCTTCAACTGGAGATTCGTTCAGCTGAGTCCTTGGGCGTCTTCAAATCTCGTCTCCAGACTCACTTGTTCCGTAGAGCTTTCAAGTCCTCCGGCTAGGACTATGGATGCGGCTCAGTGTTGTCGTGCCGGGATGTTGGCTCTCTTCCGACTTGCGCCTGATTGGGAACATTTATTCCTTTCACCAACTTGTACTGTTGATGCGGCTCAGTGGTGCCGTGCCGGGATGATGGCTCTGTTCCGATCCGCACCTGTTCGGGAACATATGTTCCTTCCTTGTGTGTTTAAGAAATTATTTATTTTTTGCTTTGTCCTATAATTTATCGCTGCTGTTTGACTTTTAGTTGAACTGTTCTGATGTTATTGTTAACATGGCGTTCTCGCCACAGCTCTAATTTGTAAAAAAAAAACCCAAATGTTTTTATTGTTGCTGATTTTCCATCCTGGTGCCATTGTTGTTGACGCGCCGTTCTCTCCTCAGCTCTGTGCAGCGCTTTGTGACCCTCGGGTGGAAAGCGCTCCAAAAATGCAATTCTTATTATTATATATACGAATGTATCTTTGTAGTACTCTAGGTGCACCCTCAAATCTTTGAATGACATATAAACATGAGATTATCTCCTCCAAATTCCGAATTAAAATCCAAATTCTTGACTGGCCCGACATTTGTAGTGCATTAGTCATGGCACTGGGTCAGTCGTATACAATACATGACAATACTTTACTCCACGCAGAGGTAAGATTATAATTGTTGGTGGTGTTGCAGAAGCACAATTAACAAAGCAAAAACATCAACACATTCATAACAGAGCCTTTAATTGAATTTTGGGGGTTGGCCTTTCCTCATAGCACATGCTATATTTGTAACAAATATTTAATATTTTGCTCCGAATTGTCTTATGGTACTTTGCATTACTTACTTTTACACAGTATTCTATTGTGGGCATATGACTGTATGCTCATGCATGAAAATATAATTCGCTTTAGTGAAACAGATTTTAAAGGTGTATTTGCTCTAAAATAATGTTGAGCCATCTAGGCTGTTGAACAGGAGACACTTAAACAGACATCCAATGTTTAACTTCATCTCATCTCATTGTCAGAAACTGCTTAGTCCTGTACAGGGTCGCGGTGAGCCGCAGCCGATCACGGCAGACACAGGGCGCAAGGAAGGAATACACTCACGATGGGACGCCAGTTCATCACCGGGCACTGCGGGCAATTTAGTCTGCGAGCCAATTAACCTATGCAGCAGCATGTTTTTTGGACTGTGGGAGGAAAACAGAGTGCCCAGCGAAAACCCACGCGAACACGGGGATAACATGCAAACTCCACACAGAAAGGCACCCGAGCCGAGATTCGAACCCGGGCGCATCTTCCTGTGAGGCGACAGCGCTACCCACTGGGCCACCGTGCCGCCCCAATGTTTAACTTATTACCGCAAATATGAGGCGATGTATGGAACATTGCAAACATAATCCCAGGTAAAAACGCCGATGCATCTGTAAAAATCGCTATTTTTAAAATGTAAGGCCCATGACGCCGGGTAATGCGTATTTGCGATGGGAACTGCACCGACTGCATCTGCCAGCCCCCTCCGTCATTAACCCATAACACGTCGGTGTGTCCCACAGCTGTGAGCAAGCTTGGACACCACGTGGCTGCAAAGTGCACTCAGCCTGGAACAAGTACTGCGGTGATATCGCCGTCACTTACTGGCATGTCTGTGACTGATGTTGCTTTGATGATTGCTTCGAAAAGCTGCGCTCTCGGGACAGCCGCGTCGATGGCTCTCAATCCTCTCTCCTCGCGAGAGAGCAGCTTTTCGAAGCAATAATCATGCATCGAGCCGTGAAAACCTACATCATTACATTGATGTTGCTTTGCCTTATCGTGCGTGGGTGGTAATTTATAGATAAAGCTGGACCTACCATTTGGTTTCACAATTGTTTGAAAAGCACGCGGGTGTGTCGAAAGTAACAAATTTCGTTACTTAGAAATAATTGCGTATGCATTTTGAACAACTGAATCTCAAATATGCACATGCGAAAAGCAATATTGATATTTTCCAACAATTTATTGTGTTAAATACAAATACAACCACTTACCATTACAGCAGTTTTTTATTATTATTTTAACTTTGAAAAACAGATTCAACGATTTAATTTCAGCGACGATGATGATGATAATGGCCATTATATCCTATTCGACAATACAGTACTGTAAAAGAACATAAAAACATTTTGTATTTAAAATGAGATGGATCATTACAGACAACAGTTAAGAGTTCACAATTAAACATAGGTATGTACAGTACATGCATATACTCTTCAATATACAACATAATTCCAACACTTTACAAAACATGATACCGCATATTATAAACCTAAATTTCCATGTAACTTAATCGGTTAAAAGTGGCTGCAAATATACACACGGTCAAGAAAACAGTCTTAATAGCGATAGCATAGACAAATTAGATAATGCTGAAACCACACTGCAATGTGTACAGCGTTTTCATGGCAACTCAAGGGTCGCATTTCTATCTTGACTTGTCCACAGGTCAAGCCGTTCATCAAAGAACAAAGTCACAATCAGTCTACCTTCACTAGTTTCTGTAAACCCATCCATCTTTTGGTATGTCTACCACTACCATCCACCCACCACCCTTCAATTGACTCATCTATTATTTTTCATTTACACGCGATCACAGCATCTCTACAGCACACGCCTTTCTGCAAAATCCAGCTGTCGTGCTCCTAAGATGCCCAGTAAAGACGTAGTAGAATATTTTGTGGGCATACCCATGTACAGCAAATCAGACATATACTGTTGACTGCATCCAAAAGCCATATAAAAAGCCGTTTTTATTCAAAGTGTTTAATTTGTTCTCAAGTTTGCTCAGCCACTCCAGCCTTCATGTCCCAGATTTGGATGCTTAACTGCCAACCACAATGACAGTACAGTACTTCTAATGGACTTGTGCCCAAATAGTAATTTCCATGTAATTATTACTTCAATAAGGCAGTAAAGTGCAAGAATTTCAATTTGACAATTAGGTGAAATCAGAACTAGCTTCTAATTTGATTGTTTCAAAGAAATAATGTAATAACGTACAATAGTAGACAAAACGGTATGGGTATTCTAATAGCAAGTAGTGTATTGTTAGCGTACGCCAAAATTAACGTGAGAAAATCGTTTCAGATGAGAACTATGCAGCAGAACTAAGGTTCATAGGTCGGCCTTAAAGAGTTATTTAGTTTAAATGTCTCATCTGTAGAACCGCTTAAGCCTGTACAGGGTCGCGGTGAGCCGGAACCTATCCCGGCAGACACTGGGCGCAAGGCAGAGATATACCCACGATGGGACGCCAGTCCATCACCGGGCAATTAAGTCTGCAAGCCAATTAACCTATGCAGCTGCGTGTTTTTTGGACTGTGGGAGGAAATCGGAGTGCCCGGCGAAAACCCACGCGAACACAGGGAGAGAACATGCAAACTCCACACAGAAAAGCACCCGAGCGGGGATTCGAACCCGGGACCTTCTTCTTGTGAGGCGACAGGGCTATGCAAGGCTATATATAAACTCAAAATAAAGTTCTCTGATTATTGATGCCGTTATTTTAAGCAACAGAATTAAGAAAACAGATGAAAGCATGACCATAAAGAGGATATTAAAATGAAGAGGGGAAATATTTAAACACTGGATGCTGCCACTTGTGATACCTTTCCCAAAAGTGGTTATTGGCAAGAATTAAAAACATGAAACATACACAATGGCATACATATGAATGCATGGAAATAGCTTCGTTGGAGAATTGTTACCCACAGATGTTTCAGATAGCCGTGTCGTGTTCCTAGCCATTACCAGAACAGCTGATTATGACTTTTAAGGTGGTAGATGAAATGTCACGAAGAGGAGAGCAGAACACTCGACATGGCCACCCTGAAATCACATCCATGGAGAGCAATTCTCATACATCGAGACATGACAAGCTACATCATTACAAGCTTCCTTTGGTTTAAGGAGACTAAAAGTAACTGACTAAACTAAATGTTCACAAGGTAAAACGTATAGAAAACTGGCTACAGCATTTGGCAGAAACTAAACATATCTGAAGATCATACACTTCGGAATAATAAACAAGGTCAAATTTCTGACCATTATAAATGAGCATTGCTCATTTTTCATTTGCAAACTAAAATTGTCTATGTTTTAGTATGCTCTGTACTTTAATACGTCACGTCAATTTTGTCTTCATAAGCGGATATACTAGGGAATTACGAACGTATAAAAAAATAAAAACGTATTTATAATTGCATCACCTCAGTTTCCTTACCAAAGTAAAAGACAATTAGTACCAGAAAGTTTAATATTAGATGTCATTTTTTTGTTATAATGTACACTGACTATTTAAACGCTTTAGGTATCATACGGAAATTTGCATTTGCATGATAGCATCCACAAACATTCACTACTAATTCGGGGCAATTCTGAACTAAAATGTACACACGTTTTATGTATTCAAGGCTAACATGCCCATGCCTAGTTGCGATTACTAGTCGTCATGACTGAAAAGAACATCAAATTCTGCCCCAATTATGTTAACATAATTTGTGACCGAAACACAACTTGCAAACAAAAGGGAAAGTAAAAGCTGCAAACGTATAAAAAGTTTATAAATCAATTGACTGTTTCTAGTCGGAGAGAGACATTTTCAACAACTTCCATTTCCAAACTTTCTTCGAAAACGACCTACAATCAATTCACCCATTTGGGATGAAGACCAGAATACATTTAAATAAGGTGCAGGCAGCTCAGTGGAACTATTCATTCCACGATTGGCCACTTAAAATGCATATATGTGAACAAGTATCCAGAGTGGGTGACTGTATATGGTTTAGTCACTAGAAGGTAATCCACGACACATTCAATGCGGCATTGAAGCAACCACTGCACATAAACTGAAGGCAATTTTTGGCTAACTATTGTGGGCATAGACTTTAGACATCCAGTCATACACAAGGAGTGAAATTCTTGACTGCAGGCAATCATCAAACAAATTTGGGTGATATAAATTTTTCAACAACGGACATTATGTGCAAGATTATTTCACCAATAAAACCTGCTATGTCATATAACTTGAAAATGTATTCTCTCCGGAACAGACGTCTCACCAAGGAAATATTTTCCAAAACATAAACGTTATGCCCATATGGCGCCAATTCAAGAGGCCATTAAAAAGTAGAAGTCTCTTAAAAACTAAATACTGTAATTAACACACCATGTAAACACAAACTATAGGTATACCCTATATAAAACATCCAGAGCATACATTTATTATGCTTTACTGCTCTTGTTATAACACAGGTTTAACTTGCAAGGATTTCTATCAAATTAAAAATCTAAAAATTGTTCTAAATACTCGTGACACAGAATAGACTACCAAAACCGCTAAAATAATTCTCCTTGACTCGAGGCACGTGTATTTTAGCATAATTAAACCAATTCAATACGGGGAAATATAAAATGGTAACGACTCCCTCTTAATGTGGAAATATAGCCATCGATTGTAATACAGTACTGCAAAGCTCACCATATGTGAACATGACAATGTTGACTATATTCTCTTTTGAAACCATTGCCCATAACCAAGTCAACTTCAGTTTTCGTGCCAAGAGAGCACACTTGAAAATGACCATTCCCATATCAAGACATATCTACAAATCAAACAATGCTATATATTTAGCAAAACAAACTTGTAACATTATCATTTCTACCTATAGCAAGAAAATGATTCTGCTGATGGACCGAGTGATTTTTTTATTTTGTACACGTGTAGTGGCATGACACCCAACAAGTTAAACACAACAATTCTGACAACACAGGAAAGCAGAGACCAGGGTACAAATGATTTGGCTCAGATGACAGACGGGGCTGTTACTGCTCGGGAAAGCTACTCATAGCCATAGGGCTCAGAGGCTCCGGGACTCGAAGTGCGGATGTCTTGGTGAATCTGAATGGACACGCAGCTCAGCCAGCTCCTGCTGGTGGGCATTTCTCCCACTATCTCCCACGTGTCTGTCAGGTCATCGTACCTCTCTATTGTGTCATGGTACCTGCAAAGAGAATGGCAGAACACAGTTAGAAGATTATTTGCCTATGCTGCCATCTTTGCGCATTTAGCCTGTTAACAGTTTGGCCGTGCAAAAAATAAGTCACATAGGCATAAAGGAAGACGACTCTGTGGTTAATTGCTAATTAAAAGCTGGCATTTCTTAATTTAGCAATTCATTACTAATAAAGAGTAATAAAACCTTCATTAAAACGGGCTTGCATCATTAATTTGCTTTTTGCATTGGGTTGGTCAGTCCTTGCTCCGCACTGCATCACCACAGCTATAGAGATAATAATCCACAGCGTTTTCACTCAAAAGTGCACAGCCGTGACTTGACTTCAAACGCCACTTTGTTTAACAATGAAGCATGAACTCATGAATAATACTGATCTGTACTATAAAAATATCATACTTTTTGGACTCCTGATAAGCAGGATCAACGTTATAAGATTACAACAGGTTTTACCGTATCTGGCGATTATGCAGGTGTTAAGATCTGCATAAGCGCCAGATACTGTAAAACCTGTTGTAATCTTATATATGTATACTGGCAAAAAATGGACCCATAAGATCAACGTTCTTTCGATAGCACATGGCCCTTGTGCTGCTAGAGCCACCATATTACTGAACACATGTTATTCGATTCCCTCGAAAAAGTTCCGAGTAATCGGATTGAAGTCGATTCCTTGCAGTCGAATCTTAGGAATCAATTGCCATGGATGGAATTACATTATGTACTATGGTTAGGCTAATACTGTAACATGTTTTAGGACTTACTGATGATGTCATCATGTAAGAATGTCATGAAGTGCTGGGAAAATATTCCTCTCACTATAACTTCCATAAAGATATGACAGGGGCGGTGGACCAAATTTTATTAGGTTAACCAAACAACGTTAATTTAATATTGGTTCACCTAAGCTTTATCGGCCCTTCAGGCTTACACGAATAAAATTAAAATCTAACGTAATATCAATTAACCATTATAGAAACCTACATAATCACATCATAGATTAATAAACATCAACGTTACGTTAACCACAAAGCAATGAAGGCAAGGATTCATGCAAACGGTTGCTCTTGCGAGCCGACGCAACATGTACTGTGTTGGCGAGTAAACGTGGTTGCGTTTGCAGTTGTCGCGCCGCCTCATCACCTGTCCCACCCCTCCTCTCCGCCAAGAACGTAGATCTTGCCGTCCACGACCGCCACGCCGGGTCGGTAGCGCCGCTCGATCATGGGTGCACACATGTGCCACGAGTTCTGAGCCGGGTCGTAGCATTCCACCTTGTTCGTGTTTTCCGTGGATGCATGCCAGCCACCTTAAAAACCAGATCACGTGCATCGTTCAAAAAATTAAGTGCATTGCCCGAGAGAGCTGCTCTTTCGTTGAGCGTTTCCCCTCTCTTCTTCACGACATATCGGAAAGGAAAAGGCTTGACACGGCTATCCTGAAAGATAAGCTCGTAAGAGCAATTATCATTCATCGAGCCGTGAAAGCCTACTTCAACGTGGAGCCATGGTTTCCATACCCAGTATAAGAAATGACAAGCGGACATTTAGGAAAAGAATCAAAAGTGAAACACCATGCAGAAGTACCATCAAACCTCCGAGGAAATTAATTGTAGTAATGTGACAAATCGCACACCTATGCCAGACTGGGGAATACTTTTTTTGATCTTGAAAATTGATCAGATTAATCATCAAGATTTTTCCTGTTCAAAAGCATTTTTGCATCGTTTAAATTGCTTTTAAGTTCAACCCTTGCCATTGTCGATAATTTACCATCCTCAAAATGATCAACAGTCATGAACACGGGGGCACTTTTCAAATATCGTCACATTCAAATACACACTGGTGCCTCGATTATTGTGCTATTTATACACAAAGTAAATAAATACATATATCGGACACATATTATACAAATGGATACTATTTTCCCGTAATCTTTTGGTAACTATGCACTGACTACAAATCAAGTACACGAGAGATCCTGGGTTATCTCAGGTGGCACTTCAAAATTTGAACAGATAATATATACAATACTAATTCACTACTCGGATCAAGGATATGCTAATGGAATCCATATTCATTAATGTTAATTCAATCCTGTTAAGTAAAAAAAACAAAGACCTCTCGATAGGTTTCACTGACTGTAGGGTTGCTAGGTTCGGAGCGCAGCACGCAAACTGCTACACTCCCACTCCCCGTAACATAAACAAAAACACCCCATATAGCCTTAACAGAATGTAGGGGCAAGTGCTGTTAGCGAGCACCTATGAAGGTCGACACGGCACACGAGGGGGTGGGTGACCAGCACCACGCCCGGCCGCCTTTGTCTCCATAGTGGCGATGCTTACACACTGCACTACGTACTCATTTGAGGCTGAGTCGACCTGGAGAAGGCCCATGACCGGTTCAGAAAATCGTCACTGATGTCGGTGGCCGTGAGCGGGATTCGAACTCGGGTCACCGGGTTTGTAGCCCCACGCGCAAACTGCCGAGCTACCGCTCCCCATAACATAAACAGGCACGTCATGATATACATGTGGATTAGCTATCATCTGCGTGTCAGCTGCACACCTATTACGTAGATTTTGCCCTTGAGCACGCACGCTGCTGAGCCAGAACGAGCAATCTGCATGGGGGGGACCTCTGACCATGTGTCCATCTTCGGGTTGTATACTTGCACCAGCTCAATCCCATCACCATCTTCTAACACAGCTCCACCTGCAAAAATAAATGCGGCGCAAAATCATTTGGATGTTTCTTTTGTGGACCTTTTTAGCAGTGTATCAACGATGGAACAAGATAAAATATTTTACCCTTTCTGGAAATAATACACACCTTAAAAAGCTTACTTTTGCATATTTTACCACAAGTATGTGTAGTTGTCCCCCCGTGGTTGCAGCGGAGGTCATTGCTGAAACCAGGCAGGGCCCCACCTCTACCCCTTGCTCGTACTGCAACCCTAAGGTCGTGATCGACGAGTGAGAATTCACAGCGACTCGCATCCTGGATAGGCGGGCCAATCACGTCGATTCCGGTGGTTGGTCTACAGACTTAAATTACCTGCCGCAGTTGTCCACTAGACGGCAACTTTCACAAGACGTGTTCATTCATTATCTCATCTCATCTCATTGTCTGAAACCGCTTAGTCCTATACAGGGTCACGGTGAGCCGGAGCCGATCCCGGCAGACACAGGGCGCAAGGCAGGGATACACCCACGATGGGACGCCAGTCCATCACTGGGCACTGTGGGCAATTTAGCCTGCGAGCCAATCAACCTATGTAGCAGCATGCTTTTGGACTGTGGGAGGAAACCGGAGTGCCCGGCGAAAACCCACGCGGACACGGGGAGAGCATGCAAACTCCACACAGAAAGGCACCCGAGCCGAGAGATTCGAACCCGGGACCTTCTTGCTGTGAGGCGACAGCACTAACCACTGGGCCACCATGCCGCCCCATTCATTATCAATCCCCGCTTAATCCTGTACAGGGTCACGTGGTGGGGCAGAAGCTATCCCGGCCGACAGAGGGTGCAAGACGGGGAAATACCTAGGATATGATGCCAGTACATTGCAGAGCACACTTTTTCGGGAAATTTTACTCAGCAAGCCAATTAGTCGAGGCAACAGTGTGGCACTAGTCAGTAGCTTTTACAAGACTTGTTACATGAAAAAATGCCATAGAAACCTTTAAGAGTGAGGATTGTCCTTATGGATCATGTCCTTAACCCTTTTTCCATTAGAGATTCGGTCAGCTGAGTCCCTGGGAATCTTCAAATCTCGTCTCAAGACTCACTTGTTCCATAAGGCTTTCAAGTCCCCTGGCTAGGACTGTTAATGGGGCTTACTGTTGTCGTGCTGGGATGATGGCTCGCTCCCTTCTCGGGAACATTTATTCTGTCCTTGTTTGTTGAATTATTTTCTTATAATTTTTTATCACTTATTTTACGTCTATCTATAATTTATTGCCATCATTTGACTTTCAGTTGAACTGTCGTGATGTTGTTGTTGACATGCCATTCTCTCCACAGCTCAAACTTGTAACGAAAACCCCCCAAAAACGTCATTGTTGCTGATTTGCTGTTCTTATGTCGTTGTTGTTGCTGACATGACGTTCTTTCCGCAGCTTTGGGCAGCGCTTGTGACCATCGGGTGAAAAGCGCTCTAGAAGTACAATTATTCATTAATAATTAATTGATTTGTTATTGTAAACGTGATGCCCTGTAAAAGGTGTCTATTTTTAGTGTTTGAACATCGTGCCACCTGTATTGGTGCCAGAAAGGGTAAAACCTTTTCTCTTTTTTTTTCTACTTTTGGATTTCTATATATATCCACATGTGACCATATCTGAATCTAATGTACAGAAACATTGTGCAGATTTATATTCTTGAGGCTAGCATTCATATGCTGCGGGGGAAAGTAAGTTTCTGCGCCTGGATTTTAAGTGGGGGGTTCAATATTTACTGCATGGATGAATGGGGAAATGGAATTTCAGGCGACTGGCACAGCAGAGGAGCATAAGCGATCTCCCATAAATCAAAAGTTGACACAGGGCATTGGAATCAAGTGAGATCAGAGGTGAGACGTAGGTAAGGTTACGTTCATCGACAATGCTGAAAACAGTGACTATGAAATTGAGATGGGATTGTAATGAGAGCCCGTAGAACAATTGGCGTATGGGCGTAATGTGGCCTTGTTTACACGTCAGGAATCTGGCAGCATAATTTTGGATTCTCATTGAACACCACTGCGGAATTGTAATGTAAATCTTCCAGCGCAAGTTGTTTACACGACTCACCGGTGACATACAGGAGTCCGTCGAGAGCCACCACTGCCGGACTGGTCACAGCCATGCGCATCGGTGCCACAAACTGCCAACAGTTGGTGCTGGGATCGTAGCACTCCACCGAGTCGAGGCGGGATGAACCCTCCCAGCCACCCACGGCGAAAACGAACCCATCCAGCATCGCCAGGCCTGTACACGACAATGCCACAGTTGTTTCACTGCAACACGCAGCCCTGGGTATTCTTCATTCGTGCCACTGCTGGCAGGAGGGCCTCCACTAGACTGAGCTCTCCTAGAGAAGCCTCCTCTAGAGCAGGGCTTCTTAACCTTTTGGAACTTAAGGCCCACTTGGCCCACTTGGGTATGATCGCCACAGACCACTAGGTGGCTCTCGTGGCCCACTTGTGGGTTGCAACCAACCGGTTGAAAATGGCAAATGTAGTACACTTATGTTGGCTGTATGAGGTAGATAACAAAACGTGTTAATGCACATTATTATATTTTTTTATCGTCTATGTCTTTGCAGTTTCCTAGTTATAGGCTTTCAGTTTGTCGAGTTAAATGTCAAACGGTTTCCATGCGTAAATTAACATTTGCTTGTCATCTGTTTTCAACACTAACTTGGTGGCTCAAATTGTACACTCCGATAGCAAGGACCATTCTTGGGAGAGAACAACCATTTATAACTTTCTACAAAATTGGTAACTTATGGAGCGAAGAAGTATGTTGGACTGAGCAAACACCCAATCCATTGGCTCACAACCTTCCTCTTGTGAGTCAAACCACAAGGCCTACCAACGAGGCACGTGCGAGGGCAATCGTACCCAGTTCGGAGCGCGCCACGTTCATCTGGGCCATCTCTTGCCAGGAGTCAAAGCTGGGATCGTAACGCCACGTATCCCGACTGGCTAGGCCATCCGGAAACTCGCCACCCGCCATGTACAAGGTGTTCCCTAAACGCAGTATCACACGTAATAATTTTATGCATCAATGTCAAATCCACCATCAATAGAGCCATACGGTGAGTATTAGATTTTTCAGCACAAAATAAGACGGGAAAGATATTTCGGAGCAACTTAAGTTGATTGTTATTTGTACATGTTCAAATATTAATGTTAATGAATAAGCCTTCAAGTAAACAATTTAAAACAAGAGCCTGCAAACTGGATAAAAAAAAACATACTGTTTTTACGTAAGTAAAATTCGATTAATTAACATCGTGAGTATGGGTATTTCAACATTCAACAGTGACTCACCTGAGACTACAAGACCATGCTTGCTGACTGCAAACGGTAAGCAGGCCAGGGCCTTCCACTGTCCGCTTTGTGGTCCATAACATTCGACGCTACGAAGCACCACCTTGTCATCCTCCCCACCCACAGCGATGATCACCTCCGTGATTCCTTCACACAAGTTTCAGAAAAAAAGGTGAGCACTATGGGCCCCTCTATGGATTGTAGCATCATCGTGGAAGAGGGGTTTGCGTGCATTTATATGGAGTCCAGCACTCCTGCTAGGGTCTCCCTTAGTGAACAGGTCTGGGGTGAGGTTCCATACAAATAGCAATCCAAAGTCTTTCTGATTAAAGACAGTTTGCATCAGGAAGGTTATCCGGCCATAGCAATTTGCTTCAATACCCTCCACTATTGGGGTGACAACCGGCCATCCTAGGTTAACCTGGATATCGACCGTTCAAACTGGCAACGGCAGCATCAATACCAGTGAGTACTGTAGAGCTCCCTTCTAGCTGAGGCAACATTATCCATACTCTATGGCATCTGTGGAAGAGATTGGTTGAGGCAGTTTTATTCACATGCAAGAGCAGCTGTGAAATAAAACATTGACAATAAAGAATGTTTTAATGGTGGGCTACGGAACATGGGCACCAAAATAATGGCTTTGTTCACATACGGATAGAAAAAATAAGAGTTATACCCCAAGGCTATAGAGAAGGAAATTGTCTGAAAGTATGAGCAAGCATGCTTAATTTAAAAACTGTAAAAGAAAAGGATTGGAGGTGAGACCAGACAAGGGTTTGTTCAAGCTATGAATATTATTGCTTGGGAAAACACGACCATAACAATTGGGTCTTCTGGCATTCTACTGCAAGTGTTCACTTGATGTAGCATTGCTTTGACTCTGCTGCCTAATCTGGGCCAGGGATAAACTAACCAAAAATGAATGCCACGTACGACCAAGTTACAGACGTTGCAGTCACAGGACAACCATAATAAAATAGTTAAGAAATGGCATTTTGCAAGCACCTTCCTACAAAATACTCAAGGTACTTTACATGACCGAATTAGCGGATTTAAATTAGTAACATCTCCTCAACAAGACAACTTTGATCCTCCAATACGGGTTGCTTGCTGCATATGCCCAGATTGCACCTGCATTCGATGGGTGACAGCCTTCTCGCGCACTGCTCCCAGACTCTGGAACGTCCTTCCATTAGAGATTCAATCAGCTGAGTCCCTGGGCATCTTCACATCTCGTCTCAAAACTCACTTGTTCCGTAAGGTTTTCAAGTCCTCTGGCTAGGACTGTTAATGCGGCTCACTGTTGTGGTGTAGGGATGATGGCTCGCTGCCGACCTGCGCCTGCTCGGAAACATTTATTCCTTCCTTGTTTGTTGAAGAAAATGTTTTTTGTCGCTTTCTTTTTATCCTTTTATAATTTGTTGCCATTATTTGACTTTTGGTTGAACTGCCTTGATGTTGCTGTTTTTGACATGTCGCTCTCTCCACAACTCCGTGCAGCGCTTTGTGACCCTCGGGTGAAAAGCACTCTAGAAGTGCAATTATTATTATTATTATTCAATGCAAGAGGGTCGAAAGCTCTGCAGATGCTTATGTACATAGTTTTTATTTGTAGGCTATCCAAATGTAGAATAAGACAACTCAATAAACACGTTGGCCAGTGAGAATGTAGCACTCTTTAAATATTAATAATTTCATTTCTAGAGTGCTTTTCACCCGAGGGTCACAAAGCACTGCACAGGGCTGTGAAGAGAACGGCATGTCGACAACAACATCAGGACAGTTCAACTGAAAGTTAAACAGTAGCAAAAAAATATCGGACGTAGAATAAGTGATGAATCAAAATAAAATAATTCTTCAACAAACAAGGAAGCAATGAATGTCGCTTCTTGCTGGAGCTGTTATACACCTCTTGAAATCTTCTTTAAATTTACACCATGTCCTAACGGTTTCAGTAACCTTTGAAAAGTGGCGTATCAAGAGTTTCCTTATTCACTCTTATTTACGGATCTGCATGCCACTGATTGGCTAGCCCCGCTACACGTAACGTAGTAAATAAACCAACTGAATCGTTTCTCTTTCGAAATCAGAGCGCTTTCTTTGGGACGTGTCATTTGGGGATCGACAGAGCTGTCATCTTGCACGCCATTCGTGGCGACCGTTGCTGACCCGTGTCCCAGCACAGTAATGAACTCGACAGCTGCTGCAACACCGAGGATGCAAGGCGAGACAGGCAAGTGGTGCGGTGTGGGCGGGACCGGCAGGCCGACCCACCGGAGGAGTAGCGAGGGCGCGTGCGGGGGCTCACAAGCTCCCCACGACGGTCCTGCAGCAGCATGAAGTCCTTGGCCTCGGAGACGAGGCGCTGGCAGACGGCAGATTCGGAGATCAGGCTCTGCTTCTCCACCACGTCATGGATGTAGTAGGGGCTCATGAGCGGGAAGCGCACAAGCTCAAAAACCTGCGCACGGACGCCAAATTGCAACTGCTCAGTTCATCAAAGTGATCTGTGTGGCGTGAATATGTGGTTGTTAAGAGACCTCTATAAGCTGCGTGATCAGATGTTCTGCGGCAACTTGTAATGATGTGCTTTGAATAAACGGCTCATCTATTCACTAAATGTCATGGAATCCTGTATTATTCTCGTCATTAAATTTTCAAACAGTGGAGGGCACTCACACCTTGCCGTGTCACACACGGACTGCAGTTGACTTAAATGCAATGGATCCAGTTTCATGACTGCAGCCGACCGATTCAAATTCAAGAGTACGATCAAAACTAATAGTATGCTTAGTTTTGAATCCATAGTAATTGCTTTGATATGAAATGGTTTGGAATTATTTAAAATCCGTTTTCACATTTACCACTATCTTCCAGTGTAAACCTATTAGTAACATATTTTTTTTGCAAAAAATAAACCACATTTCTCTTTGTTGACTCACTTGCAAGATGGATATGTAATGTAACCTTAGGAATGTACCTATTACCAAAAAGAAAACATTTACCGTCAACTGATTTACTTCACAGAAATGTTTGTACAAGGGAAATTGAAGTTACATTTCAAAGATTTAGAAACAGTGCAAAACTTTGACTCTGATCTCACTAAACAGGTTTTCTAGTAAATGCTGAGTGTGCAGCTTTTCATGCAGAGGTTGGGATGGTGATAATTTCAATAGTAAATTATTCATCGACAGGAAGACCTTAACATTCTAAAATAAATCTCTAACGAACACTCAATAAAAGCAATGTGAAAACGTGATTTAAAATGAATAAAGGGGACCTCAAAAGGTACACCACACAGCTAATGATTTAGAAAAAGATTTCGCCATTACAAACAGACACTGAATAGGTGATATTTAACGCTTTTTGAATTAACAATGACCATTTCAATGATTTCCGTAAAATGTTCTGGCCTGGATGTCTCCAATTTTGAATGTCCTGATGCCTTTGATGTTGTGGGATTTAAATGATATATTGACTAACGCTTCATCATGTTATCTGCGGAAATGCCAGGTCAATGTAAAAATGCATTAGCAATTTGAAAGCTAAGCAGAGACTTAAAGGTGCAGGTTACCAGTTTAACTTAATGCAGCACGTAATGTAAATGTGGGTAATCAAAGACTGCAGAACACATGAGCGCACACAATAGTGTTAGAACATTTCTAGTTAATTCTTTATCCGTACTTAATTGCATTACTAAGACACACAGGGTCCGTTAACCTGCACGCTCATTTACTCGCAGTTATCTCAATCATGGACTTAGTTACTCACTTGCTCGCCGATATTGTAACCAAACTCGCTCACAATCAGTTCATTTGAGCACTTGCCAAACTCATGCCCGCTCATTGACCCCACACATACTAGCTCACTCACTTACCCGTGCATTCACACAGCCAATCATTCACTAACTTGCTGATGTACAAGTCACTCGTTTAACCAGTCATATATTTAATATGCTACTTTCATTCCTAATCAACACCCAAACCATTGTCTCTTATTCTCACACGTACAAGTGAAAATCTCAGCATTGAAGGAAGCTTCTTTGCACTGTTTCTATACCTGTCATAAAAAAAAAATCCCTAAAAAAATGTTGTTGCTGCTGATTTTCCATTCTGGTGTCATTGTTGTTGTCGTGCAGTTCTCTCTGCAGCTCTGTGAAGCGCTTTGTAACCCTCCGGTGAAAAGCGCTCCATAAATGCAATTATTATTATGGATTCAAATTAACCACAGGGGAAAATTACTCTATAACTCAGGGGCTTGAGTACATGAAACACTCGTGCAATTTGTCACAAGAACAGTAGGCTATAATTGTAGTAAAATATGAAATTCCGCAACATAAAATGGAACAAAATTCAGAAGATATGCCGCTGTCCAAGCTAAATCGTTATGCTGTGAGTATGGCAGCAGTATATAAAGCCAATCACCTCCAAGAAAGTTCCATGTAACACAACCAGTAGTAGTCTCCCATGGAACATTAAATGAACAAAAATGGAATCAAATTGAAAAGTTATACCACGTGTCATGGCATTCATTCAACTTCGAAGGTATTTGTCCGAAGACGACTCAAAGGCACGTGGAAACCACAGAGAGGTGTGGGGGAGAACAGTCACGCAGTTAGCCGCCGTTCAACATTTGCCAACGACCCGGGAGCCCTGAATAATTGCGCGGCAGCGAAGCACCTTGTCGGCGTACTGCCGGCGCTCAGCGGTACGGTTGAGCCAGGCGAGAGACGCCTGGAAGACGGTCTCCTCGCGCGGCGCGTTGAGCCGGTCGCTGGCCAGCAGCTCGAGCAGCTTGTCGGAGGTGAGCGCGCTGAACTCCTCCTGCTGCCACACGGACGCAAAGTGCTGCAGTGCAAAGTCCAGGCTCGCCCTCTGCAGCTCCGGACAAGCGTGGGCCTCCGCGAAGCAGTGCATGCCCAGGCAGTTGGACACGTCCAGCTGTGACTGCGGCAAACGGTCAAAAATGCAAGAGCACACACGCGCGCACACACGCGCGCACGCGCACACACACGCGCGCACACACACGCGCACAAAGCACAAAGGCGTGTCAAACATAAACCCACGCAGTGACATTCATTTAATTTTCTACTGAGATGAATCGTACTGCAGAACATTGATGTTATTTGAACGTGCACATTTTACCACTCAGCTATTTAGAATGCTACGATGACATGTACTGTACAGATCTCGGATTCCGGTCGTACCACGTGGTGCAATTTATGACATTTTGTTCCACATAATAGGAAATTGATCACCTAATTTTCCACCAACATGCTAAATTGCCAAATACTTTGTTGCATACTAAAGGATGTTGTCGTACCCCATGCAGATGGCTGTCATGAATGACAAATATAATTAAAGATTCATATAAAATGACAACTTTGGTAATAAGCAATTTGCTTCCGTTTTATGAGGAATAATCCTTCAATCTAAGGACCAAACATTACTATAGGCTTCAGTTCTGCAAGAAGTAGTTTACAATTAATAAACAAATGCGTATAGTTATCCACGCATCATTGGAGTATATTGTTACCATGAAACAGGTGTAATGTAATACTGTATATTTCATTTAAAAGGCATCTCAATGTACAGTGAGCATATTAATTTTATTGGCAGAGGAAAAAAGACACAGGGAAAACGATCATGAGCCTGAATCTGAACGCAAACCAAAGAGATGCGTGCGGAAATCATCCACGTGGTTATCCAGCATCAACATTTGTCAGACACTGCATCCTATATACAATGTTATTGGCCAATTAATAAGAATATTTGTTTATGTTTGCGGGAAAAAAAAAAACGGAAAAGCCAGAAGAAACCCACGCGCAACAGGGGGAGAAACACACAAGCTCCACATGGAAAAGCACCCAGGGCGTGAATCGAACCACCTAATACAGGACCTTCGTACTGTGAGAAGCGCAAGCTTCACGTGTGCACCACGTGTGCTTTTCCAAGCCACCCGTCCTAACCTGCAAGAAGCGGGCGCAGGCCTGGCGCACAGGCGGCACGTCCAGCAGGTCGGCGGCCGCCAGCAGTGCCTGCACGTTGGCGCGGCAGATGCGCACCTCCCCCGTGTAGGCGTACGAGAGGAGCAGGCCGAGCGAGGAAGCGTCGACGCCGGCGAGCGTCACGCGCTCCTGCCGGCTCTCGGCCAGGCCTGCCGAGAACATGGCGCGGAAGTAGGGGCTGCACGCGGCCAGCAGCAGCCGGTGGCACGGGAACTCGGACGCGCCGCAGCACAGCGTCACGTCGCAGAGGGCGCCCGCCTCGTGCAGCGCCCGCACGCCCAGCAGGACGGCGCTCGGGTGCGACGGCTCCGAGAACACCACGCCGGGATCGTCGTCCTCATCGTCGGCCGCCGACGGTGCGGCCGCCGCGGACACCGACGCGACGGCGGCGATGGCGGCGGCGGCGGCGGCCGCGGCTGCGCCGTCGTTGGCTCGGCCCGGGTCGCCTGGGCCTGGGTCCACCACCCCCGATGCCAAGCCCACTGCAACGCAGCTCGTGATAAAGTGCCTCGCTCGATACCGGAAATAAGGCTCGTCTCAAAAACGCCCCAGTCATCGTGTTAAGCCACTTTTGTACGTAATTTTTATTGTTACTAGGCTGTTTTGGCCCAATACTTGGGCCTCAATCAGGCTATATATCATTGTGTTACATGATGCCCAAGTTATTTTGTGCTTGTTATGTTATACATAGCATTGGACTGTACTAAAAAGTTAAAAGCTACCAAGAAGAGCATGGCATATTTAAGAACTACAATGTCTCTCGTCTGTGTCTCCCCCTCATCTCTCGCCCCACGTCTCCCCTCGTCCGTTTCCCATCATCTCCCCACCTTCCCCCTCGTCGACTTTTGCCTTCCCTCGTTTCTTCCGATCTCCCCTCGTCTCCCACTGTCACCCCGTGCCTCCCTGCATCCCCCCCTCGTCTCCCCGCGCTTCCCCGAATCTCTTCTCATCAAAATAGCGTCGAAAATGCGATGAAAAACTGTAAAAAATTAGCTCTTGTTGAACCATATTCTGATTGTTGCGCGTCACTTGTGTGGCATGATTAAAACGCATAAACAATAGTGTAATAAACTGTTTGTGTGGGAAAGTAATAGGGAATCGAATATAAAACTTAATTCTATGCAAATACTGAAACCCATACACTTTTTTGGCATGACTGTTTAAAACAGAGTCACTTGACCAGACGGACGAACATCAGCAACTTTTTTTATATCGATTGATGGAAGCTGTAATCCAGTGGGTGCTCAGTAAAAGCATCGGCTGTCAGTTTTTATTTAAGTTGCAAGAAATCTTTAAGCGATGTAGCTCTTTTAACAGTTGCCGAGTGGGGAGGTGTAAGCAAGTTACAATGATTCAGGGCACCAGTGGAAATTTAGTCAGGACAATTTACCGAGGCAGCATGTCTTTGGACTGTGGCAGGAAACCAGATCACCCCTCGAAAACCCATGCAACATGCATATGTAACACAGAAAGGTACCCAAGCTGAGAATCGAACGCAGGACCTTCTTACTGTGAGGCGGCAGTGCTACTCAATACACCACTGTGCACTCCTGGTGTCATGTCTCTGAAGATGCGACACTCAACAGTAAGCTGCTGATATTGTGTCGCAAGCCTTTTTTTTTGGAGTCACTCCAATCAGCCTCTTGATTATTTCCTGCTGTGTGTTTGTTGCATGAAAATTTCATGGCATGTGGTCAAAGCTGAGATCTGGTATCTAAGCAGTGCCTATTTGACTTGTTATTAACCTCACTAATCCACAAGACCATGCACAAATACCTCCTTTTAATGCTAACATAATTCTGCATTTTATAAACCTCGAGAGTGTGCAGTAACATAATTCGGTGCATAAATTCTGAAAGAACTATTCTATCCCCTCTGGTCAAACTGCCTCAGTGATAACGGCACTAACTACTAGCTTAGAATGTATGACAATAACATTAAAAGTAAAAGCCTTTTCATGCTGTTAAAAGTATATGACAATGCATATCTACTTAAATATTAAAACCGAGTGAAAACCCTGTCTTACAACGTCTCAGTGCACCAGTACATATGTGCAAAAGCCAGTTATTATTAAAGATCTATAAAAGCCATCAGCTTAAACCATAATTTAGTCCCACAAAATCATGCTGTGCACAAAATATAATAACTAATATGGGGCACAAATGATTACTCAGAAAATAAAATAAAACTATATTGCTGTTAGTGGGTTCAGTTGGCATGCACGCAATTATATAATATTATGAATTACAGCAAATCTCAGTATGAAGGTAATCACTAGGGTCCATTTTGTCATGGCTTAACACTTTTACTCCCGAGCCAATTGTACAAGTATTTGTTTCAGGTCTTGTAGTGCCAGCCCTGTTATACGACAGCATAATAGTACATTTATTATTCCCGTGGCAGTTATTTTGATGAGTGACAGAGCCTTCTCGCACACTGCTCCCAGACTCTGGAATGCTCTTCCATTGAAGATTCGGTCACTGAGTCCCTGGGCATCTTCAAATCTCGTCTCAAGACTCATTTGTTCCGTGAGGCTTTGAAGTCCTCAGGATAGGACTGTTGATGTGGTGCACTGTTGTTGTGCTGGGATGATGGCTCGCTGCTGGCATGCACCTCCTCAGGAACACTCATTCCTTCCTTCGTTTAACAATTATTTTTATCTCTTATTTTATGTCCTTTTCTAAATTATAGCCATTAACTGATTTTCAATTGAACTTCTCTGATGTTGTTGTTGTTGGCAGCATGCCGTTCATATGTCCTTGTCGTTGCTAACATGCCATTCTCTCCATAGCTCTGTGCAGTGCTTTGTGACCTTCGGGTAAAAAAGCCCTCGAGAAGAGCAAGTATTATTATTAAAGTGAATCCGGGGTCCAACGTTACATAACATATGTAGAAAATTGACCAGAACTGAATGACTCACTCCTTGTAAAATGATGACATTTTCTGAGAATGATCTGCTGTTTAACAATGTCAACATCATTGAACATACAACTTGCACAAAGGCACTTAAATTCCGACTTTAAATATGCACTTAGTTAGGGCAAACGCTCAAGTTATTTTATAAAAACAAATCATAAAAAAACAGTGCGTTTTAATAAACATTTGTTTAGAGTCACGCATAAAAACAGCAATATCTTTATACACATCAATTTTGCAGCAGCTGAAGAGTGGAAATGTTAGTCCAACAATAAAGTAATTAAATAAGACAACGAAATAATCATATTTTAGAATTACGTACGAATCAGAGTAGTAAAAACAGAGCCAAGATCAGCAACATAATACAGAGATGGTGCCACTCTTTAACTACATAAGTAGAGCAATAAGAGATACAACATTAAACCACATTACAGTGCCATTCAAATAACCCATTGAAACAAAACCCCTATTAAGCGCTTCCTGACCTGTGGGCATATGGCGATGTAATCGCAGAACACGTCTTTCACCTCGGGAAGGGGCGTTGGCGGGATCGAGTGCGGACCCGTTCCCTGCAGACATGCTGCCAGCGAGACCCGCGTGGGGCACTGCGAGGGCTGGGTCGGCCACCGAGCGGCAGCACAGCCCTGCGGCGCCATCCGATCATTGCACACACGGGGAAGGGCCTTAGCATTGCCACTGCAGCAGAGTTAACACAGGGGTCAGGGTGAATACCTGCTGAATGTACACACTTGGTTTCATTAGACCGGGGGGGGGGGGGTCTCAACCTTCTGCAACTCACGGGCCACTTGATCCGCATGGCCATAGTCTCCAAGGACCATTCGGTAGTTCGTGCGGCCCACTGATGGGTCATGACCCACTAGTTGATAATGGCAGGCTTAGACATGCTGCTTGGCGTAGCGGTTAAAAGCAATTAGGAGAATGGGACTCGTACCGGTCTTATTTATGTGCTAAGCAACTGAATGGGCGATCTGCATTCTTATGTTGTTACAAATTCCAGTCCTCAGAACCAACATAATCTCCCTTTCCATGATTATGTTACACAAGCCTTTTTGGTAAAGACGACACATGTAACATGGCGTGGATTAAATGTATTTAACGCCATGTGGGATACACCCACACGACTGGGATTTCATTCGAAACAGCTCTCAATAAAGCAGATGCAGTATCATAATAATTGCATTTATAGAGCGTTTTTCACCCGAGGGTCACAAAGTGAGCGCTGCACAGAGCTGCGGAGAGAACGGCACGATGGGTAAACACAAAAAGGCCTACCCTGGTGTTTCAAGACAAGGAGTTTAACACGTATTTAGACTGTGCTCAGAGGTTGGCAGTCTGTAGAAACTGCCAAAAATCAAGGGTGGGCTATTTAAATAAACACAAGTATATGTTTAAGAAGCCCTCGCTAAGTTACTAAAGAACTGTTTATGGGTCAGCGATTTTGCTCTTTCATAACTTTTCAAAAGTGGCTGTGAAATCTTGTGTCACAGGACCATGAACATCTGGTTTACAGAAAAAAATAAAACACTGACAATGTTCCACCGTAATTATGGGCAATATAACAAGAAGCTGTTTGAGTGAAAGACACATTAAATAAACAATCAAGGGAATTGTGCGCTACGGTGAAAAACCAGCACACTAACTGAACATACTTCAGAGATGCACTCGGTGCTATTTGTAATATTTTTAAGAATGATTTAACAAAATATAATTTTATAAGTACTTGCTTAAACACCCGTGCTATAGTCACAGGCACTGCATGAAGTTATTCCAGCACAGGGGTTCCCAGCCTCTTGCGCCTCAAGCGCAAAACCCAAACAAAAAAAAATGTCGAATTTCCGTTCTCTGTTGTTGTTGGCGTGCAGTTCTCTCCGCAGCCGTGTGCAGCGCTTTGTGACCCTCGGGTGAAAAGCGCTCTATAAATGTAATTATTATTATTACTTGGCCCACTCGGGTCTGTTTTCCGTGGATCACTGGGGGGTGCTCGTGGCCCACTAATGGGCCGTCCACCCACCAGTTGAGAACTCCTGTTCTAACATAAATAATAATAATAATAATTGCATTTATAGAGAGCTTTTCACCCGATAACGGATGACAAAAGCCTCGAGGCTAATTTAGTACTTGCCTCTTTAAGCAACTTAGTTTTAGGCATTTGCAGACAATTTAAAATGCAACTTTAAATGCATCATTTAAATCAATTTTTTTTCCCTAAACAATGTCAAAATCAATGCACTGATGTCGGTTTCAATTGCGCGATCTATGAAGCTTGGAATATCTGTGCGCCACTCTCGACCACACCGCTATCCATAAACAACAGCTCTTTTTACGCGTTCTTCTGCAACGACGTGTATACATATTTTAAAAAACCCCAAAAATGTTATTGTTGCCGATTTTTCCTCTCGAATGTCTTTGTTGTTGACATGCTAGTCTCTCTGCAGCTCTGTGCAGCGATTTGTGACCCTCGGGTGAAAAACGCTCTATAAATGCAATTATTATTATTATTAGGAGCAATTCTCAATGTTGCAATCTGGGCGGCGCGGTGGCCCAGTGGTTAGCGCTGACGCCTCACAGCAAGAAGGTCCCGGGTTCGAGTCTCTCGGCTCGGGTGTCTTTCTGTGTGGAGTTTGCATGCTCTCCCCGTGTCCGCGTGGGTTTTCGCCGGGTACTCCGGTTTCCTCCCACAGTCCAAAAGCATGCTCCTGGATAGGTTGATTGGCTCGCAGACTAAAATTGTCCCACAATGCCCGGCGATGGACTGGCGTCCCGTCGTCGGGTGTATTCCTGCCTTACGCCCTGTGTTTCCGGGATAGGCTCCGGCTCACCGTGACCCTATATATAGGATTAAGCGGTTTCACATAATGAGATGAATCAGTTCTCTTTGTACAATGCACACGAAAGGCTGCCGGGCACACTAATGAATTCAAAAGATAGTTATTGTTGTTTGCATAGGGTAAACCATTAACGTTATATATTACCCATTTGGATACCATTCACCGGCTAGTGCTGTCAATCTATAACCCAACCTTTTATTGACTGGCAGCACGAGTACAGTGTGGATAACGTTTACAATTAGTGCATTTTTAACATTCAAATGTTTCTTCATTCCTTAAGTTCCTGGTGTTCATTATGTGCCAACTTTATACAGTCACATTAATGCAATAAAACAATTCCCGTGGTATCTGGTACTAAAACTTAAGGATATTTGCATTTCTACAAACAAGCACGCTGAGCAAAAATTATGTTAACATGTTATATGCATCTCGCACATAATAAAATGCAGAGCATTGCTCTCTATAGCTGTTCTGTCGGGATGGCCATGTCAAGTGCTCCCTCTGTCTCTCTTCCCTGACGCATTGCCTCCCACGTTGGAGGAATCATGGGTTTTAAGCACCTGATGAAGACTCCAACGTGAGAGGCAACGCGGCCTCTTGAAAGAACAGCTATAGAGAGGCATTGTTAAAACATCCAGCCGACAACAGTACAATCGTGAACAGCCTTAGAGTACACATTGGCTGTAGATAACACTTACACGAACAGCGAATGAAAACACATGCATACCCACTTATGCAATTATGAAGTTAATGACATTTCCCACCAGTAACGCTAATAATAATAAAATATAAATACACAGCTCTTGTCTCTCCACTTTTGGATAAACACCTCTATAAATCAAAGCACACCGTACTATGATTCCAAAAACCGTGGTAAGGTTCCCTTTCACAGTTAATCTCATCTCATCTCATTGTTAGAAACCGCTTAGTCCTGTACAGGGTCACGGTGAGCCGGAGCCTATCCCGGCAGACACAGGGCGCAAGGCAGGGATATACCCACGATGGGACGCCAGTCCATCAGTCTGCAACAGCATGTTTTTTGGGCTGTGGGAGGAAACCGCAGTGCCCGGCGAAAATCCACGCGCATACGGGGAGAACATGCAAACTCCACACAGAAAGGCACCCGAGCCGAGATTCGAACCTGGGACGTTCTTGCTGTGAGGCGACAGCGCTACCCACTGGGCCACCGTGCCACCCACACATACTGTATCGTCAAATTATATTGGCATATTAGCTTCACCAGCCATTGGTAGCTCACAACCCCCCAGTGGACAACCTAGTGGTCCATGGAGGTCATACCCAAGTGGGTCAGGTGGGCCTGGAGGTGCAAAAGGTTAAGAACCCCTGGATCAGGTGGGCCTGCAGCGGTGAGTCGTGGTGAGTCGCGGTGAATCGCCGTGAGTCGCGGTGAATCACCGTGAGTCGCGGTGAATCGCCGTGAGTCGCGGTGAGTCGCGCTATCGTCTCACAGCAAGAAGGGCCCCAGGTTCGATTCATGGCTCGCGTGCCTTTCTGTGTGGAGATTGCGTGTTCTCCCCATGCCCATGTGGGTTTTTTCCAGGTACTCCGGTTTTCCTCCACCGTCCAAAAACACGCTGTTACCCAGGTTAATTGGCCTGATGAGTAAAATTACCCCAAAAAGTGTGCCCTGCGTTGTATTGGTGCCATGTCCTGGGTATTCCCCCACGACCTTCTACAGGATTACGTGGGTATTAATAATTATGATAATTGCATTCATAGAGCGCATTTCACCCGAGGGCAACAAAGCGCTGCACAGAGCTGTGCAAAGAACGGCACGTCAACAACAACGGCAGAGAAGATAATGAATGAATGATATAGAGTGTTACTGATATACCAAAGGTCATATATTCCTAGTGACAACCCAGTTTTAAGACCACTATTTTCTTAAAAAGCGCCGACCTCTACTGAAATGCCACACAGTCAGCCACTTTACCTTGGATTTCTCTGATGAAGAATTTCACACTTGCGGCCAGGTAGGATGCTTCAGAGAGAGGCAGGCGGGCTCTTCAGTCCGCTCCAATCTGCCAGTAATGACATAACAAGTCTGTGTCTTAATTTTCAGTCTTAATAAAACATCAAACTAGGTTGCATCGAGCCGTGAAAACCCATGTCAGTACAAACGTCTTTACGTCATCTTCGGTTTTAACATTTGTTGAAATAAGCTACTAATCTGGTTTTAATGGGTATCATCAATAAGGTGGGGTCTGATAACAATGTCACCCTGATGTAACCAACTTGATCTCTTTCATTTAAGCAGGGTGCACCTTATCCAACCAATAGCGTGTCCCAAATAATGAAAGGACAAATCATGCTTCTCATGAGCTTCCTGGAGCAGAGCTTCATATGCTGTCAGGGGAACATTACTCCAAGATGTGTGAACGAAATTACAGATGGGTCTAATCTGATTTACTACACTGTAAATGCATAATTTAGTCCTTACAGCTGTGCTACATTAAATGAAATAAAATACAAATAAACAAGATTTAATTTGTTGTCGGTGGTTACACTTTGCCTGCAGCCATTTACTGGCTAACTTAACGCTAATCTCGATAATACGCAAGACGACCAGGACACCAATACGATTACCAATGATGGCTGATGATACCGTGATTGGAACCTGGATTCCAATGCCTCTGAGCACTTCTGGTTCAAGGCCCCAAACATGGCTCGAATGAGCATTCTTTGCAGTGGTGAATAATCCACATCGCTCAGGTGAGGGACAGTCTCTCTGTGCTTCCCAGAATCTCTGCTTCCGACAGCGCTGCACTCCTTTCGTCGCCTCCCGACTGAATGATCAACTCAGTTGATTAACTGCACCGTGTTAAAACCGCATATGAACACAATTTTCATAACTAAGCAAACCGACACATTTCCGATACTTCGCTGCAATGATCTAAAACAGACCAAAAAACACAAAGACACGATATAAACGGGCAACATTTTGGCCAACGACCATTTTTCGCAACAGAACTTAACGATGGGGGGGGGGGGAGATGCATTAAATGTCGACTATTGTGATGTAAGAAGGTGGTCTACATCCAGCTTTCTCAATCGCATGGCTCAGTGGCCTGCGAGCACCACTCGAGCCCAAGTTGGCCGTGAGGTTCACAATGTTGAGGAGCCCTGGCTTCAATCTCACACACACAAGGCCACAGCGGTGAGACAGTGAGCATGGCGCCCGTGACATCACTCGAGCGCAGATGAAAACCCCGTTAATATCTAATATCCCCCCCCCCACAACAATAACAAAGAGGCAATTGTAAAAAAATAAAAATCAGAATAGCAAGCAAAAGCACACGTGCGCAAGACAAATACACTGCCACCACCAGCCGGTGTAATGAACGTGAGCTTCAAACGACGCTAGTCTTCACGTCACCGCAGCGCTCTACCACAGCAACATTTAAACCGCGTCGGCGACATTGCATTAACACACTTGTGCACCGGCGTGTGTTCGCCCGATGCTAAGCCCAACACGCCTGCGGGCCGTGAGTGCGAGAGACGGAGCGACGGTTTGTGAAGGAGTTTAACTCACTCGGTCGCGAAAACGTTGGGGGCATCCCGGGCCTACCGCGCGCTAACCGAGGGCCGCCGCTCGCATAACGGACTGCGGCAAAGGCACGGCGTCGAACGAAGCTGTGTGGAGCGGTGTTAAACCACGAGATCGGTCGCTGGGTGACGGCCAAAGGGGGCTGCGTTGCATAGCTCAGTGTTGTCTTCGATAATAAAAATAAATGAATTGTAAACCACAAGACGCTCGATGGCAACCCCCCTCCTCGCCGGCAGGACGAGCCCCAGTAAATAGAGGCCCTAGGCAGAGCGGCGTCCAGCTCGGAGGATTTCCCTCTAGATTACTCTCGGTTGTGGGAAGGGAGGCTGCGTTGGTCTGGAGGATTTTCCTCCTAATGATTCGGTGTTAGAGGGGATGTTTGACCGGGAGGATTTACCTCCAGATGACTCTGGGTGGCCAGAGGGATGGAACATTTGGGCCAGAGGCTTTCCCTCCAGATTCCTTTCATGCTGAATGAATTCACTGCAGATTCCTCTTGGTGTCAGACAAGGTGTTCGGTCAATGTCAGAGGAAGTGTTTCAAGTTGGAGGCATTCCCTTCTGATGACTCTCAGTGTCGGAGAGGATGTTTGGCCTCGAGGAAGGTAACCTCATCTCATTGTCAGAAACCGTTTAGTCATGTATAGGGTCGCGGTGAGCCGGAGCCTATCCCGGCAGACACAGGGCACAAGGCAGGGATATACCCACGATGAGACGCCAGTCCATCACCGGATGCTGAGGGCAATTTAGTCTGCAAGCCAATGAACCTATGCAGCAGCATGTTTTTTGGACTGTGGGAGGAAACCGGAGTGCCCGGCGAAAACCCACGCGGACACGGGGAGAGAACTCGCAAACTCCACACAGAAAGGCACCCGGGCCGAAATTTGAACCGAGGACCTTCTTGCTGTGAGGCGACAGCGCTACCCACTTGGCCACCGTGCCGCCCCAAAGACATTCTGTTTGGGTTAATTATTCTGACTATATTGACACCCGGTACCATGATATGTTGTAATTTGCTTACCCCTCCTCGCTGGACAACTGTTAAAAGAGTTGTAAAACTCAATGGTTCCTTCGAACTTAGATATAAAAAAAACTGACTTTCTGTGTCAGGGCAGTTGTCAGGCTGGCGTGTTTCTCTCAATCCCATTTCAGGCTTTGTGGAGAGGTTCGATAGCTTCGGCAACAACGCCGCTGATGATTGCTTCGAAAAGCTGCTCTCTCGGGACAGCCGCGTCGATCGCTCCCTCTCCTCCCGCGTCCTATACAGGGTCACGGTGAGCCGGAGCCTATCCCGGCAGACACAGGGCGCAAGGCAAGGATATACCGACGATGGGACGCCAGTCCATCGCCGGGCACTGCGGGGCAAATTAGCCCGGCGAGCCAATCAACCTATGTAGCAGCATGCTTTTTGGACTGTGGGAGGAAAACAGAGTGCCCGGCGAAAACCCACGCGGACACGGGGAGAGCATGCAAACTCCCACACAGAAAGGCACCCGAGCCGAGAGATTCGAACCCGGGACCTTCTTGCTGTGAGGCGACAGCGCTAACCACTGGGCCACCGCGCCGCCCGAGAGAGCAGCTCTTCGAAGCAATCATCATGCATCGAGCCGTGAAAACTCTACATCGTTACAACAACACCATTGTCCTTTGGAACACCCGCTGATCGGCCACCACATTCTTCACACAAGTGGTTTTCTTTTTTCGTAAACACCTTTGGCTGCCAATATTTAGTTGAAACAATTTCTAAATGTCAATATAGTTGTAATGTACGGCTTTTACAGTTGCTGCATGGTGCCAATTTGCCAGGTTTTTTTTGGTTATAGTTGTTGACATGGCGTTCTCTCCACAGCTCGGATTTGTAAAAACAAAAACCCCCAAAAGAGTTATTGTTGCTGATTTATCGTTCTGATGTCGCTGCTGTTCACGTGCCGTTCTCTCCGCAGCTCTGTGCAACGCTCGCTTTGTGACCCTCGGGTGAAAAGCGCTCCATAAATGCAATTATCTCATCTCATCTCATTATCTGAAACCGCTTAATCCTATATAGGGTCACGGTGAAGCCGGAGCCTATCCCGGAAACATAGGGCGTAAGGCAGGAATACACCCGACGACGGGACGCCGGTCCATCGCCGGGCATTGCGGGACAATTTTAGTCTGCGAGCCAATCAACCTATCCAGGAGCATGCTTTTGGACTGTGGGAGGAAACCGGAGTACCCGGCGAAAACCCACGCGGACACGGGGAGAGCATGCAAACTCCACACAGAAAGGCACCGGAGCCGAGAGACTCGAACCCGGGACCTTCTTGCTGTGAGGCGTCAGCGCTAACCACTGCGCCACCGGCGATGGACTGGCGTCCCGTCGTCGGGTGTATTCCTGCCTTACGCCCTGTGTTTCCGGGATAGGCTCCGGCTCACCGTGACCCTATATAGGATTAAGCGGTTTCAGATAATGAGATGAGATTATTATTATTGCAGGCATTGACAGAAATTGTATAGTGCCAACAGGAGGCGCACAACATGCGTCACAGTAAACTCATTCAATCGTGCACTCACAATTCAACAACAATGACTGTTCATCCTCCGCACAGCGCTGTCGCCTCGAAGCAGCATCTGAAAGAGCATTTCAAGTTACAGAGCAGGCGCAACGTCAGCAGCGCTGTGATTTTAATATAGGCAACGTTGTCACTAATCAAACATTCAAACGACAATCACGAGCACCCCCATGAGCCAGTCAGACGTTGGTACGATCCGCTCATTGCATTCCTCTCCTAACAAGTCGCACACGTCAGCGTTCCTGTTAAATTCCAACTGCAAGTCGAAGGCAAATAACTTTCCGAAAACCTCACAGCTCCGTTCGTTGCTCTGAGTGCTACTGCGGGGTGAGTAAAAAGGCACGTTTTGGTTGCTTTTGACGAAAACGTTGGTGTCAAGCCTCGCACCGTGCCAGGGCAGGTGCATCGCGACGGCCGTGTCAGAGCGAGCGGGCTATGAAGGAGGTGGAGATGGAGCGATGTGACGTGATGGGATGACGGCTCAGGGGAATATAAGGAGGAGGTGGAGAAAGAGAGAGAGAGAGAGAGTCGGGGAGAGTCTGCCTGTGAGTCTGGCGTAGACCCACGCCAGGATTGTCGTGAGAGTCAGGATGGCAGTATTGTTGCCCTGTCGTGGTGATGTGGCCCTGGCGTTGTGTTAATTGTTGAGTTATGTTATGGTTAGTGTTCAATAAATTATCGTAAGGCAGAAGTCTGCTGCCTCCTCGCTGGTGTGGCTGGCGTGTGTACTCTCGGTGCTGGTGAGGGCGACGTTTCGAGCAGCTCACCACCACCACGTGTTCTCCTGCGCGCAACGGAACTCGATTCTCCAGCCGGGAGGGACGAGTTCGAGTCGTGGAGAAGGCGTCCCGGCAGGGTGTCACACATCTCTGCGTGTCAGTTATATGCACGAGTTTCGCCGACGGAAATCCTGTGTTAAAAGCCCGAGGCTGTCATGTGTGGAATCTCATTTTTTTGCACCGGACATGGACAAGTGGTTTTCAGAAGACTTATTTGACCTCTGCATTTCATCGAGCGTTTAGATTTTGAAGCCACTGAGAATGCGTGTCTGCTCAATGTGTTTAGTGACGTATGTGCAGGATCTGTATACTGCATACTGTATTGATTGTGAACGTGTCTATTAATCTAGAACATTGCAATTATCTTGTACTCTTGGGCAAGGGCTTCTCAACCTTTTCCAACTCAAGGTTCATAAGGGTCTGGTCTCCTCGGACCACCAGGTGACGCTCGCGGCCCACTGATGGGTCGCGACCCAGCGTTCGAGAACGGCAGGTGGCCAGTGTAATGTTTTCAATGCATATTTCCGTAGAGCAGGTGACACATTTGTTAGCAGACTCGACAAACGAACATTCATCCAATCAACACTTCGAAACGAGTGGCAAGTTATATCTGAACCGGTCCTACGCGCCCTCTTGACCTCTGGCCAGCATGGAGATGTATGGCCAAGCTACCCCCTCCTCGATTGGCGAAGCAAAAATTGTCCTTAATATAATAACAATAGGGCGGCGCGGTGGCCCAGTGGTTAGCGCTGTCGCCTCACAGCAAGAAGGTCCCGGGTTCGAATCTCTCGGCTCGGGTGCCTTTCTGTATGGAGTTTGCATGCTCTCCCCGTGTCCGCGTGGGTTTTCGCCGGGCACTCCGGTTTCCTCCCACAGTCCAAAAAGCATGCTGCTACATAGGTTAATTGGCTCGCAGGCTAAATTGCCCCGCAGTGCCCGGTAATGGACTGGCGTCCCATCATCGGTATATCCTTGCCTTGCTCCCTGTGTCTGCCGGGATAGGCTCCGGCTTCACTGTGACCCTGTTTAGGACTAAGCGGTTTCAGACAATGAGATGAGATGAGATAATAACAATACAATTTGGAGGAACAGGTAGTCAACTGGGCATTTCGTATTATACTTTTAAAATAATAAAAATAGCTTATTACATGGGCGGTGCGGTGGCGCAGTGGTTAGCGCTGACGCCTCACAGCAAGAAGGTCC
>JAZEWT010000003.1:19459993-19470252 GCA_036362905.1 Mordacia mordax
CAGGTTCGCGTGTGGAGCCGCACGTGGGAGAGCGCCGCGCGGTTCGCGAGCGCCGCCGTCGCCGCCGCCGCCGCGGGGGGCACCGTGACTCCTTGCCGCTCCGCCGAGGAGGCGGCCCGGGACGCCGACGTCATCGTCACGGTCACCGCGGCAACGGAACCCGTGCTCCGTGGAGCCTGGGTCAAGCCCGGAGCCCTCGTTAACGGTGAGCGGTTGACGCGGTGGTAACGTCTCGGGTCCACTGGAAGCGCAAAGCCCCTCACCGTGATGAGGTCGCGATTCGTGCATTGGTCAAAATTTGCAACATTTTGCACCGAGAGGTCGGAACAATGGGCGGCGCGGTGGCGCAGTGGGCAGCGCTGTCGCCTCACAGCAAGAAGTACCTGGGTTCGAATCTCTCGGCTCGGGTGCCTTTCTGTGTGAAGTTTGCATGCTCTCCCCGTGTCCGCGCGGGTTTTCGCCGGGCACTCCGATTTCCTCCCAAATTAAAAACATGCCACTGTATAGGTTAATTGACTTGCAGACTAAATTGCCCGCAGTGCCCGGTGATGTACTGGCGTCCCATCGTGGGTATATCCCTGCCTTGCGCCCTTTGTCTGCCGGGATAGGCTCCGGCACACCGCGACCCTGTACGGGACTAAGCGGTCTCTGGCAACGAGATGAGCTGGGTGGGAACAACGAGACGAGCTTGTGCGCGGGTGACGCGTCTCGTTGAATTGACCCTGGGGTCGCGAGGACGAGTTCGCGGGTGGAATCGCATCGAGCGAGGGTCGTCGAGTTGATCGGTTTTCCGGGCCACCGCAGTCGTGGGAGCGAACCGGCCGACGTGGCGGGAGGTGGACGACGATCTGATGACGGGCGCCGTGATTTACGTCGACTGCCGGGAGTCGGCGAGCCGCGAGTCGGGCGACGTCATTCTCAGCGGGGTACGCGGCGCGCACCGACCTCTCACCCCCCCCTCGCCACCTGTCGTCACTCGATGACCCAACACCGCCGCCGCCCCCCCCCACCAACCTGTGCGGCTTCCTCGCGACCCTGCGTCATTCTCTGTCCCAAAATCGAATGCCGTTGACACTGAACGAATATCGCGCGCGAGCTGGGGATGGCAAATGTAATTACCCTAAGCCCAGCGGGTAGCGCTGTCGCATGACAACAAGAAGGACCCGGGTTCGAATCTCGGCTCGGGTGCCTTTCTGTGTGGAGTTTGCATGCTCTCCCCGTGCCCGCGTGGGTTTTCGCCGGGTACTCCGGTTTCCTCCCAGAGTCCAAAAAACATTCTGCTGTATAGGTCAATTGGCTCGCAGACTAAATTGCCTGCAGTGCATATCCCTGCCTTGCGGCCTGTGTCTGCCGGGATAGGCTCCGCTCACCGCGACCCTATACTGGACTAAGCGGATTCTGACAATGAGGATGAGGATGTTGTTCACCACAAAGTGGTGAAGTATGGTCAAACAACCTTTGTGACGGATTCGACATAGGGATTTTTCACGTACGTGACTAAAATCCACAATCCCCCCCCCCCTAGGGTACCTTTCACAAATCAAACCTGAGTGGGATTACTTGCAAATTTAACTATTTGGCTTCAATTCACCATCGCGGCTATCCCGCATCTAGAGCTTGCAAACTCCCCGGATACTTTCTGCTCTTATAATAAACTGATGTCAGTAATAATAATAATAGACAGCGAAGACGGAGTGGTTTTACGAACCCTATTAAGCTGAACATTGCGAAACATTCTTGCCGAATTGCGTTGGTGCAGGTCAGCATCTTTGCCGAGCTGGGGGAAGTGATTAATGGCTCGAGACCTGCTCACCGAGAGAAGACCAAAGTCTTTAAATCACAAGGTGAGCTCAGTGCCCTTGCCCAAATGATGGTGGTAAAGAGGTCACAAGCCAAGGAATCTCTCGGGCCCACTCCTAAGTGAAATCTGCACAGCCCATTGCTCCCCATCTCACCCCTGTGAGCAACTCTCAAATTCTTGTTGTCTCGCAGGAATCCCCCATTCAGAGCTTGCAAGCTCACTGTGTATTTTCTCCTGTAATAATAAACATCTCTCTCTCCATCTCGCCCACCTTGAAACAATGAATGTTAGCATCAAGCTTGTAAGCAAATTCAAATGACGTCTTCAAAATCGACTCAAGGAAAATATATAAAAGCAGATGCCATTCTCTGCCAACTATATTACCCAGCAGAATTTGTTTAAGTGAAGCATTTCTGGGCACATTTTTCACTATTTACTCTTGAGAATTGCTTTTAAGTACTGCGCTTTCATGATGGACGTGTCGATCGTCTCTTCTGACCTCTCCTTTGCGAACAATGCGTTGGCCTAACGGTGCCTCCACGGCGTGGAGGCGAACCATGACGATGGAGAGAGCTGGAACGCTCCAGGCAGCTATCTCAAAAGAGCAGCTCTTGAAAGGAACTCTGACCACACATCGAGAAGTGGAAGGGTACATCAACGTGCCTTGGTCTCAGCAGAGTCTGGCTTCATAACGCATTCTGTTCGTTTACCAGATATTACTGGCTGGACTAATCAATGTTAATGTAATCATACCGTTGTTGTGTGTTTGCACGTAAAGAGTCATCATCATTATCAATACCCGCTTAATCCTGTATCGGGTTGCGGGAGGCCGGAGCCTATCCCAGCAGACAGAGGGCGGAAAGTGAGGCTATACCCAGCATGCAGCATAAAGCGTGATAGGTAGTTATCCTAGTAATGGAAATTAGTCTTTCACAGTGCAGGTAATGGCAATTATTTTCTAAATCCCTACGTGGCTTTGGGAACACAGATGTGGGTTTTGTTTGCACAACGTCTGTTTAAATCTACGAAGGAGGGAGGGAAGCGCTTGACACGGCTATCACAAAAAAACAGCTTTGGAAAGCAATCAGCCGTGAAAACCTACATAAGTACATATACAGGTACACGAATAAGGCGAGACATTATTTGAAAATAAAATCGTCTCCTCAAATCCCCCTGGACCATACAATATATTCTATGGCAGATCTCAGTCAGTGACGTTGATTCAATTTTCAAATCCGTTTTCGTTTGGCAAGAGCTATCTTGTACACGACAGCCACGGCTGGCTTCCGACAATTTATACAATCATTGTGCTACGATCAATGAGCTCAGCTAACCCCCCTCATCTGGATGTGAACACGTAACTTTTCGGATCGAAGGTTTTCCATTCAGCTTCAGCATCCACACGGCCAGGCCATGGCTCATATAATGCGCTGGAGAGCATTCCGCTGATAAATCGTGTCGCACCGCACGCCTCTGCTGCATGGCTCTTAGTGCAAAACTGTCAGACGCCACCATCTGATGGTTTTGCAATCATCAATTTAGACAACGGTTCACATGATCGAGATTTTCCACTCGATACGTTGCATTGTTAGCGCACTGCGCTGTGAGAATTGCCCTCGAGCGGCTCTTTCGAGATAGCCATGGACAAGCATTCCTCCCTCCTATCTCCAATTGGCACTAATTGGCCGATAATATCTAAATATATGTGACGGCAGTGTTTTGGCAAATGTTGGTACTGGATAACCGCGGCTGCTTTCCCCGCCAACTCACCAGACTCTGCTTCCTATGTTGTTATCAGCCAATGAGTGTTATTTAGTTTGGGTAGAAATCAGAGAACCCAGAGGAAACCCAGGCCCGAAGAGAGGGAGAACATACAAACCCCATACAGAAAGGCACCAGAGGCGGGAGTCCAGCCGCCTTGGGCAGTACCTTCTGTCTCTGAGGTGCAGATGTCAAGCTGTCGAACAACTGACATACGCAAAAAAAACCATCTCATCTCATCTCATTATCTGAAACCGGTGAGCCGGAGCCTATCCCGAAAACACAGTCCGTAAGGCAGGAATACACCCGGCGACGGGACGCCGGTCCATCGCCGGGCATTGCGGGACAATTTTAGTCTGCGAGCCAATCAACCTATCCAGGAGCATGCTTTTGGACTGTGGGAGGAAACCGGAGTACCCGGCGAAAACCCACGCGGACACGGGGAGAGCATGCAAACTCCACACAGAAAGGCACCCGAGCCGAGAGACTCGAACCCGGGACCTTCTTGCTGTGAGGCGTCAGCGCTAACCACTGCGCCACCGCGTCGCGTCTCAAATGTTCGAGAATCGCAGGGTGCGTTCGTCCCCTGACAGGGTTTCATCCCAGGTCAGACTGCGGATTAACGGTTCATTGAGGCTTGCCAACGAGTCCTCGGGTCTAACACGGGTCGTGACGACTGTGACTGAGCGCACGGACGCACGCACGAACGCGTTAACACATCAGTACGCACAGAGCACCGCCGTGATATACGCCGTCCGTCAACGTTGTCTTAATGAGAGTTTGGCGCAATTAACGTTGCTGGACTGGGCGTTCGTTGAACATTCTTTGATCGCCTTGTGTTAATCTGACGCGTGGCGAGATTGTGCAGTTTTAAATGAAAGCGCATGAATTGAGAGAATTTAATACGATTTGTAATTATAATTCAACCACTAATGTTGGCGATGGAATAGAATAAAAGGGCCGAGATTACGTTCATCACTGTTATCACCGGCAAACGCATTACCTTGTGACGTTCATGGAAATGGTTGTTGTGTTCACGCACAGATGTAGAAGTGGCTAAACGTGGGATATTCTTATGTTGAACTTAAACTATAGGATAAGTAATGTTGTTTCATAGAGATCGGCAACTCGACGGTTAAATGAAAAAAATTGAGTTCAAAATTCCACTTAGCCGTTATTTCAGCGCACTATCACTGTGAGGTTAATTAGAATGGTAGCCGCTTTGTTTCATTGTCTGATTAACTATTTACACATACACTCTCAGGTTTATTTCTGTGTTAAAAGATTTGCTTCATCAACAAAACAAAGTGATTACGCTGAGTCAGAGAGCCAGCCGTTAAACAAAGAAAATTTAGAATTTGTATTTAGACATTGCTCGTCACAAGTTGCGTGCGAGGATAATAATTAATAATAATTACATTTCTAGTTGTTGCAAACGGCTGTTCTCCCGGCTCACCCAGGTTGGCCGGTTGACCCCAAATGGTGGGGGTATTAGAGCAGAATTTTGTGGCTGATGCCCTTCCTGACGCCAACCTCCTTTAGTCGGAGAGTCTTCCGATCGTTGCTTGTCTCGAACCTAGCCCCAGACCTGTTCACCAAGCGAGACCCAAGCAGGAGCGTTGGACTCCAGACCTGTTCACCAAAGGAGACCCGAGGAGTGCTAGACTCCTCTGTGGTTAATTTGAATATGTAAATAGCTATGCAACGATCTATGGGGGACTGTACGCAAGGATATAAAGCTAATTTATTATTTATATTGCAACAGGTGCCACATAATGGTGTACATGTATATAGGTGTAGGTTACAATCGTACCAGGTTTCACCTTTGGGGGGGGGGGGCGGCATCAGTGGCACAATAGCTCGGCTTGACCTTGACGTCAGAACAAAATGAATAACAGAACTTCATTTTTTCATGACCAATACCCGCTTAATCCTGTACAGGGTCGTGGGGATAGAAGTTAAAGCTGGACACTGCTCTAACAACTTGGAATCGCCAGCAATAAACTCAGGGCTGCCAGTGGAATAGCGCCCCACTCCATACCGGTTTCAGCATCAGCAGCACAAAGATCAGCACTAAGTTATAACGTCTCAAGACTGAAATAGAAAGGTGGTGCGGTGGCGCAGTTTGTAGCGCTGCTGCCACACAACTAGATGATCGTGGATTCGGTTCCCTAGATTGGCTGCCTTTCTATGTGGAGTTTGCGTGTTCTCCCCGTATCCACATTGGTTGTCGCCGGATACTTTGGTTTGCTCCCATCATCGAAAAAAAGCACGCTGCTGCATAGTTTAATTGGCCTGTTGAGTAAACTGTTTTCAAAACAGTGTTCTCCGCGATATACTGGCGTCACATCCAGGGTATGGCCCTGCTCTGCGCCCTCTGTCTGCCAAGATAGGCTCCAACCCACTGCAACCTGGTACTGATAATGACGGTGACTAAAACTGGAGTCAGGCACACAGTTGCTGGAAGATCATCTCACCACCAGATGGCCTCAGTGTTCCTCAGATGTCACAGCGATGTCACAGTGATGTCACAGCGATGTCACAGTGATGTCACAGCAATGTCACCCACTGCTGTCCGGTACTGAAAGGGAATTGGCGTCTCTATTCTCCGCCAATATCGCCGCGTTGATCACTCTGCATCATCCTTGACGTCATTTGTTAAGTCGCATCGCAATAACGGTGACTCATTCCGAGTGCTGAACGTAACCGTGTCGTGATTGCATGTTCCAGTGACTCTCAGAGATATTGTGCTTTGAGTCCAGCACTCCTGATAGGGTCTCCCTTGGTGAACAGGTCTGGAATCCAGCATTCCTGATAGGGTCTCCCTTAGTGAATAGGTCTGCAGTCCAGCACTCCTGCAAAGGTCTTCCTTGGTGAACAGGTCTGCAGTCCAGCATGCCTGCTAGGGTCTTTCTTGGGGAACAGGTTTTGAGTCCCCAGGATTGCTGCTATGGATTCAGCGTGTTCTCCCTGAGTCCGTGTGGATTTTCGCCAGGTACTCCGTTTTTTGTTTTCCAGAGACGAAAGGCATGCTGCTGTCGAGGTAAATTAATCTGCTGACTATATTACCCCCGGAGCGCTACTATACACAGCATCGACCAGCGTCCCATCATGGGTAGAAGTCTTGGATTGTGCTTTGTCTGCCGGGATAGGCTCCAACTTCACTGCAACACTCTGGATGATTAATCAGGGACTGTCAATGAATGCATGAAATGAACGTGGGTATGCGCAGGGCTGGCCGTGGAGGATGCTGTTGCTGCCAAGTTGGTGTACGACAGCCTGCAGTGAAGAAAACACCTCGCCTTATGAATCTTAATGCTTAGTAACGCTTGCATGTTGCATCATCTCCTCGCTTGGTGTTCAACCGAATCAGAGATCACTGACTCGCACTGCCCCTCTAGCTTATTGTCAATAACATTTTGTTGTTGCCAGACTGACAGGATGGAGATGGCAAATGTTATTGATCAAGCTGCCCCTGTCTACAGAGAACGTCGATATGAATGTAATGCTTCGTGAGCCTCAAAAGTGACACGAAAGCATTTTCCCGGTGCTCGGTAAAAAGGAACTCTTTGAGTGATGTAATCCTGAAAAAATATGGCTTCGTGTTTTATAGACTAACGTCAATGCGAAGTGTCACGTCACTTAATGTTGTTATTATCGGCTTAAACGGTCGTTATATAGGTTGACCATGGAGGGCTTGTTACCCCCAAATTGTGGGGGTTTTGGAGCAGAATTTTACAGCTGTGTGCCCTTCCTGATACCAACCTCCCTTAGTGAGAGGTCCTTTGGATCGCTATTTGTTTGGAACCTCCCCCAGGCTTGTTCAGCAAGGGAGACCCCAGCAGGAGTGCTAGAGTCCAGGTGACAAAGCTGTGGAGTTCAGTGCAAAATACAGACCCCTCCACGACAATGCGGTTTCATTCCAAGAGGATGCGTGTCGTTCCATTTAAATTCGCAGTGAATTCTGATTCACACAAGACACCCAGAGGGTTCTTATTGAACTCGCTACCTGCTAGGAGAATATGTTTCGTTGTTTGGCGGTTGGCACGTTGGCACAGAGGTAACTGAAGATGTGCCACAGTGCTCCCCAGTGATGTGTTCTCGGATTGTGGCGGTGTGTCATTTGGCAGGGCGTTCAACTCATTGCGCCGGGAGCTTCAATCCCTGAGCATGGAGAAAAATCTGAGACATCGTCGCAAACAACACATGGCACGATCTGAGAATGCATCACCGGAGAGTTGGCAAACTTTGCTTGGGCGTGAGTGGAAGCCGGTGTGAAAAAAATATGTTTCGGATGAAATGTTTTCTGCTCTTTAAACTTCCTTCCTGCAAAGTGGGCTGCTGAGAGTAGGATTCTCATTCTTTTGCACCGTAAGGGTCCACATGGGAATAGCCTCCACGGCCCACTATGTGGTACTTGTGGCCCACTGATTGATTTCCACCCACTGGTGGAGAATGGTTTAGAGACACACAAAGCCTTGGCTTCAGATTTCACCTTTGCAAAAACTCAAGATAAACAGTGCTGCTAATACCATGACATTTTTCATCTTCCCGTGTCTATGTGTTTTTTTGCCAAGTATTCCGTTTTCCTCCCAAAGTCAAAAGACAAGCTGCCTAGGTTAATTGGCCTGATTAAATTCCCCCCGGTGCCCTCTGGACTCATATCCCATCCTCGGTATAGCCCTGCTTTGCACCCTGTGTCTGACGAGATAGGCTCTGGCTTACTACCACCCTCTACAGGATTAAGCGGGTAATGATACTCAGTTCTGTATATATAAATCAGTATTTTGAAAGTGTCACAAAATATGACGGGAATTTTCCATAATCCTGTTGCACTCGTTAAACGTATTGACAAATTAACCTCCAGTATTATGAGGAACATTGCTAGATTAACATGTTCCTTTTCCCCTGTACTCATATTAAGTGATCCTTTTAATTCACACAATAAAGATGAAATTAATATAAAGTTAGGAATATAGGGTGTAATTTGTTTAATGAAAAACGAGATGTTAACAAGTTAAGGATGAAGACTGTTTCATTAATGTCTTGTAGAATATGTTTAATGTTCCACAATAAACTGCAAATCTAAATAATGAAATTGTCAGTCTTTTGCTGCATCTGTAGAAAGCCTTCACTGTCGTGTTTTAGATGGTGCAGTGGTAACATCCTCACGTCACAGAAGCAAAGTGCTGCCTGAGGCGGTTCGAGTCCTGCCTCAGATGCCTTTCTATGATGAATTTGTGTGTTCTCTCCCCCTGTTCTGGGTGTTTTCCCCCAGGTTCTCCGATTACCTCCCATAACTCAAAAGATATTCATGTAAGTGGCCGATGACATCGTAACGTATAGGACGCAAGGTTTGGCAAACGTTGGCGCAGTGTAACTGTCTGCCTTTCTTCTCCCCACCCTATCTATGGACTCATTGCGCCCGAGACTCTCTCGCATTACACATTGCGTTGGTCACAATGTAGCCATGCTGGCGATGTACTTGCAGGGATAATCGTGGTCTGGGTTACAATCCCATGAACCTGCCTGTGATTCCTGCCCATTTACGGCACTGGCAATCGGTAGCTAAACGTGACGCGGACATTCTCTAGGTCAACTCGACCTTACAATGGAGTGCAAAGTGCAGTGTGATCAACGTTGATGATACAATAGGAGGCGCACGTGCATGGTAGGGACCATACTGTCCTTCACATTTTTTTTTAGGTATACATTCTCCCCCATTTACTCTGGGCTCAAAGCTCCGACAATAGACTCGGTTTGCTGCGGTCTTCCTTCAGCCGTATGGGCTAACAAAGGGTTAATACACACAGGGTAAATTCCTTACCTGGACGGTTCGTATCGCAACCCACCTCTCACCTGTACTGAACTCTTACCGGTCCACTGGACCGTACCTGTAATATACATTATATATTCTAAATAGTACCATAATCCACTTTAACAACACTTATTGAATTAATGTAATTGACAATCTCTGCCTATTATATCTGAGCACTACGCGTCTAACTCGTAACACCTGCATAATGAAACATTAGTATAAGGTATATAAGGGAGGCACGGTGACCCAGTGGGTAGCGCTGTCGCCCCACAGCAAAAAGCTCGCATGTTCGAATCTCGGCTCGGGTGCCTTTCTGTGTGGAGTTTGCGAGTTCTCTCCCCGTGTCCGCGTGGGTTTTCGCCGGGCACTCCGGTTTCCTCCCTCAGTCCAAAAACCATGCTGCTGCAGACTAAATTGCCATTTATCTGTATCGGGCTATCGGCGTCATGCCATGCCCTGTTGCCGGTGTCATCGGCCTATGTCCAGGTTGACCTTGGTTCACCGGTTGCCCCCCCCAAATAGTGGGGGCATTAGAGCAGAATCTTATCGCCGCATGCCCTTGCTGACGCCAACCTCCTTTCGTCGAAGGGCCATGGATCGTTGTTGTCTGGATCGTCTGCCCAGACCCTAGCAGGATCGCTAGACTTTAGGCAACACAGCTCTGGGTTTCATTGGAACCCGCAAACCCTCCACTGCGATACAGTTGCAACGCACGGGGCTATAAATCCATTCGCAACTTCCAGAGTCGGCAAACGAAGACATACACGGGGAGTTGGTGTCATGCCTGTGACACGCATTAAAATCAGTGAATGCAGCATATGTAATTAAATTATACATGTGCTATCATTGGTTCGTAATTAACTGTAATTAAAGCCTTCA